>CM041209.1:33875970-34005611 GCA_023065735.1 Coffea humblotiana | reverse complement strand
ACATCATTCAAAATAGGCCCACGTAAACACCCTTCATTTTCACAGCAAAATTCTAAGACATCAATCAGGTCCCTCGCTCTTAGGAAGAGCAAGCAAGATTCTAAGTAGAACCATCAGCAAAGAACCACTAGACAGCATGGAAACCAAAGAAAGAACCATCAGGCAGTGAAAGGTGAGCAAATAAACAGCAAAAGAAGCGACTTAGACTGTAAAACGCAGGAAAACGTACAGAAACAACAAACAGCAACTGCAAAGACAGATTTGGGTACGTCTTTCTTTCTTTTGATACGTTCACGGGCTTCGACTAGCTCTGGACTGATCGAAGCCCTTCCCACCAAAGACAGAAACCACATCTCAACGTGAAAGCATAAACACCAAAAGGAGGTAAGAAATTTTACCAAAAGAAAGAGGAAAGATCAATAGCGGCCGATCTTGCTGCAAAAACCCGTGCTTTTTCAGCGATGATTGAAGACGATAGTGGTGGCGTTGGGTTCCTCCTCCGCTTCGTAGTGGCCACTGGCTCCAGTTCCCCTTCTGTTTGCAGCCTCTCCTTTTCTTGTACTTGGTTTCTTTCTCTCAATCTCCTCTCGGTCTCTCCCTCTCAATCTCCCTGCTCTCTGTTTTTTTTTTCCCGGTTTTCCTTCAGTCGCTACTCTATATCCTCTTTCACTCTCCGGCTATCACTCCCTATCTCACTCCTCTCTCACTCTATCTCTCACTCAGCCGCCACCAGATTTCTGTTTTTCTTTTGCTCAGCCGTCCACACTTTCTCCCAGCTGCGTTTTTTCCTTTTATATCTTCCAACCCTTGGCTGGACGATGCGGATGAAGCCTCCTGTTTCTCCCATTTGCAGAACCGTTTGATGGTTCTTGATGCCCAAGACAAATTGGGTCTTCAATCTTGAAGCCATATGGCTTGTACTACCACAATCCAACGGAGCTGAAAAATGAGTAAATTCGATGGGGAAAGAACTGGAAAATAAGACACAGCTGCCCTCCGTTTCTGTATTGGCCAAGGCCAAAATGAAGGAAATGGCGCGCGTGCGGTCTCTTTCTTTTTTTTTTCGTCAAAAATCAAACAAAGTTAAAAACAAATTAAAACAAATTACAAACTTTTAAATGTCAATTATATATTCAAATTGAATCCAAAGTGATTAAAATAACTTTTTTGTGAAAATTTTCTTTTTCCAAAATTTCAATGCTAAAAACATCTTAAAAATGAGAATTAAGAGACTAATGAGCAAAAATAAATAAAAATAAAAAACTAAATAAAGCTAAATCAAAAAATTGACATCTAAAATGCTAAAAAATGTCTAAAAATCATGAGATTAATAAGTAAATAAAAATAGGTAATAATTATCAAATAAAACAAAAATAAATTAAAATTTGGTGTCTACAGTTTGCCCCTCTTTGTCTGAGTTTCGAAGAAACTCGAGACAAAGACGTAGACACCAAATACTTACCTCCAATTATTTTGTCATGAGCTGTCACATGTAAGCAAGCATAGAAAGGTCAGTGGGATGATACCCGAGCCTGTCTTCAATTGGTCAGTGGGATGATACCCGAGCCTGTTTTCAATTGGTCAGTGGGATGATACCCGAACCTGCCTCACTTGGCCAGTGGGATGAATACCCGAGCCTGCCGTCACTTGGTCAATGGGATGATACCCGAGCCTGCCTTCAATTGGATCAGTGGGATGATACCCGAGCCTGCCTTCACTTGGTCAGTGGGATGAATACCCGAGCCTGCCTTCCGATTCACTTGGTCAGTGGGATGAATACCCGAACCTGCCTTCAATTGGTCAGTGGGATGATACCCGAGCCTGCCTTCACTTGGTCTTCACTTGGTCAGTGGGATGAATACCCGAGCCTGCCTTCCGATTCACTTGGTCAGTGGGATGAATACCCGAACCTGCCTTCAATTGGTCAGTGGGATGATACCCGAGCCTGCCTTCCGATTCACTTGGTCAGTGGGATGAATACCCGAGCCTGCCTTCTAATTCCACTTGGTCTTCACTCGAGAAAATTTGTACAACTTTGTAGAATTTTGAAAAGAAAGACAAACAATTTCTTCTAAAAAATTGCTCCAGTATAATGCTATCGGACTGTTGGACCTGCAAAAAAAAAGAAATAATGATAGATAATGCCGCCACCATCCGATCAACCCCTTTCTTCAAGAAATGTATAAACATGAGTGCTTAGACTTTCTTATTTGACGTATCGAGTACTTCAACCTTGCCCTGCGAACAATATCAAACTTCAATAATTGCTCATACTTATATCTTGTTATTTAGCATCCATTTACTTTCGATAAATCCTAGGGATTGCCATTTGATAAAATGAAAGAGACAAATATGACCATGACACACATGCATAATGATAAAGATTTTAATATAAACAATCATCTACTTTTATTGTATGAAAAATCATTTCACATAAATAAACTTGTACACTCAAATTCAAACGTTTGATAAATCGAAACTTTTGTTTTCGAGCAAAATGCTACGCTTGACCCTTTGGATATCATTTCTTCGGAGTTCAATACTTGTCAATAGAACCATAATGTGAAGAGAAATCCCAGCGAACTAAGTCACCAGCTTTTCAGATCCAAACTCACTTTCCTTAAAACCTGCCTTGGCGCCCTTTCGGGTTTTCGTTGAGGTTGCCCCCTCCCATTTTGTCTTTTCTTTTGCTTTTCATTTCTTCTTTTTTTCTTTTCTTTTTTCTTTCTTTTCTTTTTTCTTTCTTTTCTTTTTTTCTTCTTTTCTTTCTTTTCTTTTTTTTATTTTTTTTTTTTTTCTTCTTTTCTTTTTTTCTTTTCTTTTTTTCTTTTTTTTTCAAAGGTGCCCTTGCGGGTTTTCACCTAATACACAAATCTTGTCTACCGCCAGATTAATTCAGAAATGTGTTTTAAGAAATAATGGCATCAGTATAACAATCCTTCCCTTGCAAAATAGGTGAAGGTGTTTTTGACATCATGTGCCATTTGATTAGAAATTGTCCTAAAAAGGCCATATAAAGAACAGAAGTCAGGACTTTTGGTTTTTGTAATGGGGTCTGGTGGGGTGTTAAGAAAAGGTTAAGGCTTGAAGGCGGATTTATGAATGTTTAATTTCCTGAGATCGCATCTCAAATTAAACCTATTAATAATTGCCCCATTTATTCTCAAGGGAGATTTTCTTTTTTTTTTTTTTTTTTTTTCTTTCAACTCAAAATTTGCCCCAGTGTGGGGTTTGCGATTCTCAGGGGTTGCCAAACGAAATAATTTTTTGAAGGTTCAAAAGGGATAACTAGGGATAGAATATTCGATTGGAAAGGAAGAAGGCCTGACTTTTCATTCCATTCTTTACATTAACCCTAAAAGGAAAATTCCATGTATCATATGAAAAATTTCTTACACATATCCGAATTGATCGGTTGGGGAACACTTGCCCATCCATTTCTGCAGAAAGTGCTCCACCGGGCAAAACTTTCTGGACAATAAAAGGGCCTTGCCAATTTGGTGCAAACTTTCCCTTAGCCTCTTGCACTGGCAAAATATGTTTCAACACTTTATCTCCTTCTGTGAATATCCGTGGTCTGACCTTCTTATTGTAAGCACGGGCTACCCTCTTTTGATAACATTGACCATGACAAATGGCATTTAATCTCTTCTCATCGATTAAAGACAATGCTCATGACGTTGTTTAATCCAATCAGCCTCATCCAGTTTAGCCTCCATTAAAATGCGCAATGAAGGGATTTCGACCTCAGCCGGCAACACTGCTTCCATTCCATACATGAGGCTGTAGGGAGTTGCCCCAGTAGAAGTCCGAATAGCAGTTCTATACGCCATTAATGCATAAGGGAGCTTCTCGTGCCAATCACGGTGTCTTTCAATCATTTTTCGAATTATCTTCTTCAAGTTCTTATTCGCAGCCTCCACAGCTCCATTCATCTGTGGTCTATAGATAGAGGAATTCGATGCTGATTTTGAACTGTTCACACAATCCATCCACCATATCATTGTTGAGATTCTTGGCATTGTCGTGATTAATGTCTCTGGCACTCCAAAACGACAAATGATATGCTTCCTTAGAAAGTCCGTCACCACCTTCTTAGTCACATGCTTGTAAGATTCAGTTCGACCCACTTGGTAAAGTATTCAATTGCCACCAGAATAAACCGATGCCCATTTGAAGCGGGGGTCAATGGCTCCAATCATCCATACCCCACATTGAACATGGCCAGGAGCAGTCATACTGTGTAATTCTGTAGGGGGAGTGCGCATAACATCTCCATGCAATTGACATTTGATGCACTTTCTTAACAAAACTACACAATCATGCTCCATAGTAGCCAAAAATATCCGGTCCTCATAATCTTCTTTGCTAATAAATGGCCATTCATATGTGATCCACACACACCACTATGTACTTCTTTCATTATTCTGCTTCATCTTCATCAACACACCTCAGAAGACCCAAATCTGACGTCCTTTTGTATACCACCTCTCCATTTAAGAAAAATTTGAGATAATCTGCGCAAGAAACTTTTAGCAGTTCATCGGCCCCAGGAGGATAGGACCCGTCTTGAGAAATTCCTTGATATCACTGTACCAGGGACGGCCATCGGAGATTTTTCCACAGCTAGACAATGAGCAGGCTTTTCTTGTAGATGAATCTGGATAGGCTCGATTACCAACTCGTCTGGATGTTGAATCATTGAAGATAAGTGCCAAAGCATCAGCAAAAACATTTTTGACACGCGGAATATGCGAAACTCCAAACTCCTAAATTTATTTGCCAATCTAGTAAACTGCAATGATAGGGCAAGATCTTTGAATCTCGAGTGATCCACTCCTTGAGAGTCTGATGTACAAGCAAATCGGAATCGCTGAACACTAGTAAATCCTTAATCTCCATTTCCAATGCCATTTTTAACCCAAAAATGCAAGTTCATATGCCATATTGTTAGTACAGAAAACGTAGTTTAGCGGAACCAGGATAATGCTTCCCTTCAGGCGATACTAGAACAGCTCCAATACCGGCCCGAAGGAATTTGACGCACCATCAAAGAACAGCCTCCATTCAGAACATTTTTCATGTCTTCCGCGTACCAACAACAGGACCTCCTCATCTGGAAAGTAAGTATGAAGTGGTTGATAATCATCTCCTTTGGATTCTCAGCCAAGTGATCTGCTATGGCTGCCCTTGATTGCCTTCTTGCGTGGTGAAAATGATATCGAATTCAGAAAGAACCATTTGCCATTTAGCCAAGCGCCCAGTTGGCATCGGTTTCTCCAATAAATACTTCAAAGGGTCTGAGCGAGAAATGAGGTAAGTGTGTGACTAAGCAAATAATGCCTCAACTTCTGAGCTGCCCAGGCCAACGCACAGCAACTCTTTTCAAGAAATGTGTACTTTGCTCATAAGGTGTGAACTTCTTGCTGAGATAATAAATGGCTTGCTCCCTTTTCCAGAATCGTCGTGCTGCCCCAAAACACATCCCACAGCCTCGTCGAGTACAGACAAATACATAATCAACGGTCGACCGGGTTGGGTGGCACTAAAACCGGGGGTGTAACAAATAATTTTTGATCTTGTCAAACGCTTGCTGGCACTCCTCACTCCAATACAATGGCACATTTTCTTCAATAATTTAAACAAAGGCTCACATGTGTGGTCAACTGGGCGATGAACCTTCCAATAAATTTATCTTTCCTAAGAAACTCTTCACATCCTTTTGTGTTTTTGGCACTGGCATTTCACGAATGGCTTTGATTTTCGTTGGATCTATCTCGATACCCTTCTTACTGACAATGAATCCCAATAACTTGCCGGCAGGGGCCCAAATGCACACTTTGCGGGGTTTAACTTCAAATTATATCTTTCAACTTTCGAATAACTTTTCCAAATCAATCAAATGATCCTCCTCTCTTGGATTTGATGATGATGTCATCCACGTAAACCTCCATCTCCTTATGAATCATGTCGTGGAACAGAGTGGTCATGGTCCTTTGATAAGTGGCACCGGCATTTTTCAATCCAAACGGCATTACTCGATAGCAAAATGTCCCCCATGGCGTGATAAAAGCAGTTTTCTCCCTATCTTCCTCTGCCATTAAGATTGGTGATACCCGGCAAAACAATCAGCAAATGATTCGATCTCATGTCCGCGGTATTGTCCAGAAGAATATGAATGTTTGGCAATGGAAAATCATCTTTCGGGCTGGCTTATTGAGATCCCTGTAATCAACACAGACTCGTACTTCTCCACTTTTCTTGGCGGTACCGGATTTGAAAGCCAAATAGGGTAATGAGACACCATAATGATTCTAGCATTGAGTTGCTTCTCGATTTGTTCCTTAATTTTGAGGCTCATATCTGGCTTAAACTTGCGAGGTTTTTGCTTTACTGGTGAAAATTTGGATCAGTCGGTAATCGATGGACCACTATATCTGTTGAAATTCCAGGCATATCATCATAGGACCAGGCAAACACATCTTGAAACAGGGTCAAAAACTCAATCATCTCTTTTCTCTGTTTTTTATTCAAATGATGCTAATTTTTATCTCCTTAACCTCAGTCTCAGTGCCAATATTAACAACTTCTGTTTCTTCTAAGTTCGGTTTGGATTTCTCTTCATATTGTTCAAGATTCTTTAATAAAGACTCAGATTCTTCCTCGTTATCGCTCTCGTCTTGAATTTCTGATTCCAAAATTTCAAATTCGTGAGAGATATCGAGATTGCAATCATCAAATTCCAGAATAGTGATATCCAAAGGGTCAACGTGTTTTATTTTTGGCCATCTGAAAAAGAATGAAATAAATATGACAAAGCGTAAGTAAATAATTTGAAAAATAAACACTGTGCATTTCATTGAATTTGAAAAGTAAAGGATAACATCATAACATGCTACTTAACAAGAGTTTTAACATGAGACTTGCATTGGAAAACATTTGATTAAAACTATTTACAAACTGAAAACAAAAGGTAAGTAATGAATGATTTCTCTCATGTCGACCAAAGGCAATCCCCTAGATTTACCGAAATTCCCTTCGGGAGGGAAGGAGATCACTGGTCCAATTCTTCATTGCTCAAGGCACCTCTGGAAATTCTGGTCCTCAACGGCTCCCCTCAGAAAAACCCCCACGAAATAGACAATCCAACATCCACTTCCTCGATCGGGTCCACTTCATCTAATCACCTCTGTGGGTAAGGAAAAGTACAATACAATGGTGGGATGCTCATGTAAGTTGTCTCCCTTCCTTCTCTGCCCTTTGCGATCCATCATTTCTTTCTTATCCTTGGCAGTAGGTTGAAACCCTAATCCAAAGGTGTCCTTCTTTCCTTGAATCTACTGGTTCCAATACTCCTTGTAGATTACGCCAGGCCCTTACCTATCTCATATCCTCCTCGAATCAGCTCCTTAGCCATCATCACACTGGCTTCGGGCAAATTTTTTACCACTGCCTTGTCCTTGATCCCCAACCTACGAAACAATATCGGCCACGTGGTGAGGAGAAACCAAGTTTTCTTATCTTCTTCTTCCGCTGCAGGATTGATGACCATAGTGCAATCTTCCTCAGCAAATATCGTGATCAATTGACCATTCACCACGAATTTCAACATTTGGTGGAGCGAAGAAGGCACAGCGCCGAAATGTGAATCCAAGGTCGTCCAAGAAGGATATTATAGACGCTTGTAAAGTTCATGACTTGGCACATAACCTGAAACTGAACAGGTCCAATTTAGCACTAGATCCACTTCCCCCATCGATTCCCTTTTCGCACCATCAAATCCTCTCACCACGGTGGCAGACGGCCGAAGTCTGGCTTCCTGAAATCCCAATTTAACCAAAGTATTCCATGGACAATGTTAAGAGCAGACCCGTTGTCTATCAAACTTTCGGCAATAACTTTCCATTACAACGGACTGAGATATACAATGCTTTATTGTGTCCAATCCCCTCCGAAGTCAAATCTTCATCAGAAAAAGAAATTTGATTTGAAACCAAAACATGCTCGACTACATGAGCGAAATTATCCACGGAATGTTCTTAGGTACTTGGCCTCAGTTAGAACTTGAGCAAAGCCTCTCGGTGAAGTTCCGAAGTTAATAGCAAGTTCAATATGGAAATTTGAGCGGGCATCTTGTCCAATTGCTCGACCACCCTATACTCACTTTTCTTCAAACATTTTAAGGAAATTGAGGGCCTCTTCGTCAGTCACGGTTGGTCTTATTGGTGCGGCATTTTCTTTTGCTTTTGAAGGTTCGTCCGCCACAGGTTCCCCTATAATTCTTCCAGATCGGTGATAGCATCCACTTCTTTTGGGCACTTCTTCTCCTCCAATTAACAGTGTAGGCTCGTTAATTCCATGGGACCTCTTGTAGATTAAAGCACGGGAGCTTGTTCGGGCAATTCAAGGACCACAAGCTCTGAAGGCTCACATTCGAAAGGTATGATTTCCAGAATAAACGGATCAGTATTTTCCTTGACTTCATCGGCTTCCTCCTCCAATATGAATGGCTCTCCGATGACTCCTATTATCTCAGTTTCATCTATAATGAATCGTGTAGTCTCCTCAACCACCTCATCCACAGTAACAACCCCCAGTATCCTTATGCGTAGGAAGAGGATTTTTGCTAACATTTGGGCCTTGTTCATCCCTCCTTCTCAGACTATGTCTCCGGCCTCGATCATGTCTTGGATTTTATGTTTAAGCGCCCAACAATTGGCAGTTGAATGCCAGGGGCTCCCGAATGGTAAGCACAAAACGATTGAGGATCATAACCAATGGGAAACCTTTGGAATAATTTTTAGGAGGTACTGTGCCAATTTTCCAGCGGTCTTCAATTGCTCATATAGTTGGTCAACAGGCCGACCTAGATTTGTGAAGGTTCGGTATGGGGTGGATTTTGGGTGTCATTGGTTTGTTGGTAGTGGTAATTTGGGTTAGGAGGTGGAATAGGTCTTGGGTTAAAAGGAGGGCGAGGTCTGATTTGAAAGTTAGGTGGAGTTATGTGAAATGGTGTTGAGGGTGAGTAATTTGGTCGAGATCGGGGGTGGTTGATGGTGGTGTTGTAAACGGTCGAGAACGTGGTTGGTATGGGTAGCGGGGCGAGTAAACGGGGTATTGTGGTATCTAGGTCGGGAGGAAGAGCCCTGATTCCATACAAAAGAAGCTTCCTCGTCCTTCTTTTTGAATTGAGCCTTCTTGCTACTACTACTCTGACTCTGCATGGCCTCCAATTGTGATTTCAAAGCCGAAACATTGACGATCTTCCCTGCTCTCATGAACTCTCATACTCCTCCAGCTTATTGACAATCTCGGCAAAGGAACAGCCAGTCATTCGAAAAATTTCCTCAAAATAGGGCGGGTCATGGGTTTTAATAAAAGTACGAACGATCTCATTCTCAGTCATGGGAGACTCCACCTTGGCGGACAACTTTCTCCATCTCTTCGCATACGACTTGTGGTCCTCGGATGGTTTTCTCTTAGTTCCCTCCAATGTAGTCCTCGTCGGTGCGAGCTCGCAGTTGTATTCATACTGCCTCACAAAAGCGGTGGATAAGTCAAGCCAAGATCTCATATCTTCGGGCTTCAAGTTGGAATACCAATGTGACAGCCCCACCTTCCCCTAAGGCGAACCAAAGGGTTTGGCGGACTGCCTGCCCAGCTCTCGCCAGGACTACGGAATCGAATCCCACAAAACCCTAGACTACGCGCGATAGAATCCAAAACCATAGAATCACAACATCTCAAATGATTACACTTATACATATTGTTACATCAAAGTCTTGAACAAAGTAACTAAAATACAAGCCAGGGTATCCATATCGGTCAAAATACAATTAGGGTTTCAGTTGCAAAAGAGCTTAACAAAATACATATACAATAGCTCGCCCCTTTTCTTCAAAAATCATGATTTCGAAATTGGTCCCCTGTAAGAAAAACAAAGATAACGGGAACGGGGTGAGCTTGCGCTCAATGAGGTACCAAGAATACAAGTAGTCATGGATCATGGCATTTCACGTTTAAGGCACATATAAGGAAATGAACAATTATCTCAACTGGAAAGGATACAGGTGGCTCTCAGGAGCCAAATTCCCATTTCAGTACTTGATCCAAACTCGTTGACCCTCCGTCAACGTTTAATGAAATAAACATGTCCGTAGATCCCTCTTAAACGCCAAATCCCGATCACCAAACATACCCCTTACCGGGCCCGAACGCCGAACAGGAATAGAGATGGTAATACTCGAGTATACCGGAAATCCAGAGTCTCAATACCCAAAGATTTCCAAAGAACAGGCACCCATGGTTCGTTAATTTCCTCGACCAAGCCCTTGCTGGCTCGAATCAAGTAACTACCCATGAGGTTGAGCTCAGAGTTAACAGGCACAGGAAGGTCGTTGGATACGCGTCCAAACGACATCATATCAAGTATAAATAACAGATTCAAGTGTACATGAGATCCATAGTAGACACAAGTAACAGAGTCAAGTACATATACAGGAAACAAGTCACACAGGCCAGAGAACGAGTGTGATAAAGTACACCCTCGTCTCATACCGGACAAACAGATGATACAGTCATTCAAGTTACAATTTGCAAGTACATATACAAAGTTAGGCAACAAGTGAGGGGAGTGGTACACTCACCAGTTCAAGTGCAGATACTTCAAAAGTTTTCCCCCAAAATGACTTTAATCGCCAAGAAACCCTAAAATAACCACAGTAGCAATTAAGGTTTTCACATCCCAAATTCTAGTAAATGAAACGCACAAGTGAGGCTCGACTATGAGTCGTATGCCTACCCCAAATGAACTATGAAGGCAAAGTTGCAAAAGCGTGATTTCGGAACGAAAAGGTAACAGGAGGACCTAGGGGCTTGAATGACCTAAAAGCCGTTCATCTACTAAGAATCAACTCAAACTTGAAGGAACCAATCGGCCTAGAAAGTTGGGCGGCGTGCCCTCTGTGTTTACCAAATTTCCAGCCATATATGGCTTCATTATTTTCCTCAATCAGCCCCAGAAACACACACAAATAAGGTTACCACAATAGCCCTTCCATAGGCTCCAAAATCATCCCAGTATAACACAAGTGCAATAGTGCAAGCAAATATCAATTTTGGAGACAAAAGCTAAATGGCAGATTTGGTATCTCGTAGCATTTTAGTCATAACCGAAGCTATGGTTATCGAATCGGGGTGAACCTTATACCATTTCGAAGCTAAGACAGAGGGGAACAACTTTTAAGAAGGCCACTTAACCTAATTTATAGTTTATCTAAGTCGAATTTACCAAACACAGATCCAAAAGTTTAAGATCAGTCTAGTTATCAGCACTGACTTTAACCAGCAATAACTCAGGCTACACAACTCCGATTCGGTTGATTCCAAAGCCATTAGAAAGCTAAGATACAAGGCTACAATTCTTAAGAAGGCATCAAAAGTTAATTCATTCATCTTCCCAGTCAAACGAGCCAATTACAGAGGCTGATTATCATTTCCGGACAGAAACAGGGAAGCAGGGTAAAATAGTCATTTCACAGGATACCGTGCTCCGATTGAGCTGAAATTTTACAGACATAATCTACACTTAATTCTCTACAACTTTCATGTTTTGAGCTAAGGCCAATTCGGCCTCCATCCTGGACGAACAGAACTGGTCAGAACAGGGCAATATAAGAACCCTAATCTGGAATTTTCCCACATAAAGCTGAAATTTCCGCAATTAACCGCAATTAATGCACAATAACTTCAATTCCATACCATACTAAGCCACCAATCCAAGCCAACAATAATTATCATATGAAAACAGAAAATTCCCAAGAAAATAAGAAATTCACCTAACTTTACTTTAAACCACAAATTCATCCATAAACTAAGCTCCTTAACCGATATAAGCCACTACTTTGCAATTATTATGGACAAAATTGAAGTTCTAAGCAATATACCTCAATCACCAAGAAAGGTAGCAACTTAGGGCTTCTCTTTGCAAAATCACTCCACAAGCACCTTTGATCTTCCTTAATAAGCAATTCCTACGGAGGAAATCGGATTTTTATCGGTTGATTTGCAAGATATGGACAAGAAATTGGAAGAAAAGTTGGAGCTCTCTTTTCTTTTCTTGCTCTCTGATTTTCGGCCATAAGAGGAAAGAAATGAAGATGATTTTGGTCAATTTTTAGCTTTAGTAAAGTTGTAAGAAAGTTAGGCAAAACTTGGCCCAATAGAAATGCGACACGTGTCACCTTTTTTTTGATCTTTTCCTTATCCTTTAGCTTACTAATGACTAAGCATCTAACCAACCTCTGAGTATCTCTTAGCACTCAGTAATTAAATGCCTTACTGCACAACTTAACCTAATTGGCCGAATTCTCTCACTTAACGCCTTAGCGGGTCCCACATCCGCTATTTGCTCCAAATCTCTCGTGAACTCACTTATACTAGAAAAATGACTTAAATACTATATTTACTTATAAAACATGTATAAAATGAATATAATAAAGAAAATATAGAAAATGTGTGCATGGAAACCGATAAAACCCTAAAACCCTAAAACCGGATTTTTTGTCTTCCTCGAGTTCTCACACTCTCTCCCCCTTAAAGAATTTCGTCCTCGAAATTCTCTCTTTTGCTCATAAAATGATTCCACAGTGAATTCTTCTATCTCACAAGAGCGTCTCCTCATTCATGCCCTAATCAAATCAGGATAGTTCTAAAAAGGCACTCAGGCACTAAGGATCACTCTAATCAAAATTCAAAAATATCCGAGATCTCCCATCCCGTCACACTAACAAGTTAATCCAAGCATTTCCTTTGCCTCAAGCTTTGTGGAAAGGGAATAAATATTTTGGGGTAAGCTAAAAGCTCAACAAATGTCCAATAAAAATCAATAATCAAAGAAGTTCACACTAATGCATTTATCAGTAATCAAATGTAAGTTTATTGCTCTTGTGAGTCAGGGAAATCGTAGTACTTAAACTTCCAACTCTCCAATAAAATCCAGTAACAGTCAAGCAGTACAAGAGAGCCATCAGTGCTCCTATATTCAAATCAAGTGCCAGTAAAATGGAGACGTTGGTTTTAAGCACAAGACTTTCAAGCACTCATCTGAACCAAATCATTGCATGGCACACACGCAAGAAAACAGTGCAGGAAATAGTTTAAAAATAATTTTGGAAACAGTTTTGGAATCACTTACCAATCACAGCTCATGATCCTCATTCATCATAGATAGCTTCCTAGCTCTAATTCAATAACCCCTTCTGATACCACTAAACTACCACAAAAAAATGTAGTTTAAAGTAGTCCATAATAAAAACAAGTGAACACATAACAATTTACACATTCATGGGGAAAACAAAATAGATTTTCAAAGCTAACACGTTAAACATCCACAACAACTATTAAAGTCCAAATCTAACCACAATCTAGTAAAACCCTAGCTAAACTTTTATTGGACAAGTCTAAGATAGCATTCCTCATTCCAATTTCCTCAATCGGGTCAATATCAAGTCCAATACAGGAATTCTCCGTGCTCTGAACTTTGTCCTCAGGACTTATCTCAAAATCACTTATGAATTCTAGTCACCTCATAATACACAAGACTATACCCCTTCCGAATTCGCAAGTATTCCCTTAGAAAAGTATCTGGTACTCAAGTACAAGAATCCCAAACTAAGAGAATTTACAACTCAGGCCGTACGCTCCCAAGTGTAAATCAACAAGGTTTAAGATTCCTACCTGACGTACACATCTATCCACCTCAAGTAGCATGGCAAAGATTTTACACTTACAACTATCATAAGTCATAACCTTTCCTCGAAAAAAAAACACTTAGTCCTTTACTCTTATTCTCATGATCGGGACCATATCACCACATGGCCCAAGCTCACTCCGCGCAGAGACCACGCGACGCGGCTCTGATACCAACTGTGACAGCCCCACCTTCCCCTAAGGCGAACCAAAGGGTTTGGCGGACTGCCTGCCCAGCTCTCGCCAGGACTACGGAATCGAATCCCACAAAACCCTAGACTACGCGCGATAGAATCCAAAACCATAGAATCACAACATCTCAAATGATTACACTTATACATATTGTTACATCAAAGTCTTGAACAAAGTAACTAAAATACAAGCCAGGGTATTCATATCGGTCAAAATACAATTAGGGTTTCAGTTGCAAAAGAGTTTAACAAAATACATATACAATAGCTCGCCCCTTTTCTTCAAAAATCATGATTTCGAAATTGGTCCCCTGTAAGAAAAACAAAGATAACGGGAACGGGGTGAGCTTGCGCTCAATGAGGTACCAAGAATACAAGTAGTCATGGATCATGGCATTTCACGTTTAAGGCACATATAAGGAAATGAACAATTATCTCAACTGGAAAGGATACAGGTGGCTCTCAGGAGCCAAATTCCCATTTCAGTACTTGATCCAAACTCGTTGACCCTCCGTCAACGTTTAATGAAATAAACATGTCCGTAGATCCCTCTTAAACGCCAAATCCCGATCACCAAACATACCCCTTACCGGGCCCGAACGCCGAACAGGAATAGAGATGGTAATACTCGAGTATACCGGAAATCCAGAGTCTCAATACCCAAAGATTTCCAAAGAACAGGCACCCATGGTTCGTTAATTTCCTCGACCAAGCCCTTGCTGGCTCGAATCAAGTAACTACCCATGAGGTTGAGCTCAGAGTTAACAGGCACAGGAAGGTCGTTGGATACGCGTCCAAACGACATCATATCAAGTATAAATAACAGATTCAAGTGTACATGAGATCCATAGTAGACACAAGTAACAGAGTCAAGTACATATACAGGAAACAAGTCACACAGGCCAGAGAACGAGTGTGATAAAGTACACCCTCGTCTCATACCGGACAAACAGATGATACAGTCATTCAAGTTACAATTTGCAAGTACATATACAAAGTTAGGCAACAAGTGAGGGGAGTGGTACACTCACCAGTTCAAGTGCAGATACTTCAAAAGTTTTTTCCCCCAAAATGACTTTAATCGCCAAGAAACCCTAAAATAACCACAGTAGCAATTAAGGTTTTCACATCCCAAATTCTAGTAAATGAAACGCACAAGTGAGGCTCGACTATGAGTCGTATGCCTACCCCAAATGAACTATGAAGGCAAAGTTGCAAAAGCGTGATTTCGGAACGAAAAGGTAACAGGAGGACCTAGGGGCTTGAATGACCTAAAAGCCGTTCATCTACTAAGAATCAACTCAAACTTGAAGGAACCAATCGGCCTAGAAAGTTGGGCGGCGTGCCCTCTGTGTTTACCAAATTTCCAGCCATATATGGCTTCATTATTTTCCTCAATCAGCCCCAGAAACACACACAAATAAGGTTACCACAATAGCCCTTCCATAGGCTCCAAAATCATCCCAGTATAACACAAGTGCAATAGTGCAAGCAAATATCAATTTTGGAGACAAAAGCTAAATGGCAGATTTGGTATCTCGTAGCATTTTAGTCATAACCGAAGCTATGGTTATCGAATCGGGGTGAACCTTATACCATTTCGAAGCTAAGACAGAGGGGAACAACTTTTAAGAAGGCCACTTAACCTAATTTATAGTTTATCTAAGTCGAATTTACCAAACACAGATCCAAAAGTTTAAGATCAGTCTAGTTATCAGCACTGACTTTAACCAGCAATAACTCAGGCTACACAACTCCGATTCGGTTGATTCCAAAGCCATTAGAAAGCTAAGATACAAGGCTACAATTCTTAAGAAGGCATCAAAAGTTAATTCATTCATCTTCCCAGTCAAACGAGCCAATTACAGAGGCTGATTATCATTTCCGGACAGAAACAGGGAAGCAGGGGTAAAATAGTCATTCACAGGATACCGTGCTCCGATTGAGCTGAAATTTTACAGGCATAATCTACACTTAATTCTCTACAACTTTCATGTTTTGAGCTAAGGCCAATTCGGCCTCCATCCTGGACGAACAGAACTGGTCAGAACAGGGCAATATAAGAACCCTAATCTGGAATTTTCCCACATAAAGCTGAAATTTCCGCAATTAACCGCAATTAATGCACAATAACTTCAATTCCATACCATACTAAGCCACCAATCCAAGCCAACAATAATTATCATATGAAAACAGAAAATTCCCAAGAAAATAAGAAATTCACCTAACTTTACTTTAAACCACAAATTCATCCATAAACTAAGCTCCTTAACCGATATAAGCCACTACTTTGCAATTATTATGGACAAAATTGAAGTTCTAAGCAATATACCTCAATCACCAAGAAAGGTAGCAACTTAGGGCTTCTCTTTGCAAAATCACTCCACAAGCACCTTTGATCTTCCTTAATAAGCAATTCCTACGGAGGAAATCGGATTTTTATCGGTTGATTTGCAAGATATGGACAAGAAATTGGAAGAAAAGTTGGAGCTCTCTTTTCTTTTCTTGCTCTCTGATTTTCGGCCATAAGAGGAAAGAAATGAAGATGATTTTGGTCAATTTTTAGCTTTAGTAAAGTTGTAAGAAAGTTAGGCAAAACTTGGCCCAATAGAAATGCGACACGTGTCACCTTTTTTTTGATCTTTTCCTTATCCTTTAGCTTACTAATGACTAAGCATCTAACCAACCTCTGAGTATCTCTTAGCACTCAGTAATTAAATGCCTTACTGCAAACTTAACCTAATTGGCCGAATTTCTCTCACTTAACGCCTTAGCGGGTCCCACATCCGCTATTTGCTCCAAATCTCTCGTGAACTCACTTATACTAGAAAAATGACTTAAATACTATATTTACTTATAAAACATGTATAAAATGAATATAATAAAGAAAATATAGAAAATGTGTGCACGGAAACCGATAAAACCCTAAAACCCTAAAACCGGATTTTTTGTGTTCCTCGAGTTCTCACAACCAATCCAACGCGTCGCCTTCTAGACTTTCAGGAAATAGGCGCACGGGCAAATTCTCATCATCTATCGGCCTTCCCAGTTTGTTCGCGAACATCCGAAGGTGTGTTTTAGGATTGCCCGTTCCGTCGTACTTACTAAACTTGGGTGCTTTGAAACCCATCGGCAATTGCATATCTGGAAAAAGGCACAGTTCATTGTAATCCAACCCTCCTTGTTTGCTCAAACCTTGGCTTTTTCTTATAAATTCTTCAAACCAATCCAATCTCTTTAGTAAATTCTTATCCACAGGCGCGGATGACTTCCTGGGTTCAGCTTTTCCTTGAGCGGCGGTGTCTAGAGTGAATGGCTCAACGGTGGAGTAATAATGTGGCCCTTGAGTTTCAAATGGCATGCTCATGCTAATTGGTGGATAGTTATGAGGAATTTGGACATGGGAAGGGTTAATTTGGGTGTTGGGTGCATAGGTAGGTGGTGGGCCATGAGGGGGGTAGATAAAGGTTTCTTCAGGTGGATTTACGACTTGCGAAGTAACAGTGGTTTGGGTATAAGGTAAGAATATTGGCTGGGATTCAGGTTGGGCAGAAGGTAGGGGTTCATGTTGTTCGCCACTAGTGCCCCCAGCGACCAGTTGATCGATCACGCGCCGTTGTGCCATCATTTCGATGTTTAGCTCATTAAATCGGTTTAGAACTTCACTCAATTGAGCCCCCAAATTTGCCATATCAGTCGATGGTGCCGTGGTTGCGGGCCTGTCAGATGATTCTGGATGAGTACTCATGTTTACACTATCTCTTGAAGCTCGGCTACGCGATCGGGTGATAATGGGGCTTCTTCGGTAGCTATATTTGCGATTACTACCTGAGAATCGTAGGAAAACCCTTATTAGACGCCCTTTTCGCTTGATTGCTATTAAAAGAAAGAAAAATAAAGAAAGAAAGAAAAATAAAACAGGAGTTAGTAGCAATTAGAGTAATTCGGATGCATGTCCTATTGGGGGGGCCCTTTTTCTGCCAAGGGTAGGCCTAGTATGATGCAACACCTTCAAAGTAGGACCCGTTTACTATACCTGCTTTTGACCACCACCTTGCACGAAAGAAAAATTATTTCAAAATATCGAATTTTCATTCATAAACATCATTTATAACATTCCTTGAAAATGGTTTCGTACAAAATCACTGAATCTTTTCAATCTATCTATTACAGAGTCCTTGGATTCTCTGGCATAAGGATTTCTCATACGTCCAGTTTCATCGTATAGTTCTCCACATTTCCTTTTCAATTCCCGATGTTTTTCTTGCATTTTCTCACAGGCCTCCTTGTGTTTCTCAGCTATCTCTTGGTGGACTTTGATGGACCCTTTTAATTGCAAATTTTCTCGATCTTTGGCCTCAATAATTGCTCTCAGTCTCTTGACCTCCTCAGATGGTCGAACTTGTGGTCCTTGCGCTTCCCAATCCTTGAGCCAATCTTCATATTGCGGCGTGACCAAACCCTTTTGTTTGAGCTCTGGACTATACTTAATGAGTTCGTCATCGGATAATGTTCCCCAAGCCTCAATAATAGGGATCTTCATCGGAATTTCTCTTGGACATACCCTTTGTCAAAAATGATAATAGACTCAGTCAGGTCAACTGTAGGTGGTACTCCTTGCACACGACCTAATTGTCATAGAAACCTCTTCAGATGATATGCCATGATACCCTGAGTACCCAATAACGGAATATACTCGGATGCCTTAGTGCGAAGGACGGGTTTAACACAATTGGTCCAATCCAATACCCACCGATGTCTTGATTGGTCAAATTCTTCAAGAAATCCAAGACCTCGGATGCATTACACGGCAAACCACTGCTATTAACCCTCTTGTTATGTGTGATTATCCAATTGTACCCAGACATTGGTAGACTCTCAGGAATAGATGATCGTCTCATGAAGTGCTCCATAGCCCATATGTGTAAGACCAAATTAGAACCATAAAAGAATTTTCCACCTCTCTGACAAGTAGTGTAGGCTACGAAGATGTCGGCCAAAATGGTCGGAATAACAGAACATGCCTATCTTTTATTCCCAAAAACAAATCATACATGACTTTAGTGAGTTTAAAGGCTATCTTTTTGTCTTTTCTAGGAAAAAGATAGGTTCCAGCCATAACCATTCCATACACCCAAACCCTCTTTCGTTCCCACATCTCCTTGGAAGTGAATGAGAAATCTCCTAGGTGCCTCTCAAAACCATCCCTTAATGCAAATCGATCAAATAAAAACTTCACCTCTATACTTTGGTCCAACCCTTGTATTACAGATTCCTTTAACCCGGTGAAATGACAAAATTCGGCCTTGTTAGACGTGAACGGGAATATCACGGCAGTTCCTTGAATCGGCAAATTAAGAAGTCCGGCAACCTCCTCAATTGTCATGGTCATCTCCTTTCTACCTAATCTAAATGCGGAACAAATTGGGTCCCACAAATGCACCAGAGCTTCTACCAAATAACCATCTGATTTAATATCCTTGAAATCCCCAATTGGCCCCAATCGAGAAGCTACTTGGTTAATTTCACTGGGCGAAAGCAACGTAGGCCATCTTTGCACCTCAATCGGCGCTATTAACATCTGTTGGATTCGTCGAGGGCGCTCCATCTAAACACAATAAGGTGGTGTCAAGTACCTTACCTACAGGTCCTACTTTTCCGGTCAAACATGAATTTAAACGTGTAAATCCCTAGATAGGGTTAAATACCCACGGGAACATAAGGTTGGCTTATTCCTAATGCGGGATTCCCTAAATGGCATTCCCTCTATGGTGTATGCATGATGCCAATTTATTAAAGCAATTAAATATGAAAATATGACCTAAGGAATCCTTTGTATGCCAGGGTGGGTCTAGAATGATGTTCGATTATTAATTCTACAAATATAGTACATTGAATTTGAACATGCCATAACCTATCTAGACAGGGTGGGTTCTAAAAGAGCATCACGCCAGAACTCTTATTTCCTATTGTTTGTGAATGCAAAAGATGGGAAAACAAGGAAATGTTAGATAACAGATAACACATAACACATTAGGCAATTAGATGATACAAATAGTAAAAAGAAACTTAAGGAAAGAGGGGTGGGATCCCTCCCTTCGTGCCTAGTGTTCCTAACCGGGTATGGTCGACTCTAACCTAGGTAATCTAATATGGATGCATGAGGTGGGGGCTCACTAATGCACCTAGACTTTGACAAGGTTTTAAGGCTCCCAAACCTTCAGACAAAAAGCAAGGGGTCATGAATCCCAATGCTCAAGAGTCGGTGGTTCGGGTGATCCCTCGGACATTGCTACGTGCACGTCGTGCCACGGCCACATGTCCAAGTGGATCGATCTAATCCTAATGAGGGAAGAGTGGTATGACAACCACTAAAAGTAAAAAGAAATGAGAGATATAAAATAAAGCGTATGCACGTATGAGGTGCCCCTATCGAAGGGAAAGATCAAGTACCCTTACATGCGGTCGATGGCTCTAGGGCGTCTATTTCCCCACACCCAAAATGCAAGCGCGACATGCAATCACAAATAAGAAAGAAACACATAAACGATCGCATACGGGGTCATTCGTAACGATTGTGTGTTAGATGCAATAAACCCTAAAAGAGAAAAAAATGCAACCCTAAACCTCCGAATGTGATATATAAGAAGGTTAAAAGAAGAAAAGGAATGACTAAATCAATATGCTCGGACTCTCTAAATCCCCAGTGGAGTCACCAACTGTCGCGCCCCATTTTTTATAATAAAATGAAAAATAATGTGGTTTTGAAGAAAAATGAATTTTTTGTTTGATTTTTGATTTGAAAAATGTGTGAATTTTGTTTAGAAAATAAAGAAAATGAAACGGGTCTAAATGGGACTTTAAAATGCGACGATTTGACCCAAAATAATAGTTTAAAAAGGGTTTTAAATAGAAACAGGAGTCGCCACTTGGTATTGAGTTAAGGTGTACCAAGTCACCTAAAAATGAATTTTTAAAGAAAATTATGGAAAAACCCTTTTTAAACGACTCCAAGTCTACGTAAATCAAAGAAAAAGGTTCGGGAGTCACATTTGAAGAGAGGGAAGGCAAGGATAAAAATCCAAGGCACCCTCTCAACCTAGCCAAAGCTAGTTGCGTGATTTAGTTAAGGATTTTCTTATTTTTTAACCTAAAAATTTATCACATTTTGGAGGTATTTACATGAATGCAAGCCTAGACCTAATTATCGGGGTCAGAATATTTCTTCGAAATTATTTGATGCAAATCGCATTAATTGCGACGCCCAAAAGAAAACTTTCGAAGAAGTCACGAATTATGCAAAAATATGAGACTCAGACAAAATAAAAGGAAAAATAAAAATATCATAATCATAATTTGTATAAATATACATGTTCTAAAGGAATGCATCATGTTGGGTACGGGGGACTAATGTTCGTGACTCAATTTTCCCTTTAGTAGAGGGAATACGAGCGTGCTAAGGCTAGAAAGCCAAATTCGTCCATATCCCATATTCAAGGGGTATTTCCTATTCTAATCAAGCAAATGATCTAGCCTAATTTCTATTTCCCTAAATGAAATGCAAGTCTAATGTCATGTTTTCATACAGAAGGGGTAAGGGATATATAAGGAAAGTATTATACACAATGGTAAAAAACTCTAAAAGTAAAAAGACATGCATGATATGAAGTGATTTCATCACGCAATTATGATCTAACGCTCGAAGGGCTCCTAAGGGTCTAGCATTGGGACTAACCCATGTTTACAAATTCTCACTAGCATTGGACTAGTGAAAAAAGCGGGAAATAGGGTCACAACTAGTATTGGACTAGTGTGGAATCGTGAAAGGGGGGGCCACAACTAGCATTGGACTAGTGTGGCGACGTCTCACATTTATTACAATCAAATAACTCATGTAAAACATAATAAACACATAAATCACATAAACACATAACACATAAACATGATATCTAGATGCAAGGTCCTAAGAAAGCGGTAACACATAGCACATAGGCATGCAAATCACACAAAGCAAAAATAAAGCAATAAAGCCCTAACTATTACATCAGGGGACCCTACTACAATCTAAAGGGGAAAATGAAATAAATAAATACCTAACTATTACAATTTTGGCATTTAAATGCCTTGCAAATAACCAAAAATTAAAATAAAATAAATATACTAAATTAAATAACTAAAAACGAATAAATGAGAGAAAAAACATTCAAAAGACATGCAATTAAACACATAAAGTCACATAGGAGCACATAGGATCAAATAAGGCATAAATAAGGGATAGAGTGTACCTCCCTTGAGTTGGGGCCCTAATGACACGAATTTACTTATTTACCCTCCAAAATAATAAAAAGGGTCAAGGCATCACTTTAATTAACAAAATAATCACAAAAAAAGGGGAATTTAAACACAAAATGAAAATTAGACACGAAATAAAAATTAATCACGAAATGGAATTACTTAAGGTATTTACATAAAATAAATCATCTGTGTTTAAGAAATTAAAACGAATAAGAACCTAATTAAAATAATTAAAAAAAAGTTCTAAGATAAGGTACTAAAATTAGTGACTCAAAATGGGAACAACAAATTACCCAAAATTCTACTAAAATCTAAATTAAATCATGAATTTCTCAAAAACTACTAAACCTCAAATTACCAAAATCTGTCCGAAAAACACAGGAAAGCATGCCAAGGAAAAATGACATGTTAAAGGGACCAAATTGATTAATCATCCAATTGGTTGGGTCATAGTAGAACGAGGAGGAACATGTGGGGGTTACAATGCAAATTTTAAAAAAAACCCATGCATGCAAACGAAAGCTTTTGCGGCAAAGCAGGAATTGTTTTCTTTCTTCAGCCATTTCTGCTGCAACATTGCAGCTCCAATTCACACGAAATTCACATCAAAACATCTATAACTCTCAAGCACAAGATTAAAAACACACGAGCTCACCAACAATCATTCAATTTCTTCTTTCAAGCACAAGATTAACTAGCAAACCAAGTGATGAAACCCACTTTGTGAGCTGTTACACGAAGAGAAAAGCAGCAAAAACAAGAACTTTCTGCAACTTTTACCATGCTTTAAGTTTCAGCAATTTAGCTTAGCAGATTATCCAACCCTTTCAAAACGAAACTCAATTTCAAGTTCTTATCAAATTCATCATTCCATAACTCTATCATGCACGCAATAAGATGGTAAAATCAAAATGAGGAAGATGTTCATGCCAACTCTTCTTTTTGGCAATTTTCTGCTGCAAATTTGCAGCTCAAACCTAAGCAGATATCATAAAAAACAAACCCACAAGACTCACTACTTATCAACATAACCCAAGCCTGGTAGTCTGTGAGAACTCGAAAAAAAAATCCGATTTTAGGGTTTTATCGATTTTCGTGCACACATTTTTTATTTTCTTTATTATATTCATTTTACATATATTTTATAAAGTAAATATAGTTTTTAAACCATTTTTCTAGTATAAGTGAGTTCACGAGAGATTTGGAGCGAATAGCGGATGTGGGACCCGCTAGTGCGTTAAGTGAGAGAAATTCGGCCAATTAGGTTAAGTTGTGCAGTAAGGCATTAAATTACTAGGTGCTAAGTGATAATTAGAGGTTGGTTAGATATTTGGTCATTAGTAAGCTAAAGGATAAGAAAGAAATCCAAAAGTGCCACGTGTCGCGACGGGATTGGGCCAAGTTTTGCCTAACTTTTCCTTAACTTTAACCAAAAGCTAATTTTGACCAAAAATCATCTTCATTTTAGCATCCTCTTGGCTGAAACTTGAAGGGAAAGAAAAGAGAGAGAGTTTCAACCATTGGCTTCAATTTCTTGTCCAAATCTTGAAAACTAACCGATAAAAATCCGAATTCCCTCCGTAGAAATCGCTTATTAAGTGAGATTGAAGGTGCTTGTGGAGTGATTTTGCAAAGGAAAGCTCTAAGTTGCTATCTTTCTTGAGGTTAAGGTATTTTTGCTTGGAACTTAACTTTTGTTTCATAATAAATGGTGAATTAGTGGCTTGTAGTAGTTAAATAGCTTGTTTTGTAGATGATTTCATGGATTGAAGTAAAGTTAGGTGAATTTCTTATTTTCTTGGGAATTTTTCTGTTTTCATGTGATGATCATAGTTGGCTTGAATTGATGGCTTATATGGTATAGAATTGGAGCTAGTGTGTGTTAATTGTGGTTACTTGCGGAAAATTTCAGCTTTGTACACAAGATTCCAGCTTAGGGTTACATGTGGTAGTAATCTGCCCTGTTTTTGCACTGTATGTTCGTCCTTGAGGAAGACCGAATCAGCCCTTACTCAAACATGAAAGTTGTAGGTATTTGAGTTAGCTAGCTACTGGTAAAATTTCCGCTCAATCGGAGCATGGTAGGATGTGAATGACCGAAATACCCTGACTGCCACAAGCTGCAATTCGTAAACAGTTTTGTGAATTCACCAGTTTGGGCTGCATTTTTCACCCTGGTTCGTATCAAATTAGCTTTTGGCCAAAACACAAAACTTGTAGCCTATGTTTTAGTTTTCCAAAGCCTCTGAAAACACCCCAAACGGAGTTGTGTAGCCTGAGTTATTGCCGGTTAAAGTCAATGCTGACAACCAGACTGATCATAAACTTTTGGATCTGTGATTGGCAAATTCGACTTAGATAAACTATAAATTAGGTTAGGTGGCCTTCATGAAAGTTGTTCCCCCCTGTCTTAGCTTCGAAATGGTATAAGGGTCACCCCGATTCGATAACCATAGTTCCGGTTATGACTAAAATACTACGAGATGCCAAATCTGCCATTTAGCTTTTGTCTTCAAAATTGATATTTGCTTGTACTATTGCACTTGTGTTGTACTTGGATGATTTTGGAGCCTAATGGAAGAGCTATTGTGGTAACCTTACTTGTGTGTATTGTGGGGCTGAATTAAGGAAAAGAATGAAGCCATAAATGGCTGGAAATTTGGTAAACACAAAGGGCGTGCTGCCCAAATTTGCACTCAAGGGTTAAGTAGAATTACACTTGTCTTGAGTACGGTTTTGAGGACGAGTCTAACTCGATTTGTCTAGGTTATTCGAGTTTCCTTTTGTGGAGATATATAAGTTGAATTTTGGCCGAAACTTGTACCCTTGGAATTTACAACTGATAGAAATACGTTTCTTTCATTTCTTTTGACCCAAACGGCATTTTTCACATATAATGGCTTCAAAATTTCACCGTTTGAAAAGTGATCAAGGGTTTTACGAATAGTCTCTAAATAAGTCTCAATTACTTGATTCTCGTTAAACGAAATGTTTAAGTTTCGAGCCTTAGTTACTTTTCAATGCTCTTAAACAATATTTCCCCGCAGATTTGAACTCCAAGAGCGGAGTAATACCCAAAACCAACGTGTAAAGGCACTGCATCTGTTGTGAGTGTACCATCCCCTTAAATTGGTGCTTATCTGATTCATCTGTACTTGCAACTTGCAACTTGATTATCTGTGACTTTTGTATGTTTCGTATGAAACGAGGGTGTACTTTATCACACTCGTTTCTCTCACCTGGTTATTCTGGTTCCTGTATACTGTATAAATCTGTATTTGTTCTCTGTATCTGTTATTTGTACCTGTTTCTGTATTTGTTGATGTCGTTTGGAGAATTAAATCCAACGACCTTTCTGTTACCTCTGAGCTCAAATCCTGTGGCTAGTTATTCAAGTCGAGCCGGTAAAGGCCTGGTCGATTAGATAACGAACCACAGTAGTCTATTTCTGAGAAATCTTTGGGTATTGAGACTCTGGATTTTCGGTATACTCGAGTATTACCACCTTCTGTTCGGTTGAGGTGTTCGGGCCCGGTAAGGGGTATGTTTGGTGGACGGAATTCGGTGTAAAGTGGGGTCTACGGACATGTTGGTTCTATCTATGTTGACGGAGAGTCAACGGGTTTGGATCAAGTATCGCAATTGGGCATTTTGGCTCCTGAGAGCCACCTGTATCCTTTCTCTTTGAAATGTTTATTTATTTCCCTATCTGGTGTATAACTGCATGATTGATACGTGAAATGCAATGATTCATGACTACTTGCACTTCTGGTACCTCATTGAGCGTAAGCTCACCCCATCCCGTTATCTTTGTTTTCCTTACAGGGAACAACACTTTTGAACCATGATTTTGAAGAAAGTGTCAAGCTAGTGTAAATGTTATTTTGTTACGCTCTTTTGTAATCAAAACCCTAGTTACTTTATCAAGTATCACGTTTTGACTTGTACAACTTTCTATGTTTGTACTTAAGTGTTTAAGCATGTATATTAGGTGTATTCGTTTGAGATAGTACTTGTAATCATTCGGAACATTTTAGTTGTGTGTAATCGGCGTAGTAGTCTCCAAGTGTTTGTTTTCTTTGGTTTCGATCGCGCGTAATCTAGGGTTTGTGTGATTCGACTTCGTAGTCCTGGCGAGAGCTGGGCAGGCGGTCCGCCAAACCCTTTGGTTCGCCTTAGGGGAAGGTGGGGCTGTCACAGTTGGTATCAGAGCCACGTCGCGTGGTCTCTGCGCGAAGTGATCTTGGGCCAAGTGGTGTTATGGTCCTGATTTTGTGAATGTATTTAAAGGATTTAGTGCTCTTCTTGGGCATAAGTTATGAACCGTGTGTGTTATAAGTGTAAAGATCTTTATCATGGGACTTGAGGAAGATAGGTAGGTATGTCGGGTAGGAATCTTTAACAAGGATGATTTACTCTTGGGACCGGCCGGCTCGAGTTGTGAATTATCTTATTTTGGATTTTTGTTCCCGAATACGAATGAGGTGGGGGCCTAGGTTAGAAATGACTTGGGCAGACTAGAAATGTGATTCTATGGCACTTTGAGTGATATATTAGGGTTTCATTAAGTGCGGTTCGCCTGTTTAAGATATAAACCATGTTATTCTTGTAAGTTTTGGGCAGAGCTCGTGGAGAGGTTGGAGATGAGCCATGTTTGACTCCGTGTAAGGGTAGTCACGAGAGGGAAGAAGCTCTTAGTTAGTTGTTTCGCACTTTTGGGCTTAATTTATATATTGTATTATGGAGAACCCCAATATTTTCATGGGATTTCTTTTGCTCGTATTTGAATGACTGCTACTATATGATTTGCCTGATAAAATGATGTTATATGTATATTGCTTTTGAGTTGTGTCTGCTTTTGTTATTTGTGCCTGCATATATTTGATTTAATATTGTATTCGCGCTTCGACCCTAGATTGGTTAGACCTATGGAGGGTACTCGTAGTGGAAGAGGTCGTGGGCGCGGACGTAAGCAACCCTTGAATGAAAGGGGTAATTGGGAACCAAGACCTGAACCAAATCCTGAACCTAGGGTCGACCCAAATGCTCAAGTAGCCGCTGCTATCCAGCGTATGACTGATCTGCTAGCCCAGGTAGTGGAACACGTTGGAATTTACAACTGATAGAAATACGTTTCTTTCATTTCTTCGACCCAAACGGCATTTTTCACATATAATGGCTACAAAATTTCACCGTTTGAAAAGTGATCAAGGGTTTTACGAATAGTCTCTAAATAAGTCTCAATTACTTGATTCTCGTTAAACGAAATGTTTAAGTTTCGAACCTTAGTTACTTTTCAATGCTCTTAAACAATATTTCCCCGCAGATTTGAACTCCAAGAGCGGAGTAATACCCAAAACCAACGTGTAAAGGCACTGCATCTGTTGTGAGTGTACCATCCCCTTAAATTGGTGCTTATCTGATTCATCTATACTTGCAACTTGCAACTTGATTATCTGTGACTTTTGTATGTTTCGTATGAAACGAGGGTGTACTTTATCACACTCGTTTCTCTCACCTGGTTATTCTGGTTCCTGTATACTGTATAAATCTGTATTTGTTCTCTGTATCTGTTATCTGTACCTGTTTTCTGTATTTGTTGATGTCGTTTGGAGAATTAAATCCAACGACCTTTCTGTTACCTCTGAGCTCAAATCCTGTGGCTAGTTATTCGAGTCGAGCCGGTAAAGGCCTGGTCGATTAGATAACGAACCACAGTAGTCTGTTTCTGAGAAATCTTTGGTTATTGAGACTCTGGATTTTCGGTATACTCGAGTATTACCACCTTCTGTTCGGTTGAGGTGTTCGGGCCCGGTAAGGGGTATGTTTGGTGGACGGAATTCGGTGTAAAGTGGGGTCTACAGACATGTTGGTTCTATCTATGTTGAGGGAGAGTCAACGGGTTTGGATCAAGTATCGCAATTGGGCATTTTGGCTCCTGAGAGCCACCTGTATCCTTTCTCTTTGAAATGTTTATTTATTTCCCTATCTGATGTGTATAACTGCATGATTGATACGTGAAATGCCATGATTCATGACTACTTGCACTTCTGGTACCTCATTGAGCGTAAGCTCAGCCCTTCCCGTTATCTTTGTTTTCCTTACAGGGAACATGTGAGAACCCGAAAATTTTCACATTTTTCAAGTATTATTTTATTTCCTTGGCCATATTTTATACTGTCCTTGAAAATATTAAATGTTTTATACATTTTACAAGTAAGTACAATTTTTAAATCATTTTCCTAGTATAAGGTAGAGTACGTTAATTTGAAGAGCATTTTTCGGACGTGGGGCCCGCTAGTGCGTTATAATTTTTCCGATTAGGTGATGAAATACTAGGTGATATTATTTTCCATGGTACTAGGAGATGATTAGAGGTTGGTTAGATGGATGAATTATTGGAAGTAAGAAGATAAGCTTGGAACCATTCAAAGTGACAAGTGTCGCCAACCGATTGGAGGAAACTTGCCTAACTTTCTCACCTTTACCAAAACCAAAATTTGACCAATTTTCCTTCCATTTTTTCTTGTCTTGGCTGAACCATTTGGAGGAGAAAACAAGAGAGAGCTCTTCAATTTCTAGCTTCAATCCTTGCCCAAATCTTGAGTTTTAACCGACCAAATTGAAATCTATTCCATACAAGTGCTAGCTAAGGGAAACTAAGGGCTTTGGTGGAGTTGATTTGGAGGAAGAAAGACTAAGCCACCCCCTTCTTTGAGGTTCTAAGGTAAAATTTCTAAGAACATCCTTCTTTGGTTCCAATAGATGCAAATTAGTGGCTTGTGGTTGCTACTTGGGTGGTTTTGTGCATTATTTCTTAGCTATGAGTAGTGATATGTTGATTTTTCAGTTATAGTGAATATTTCTGCCTGTTCTTTCCAGTGTTATTCGGCAATGATGGAGGCCGAATTGGACTTATCTCAAAACATGAAAGTTGTAGAGAATTGAGTGTATATTATGCCTGTACAATTTCAGCTCAATCGGAGCACTGTAGCCTGTGAAATGACTAAATTACCCCGGATTCCCTGTTTCTGTCCGGAAATGATAATCAGCCTCTGTAATTGGCTCGTTTGGCTGGGACGATTAATGAATTAGCTTTTGATGCCTTCTTAAGAATTTTAGCCTTGTATCTTAGCTTTCAAATGGCTTTGGAATCAACTGAATCGGAGCTGTGTGTACTGAGTTATGATGGAATATTAGGGCCTTTTTGTGGTTGGTTGTAAAGCTTCCAATTGGGTGTATTTTAAGGGTGTTTGATAGCTCATGATTTGTATATGAAATTGTGATTGAATGGTATGATTTGGTGGTTGGGTTGTAGCATGGAAAAGTGAAGGAATTTAGGGGAAATGCTGTCCGTTTATTGCCTTGAAGTTTAAGTGAATGAATGAGTTTGAAATGCGAGTTTTATGATGCATTGGATGTACTTTGTTTGGACATTCTTAGTTCCACTTGAGTAGTGTTATGTGAGCTATTTTACTTGCATTTGTACGTTTCCATTTTTACCATAATGTTTGGTTCCAATTGTCGAGTTTTGAACTTCAAATACGTGTTCATTTTCGTCCCGAAACAAAAGGAGTGGCCTAGGGTTTCTCGGCCACAAAACCTAATTTTAACGCGCAAGGTTTTAAGTGTGAATTCAAGGTATTTGACTACCTTTTTCACATGATTTTTAACCAAGATACTTCTTATACATTAATTCTTTGCAAATGTGTTAGTTTTGAGCCAAAAACACGTTTTACGAAAAATGAGGAGAAGCTACTGTTCACTATCCGGCCGTGTATCCGGCCAAGTCTTGCCCGGATTGCTGGCCGGATTGGCAGGGGAAGAAGGAAAAAAATTAAGTTGCTCACTGCCTTGAATCCGGCCGAAAATCCGGCCGGATTCTGACGTGGCAACTGTTTCAAATTTTTCCGATTTAATTTTCTAAAACCTTTTGAGCTTAGTTTTATGTTTGATTTGGAAAACCTTTAGTTACTCATTTACTTTGATCAAAATGTACCCTTTTCACTTTCAAAAAAAATCATACTTCCCCCTTGTACTCGTTTTATTCGAATTTTCTTTGATTCACTGGACATTTTGATGGTTGAGCCATAATATTTTCTCATGATTGTTATTAGGGTTTCTTGGTGACCAAGTTGATATCCGGAGGGATACTTTGGACGTAATTGTGCTTAATTAGGTGAGTGTTCTATATACGATTTGTTTCTCATGACTATGTGAATTATTGTGACTCTTTGGATTGTTACTTTAATAAGCAATTGAAGTACGTTATATTTCCTTTGACTATGTGGCTACTTGTGACTCTTGCTTAAATGTTACATGTTATCAATGATTGCTAAAATGGTTTTCGCTAGGCGAGTGTGTACTTTATCGCACTCGATCTAAATGAACGTGAAATTTCTAATGATTGAATGTTACTTGTGCATGAATGTAAGCCGTCTGGCTGAACTGGGCCCTTGCCCTTCGTTACTGGTCGACTCGAGCCAGAAGCGGACTCGGTCGGGCGATTAGTGACCCTGGGTGAATGTTTGGTATACTCGAGTATAACCACGAAGTTGGCGGAGACTGGTGGGATGAATGAATGAACAAATGACATGAAAATGAAGGAGTTTTCACTTACAAACATGTTTTTAATGATCGGAGAAATAAGGACAATGTTAGGCGAATGAATGAACGAATGAATGAACGAATGGCTCCTCGTGAGCCCGTATCCTTTTAATGAATGTGTTACAATTGCTTTATATTGTAAATGATTTCGGGATTTCATGCTATTACGTGTTAAATGCCTTGTTTAATTGTTTGGTTATGTATATAGAACCTCGCTGGGCTTTTAGCTCATTCCACGCCGTTTGTTTTCCGTAACAGGGGTTGCGAGCAAGGGCGAGAGACCTGTATAGTATAGTTTAGCCTTTTGTATTGTTTTGGCTTTTGATCTCGTTCTAGTGCTTGATTAGGGTTGGAATGTACTAAGAATTTAAAGCTTTGGTTATAGTTGGGACTGTATATTTGATTACGATTGGAATGAATGTAAATTTGTATTTCCAATTTGGGATTTGTCTTCGTTTCCTCGAGGGTTTATCTTATTTTGTTCGGAGAGAGTGAACGAGTCCTGGCGAGAGCTGGGCAGGCGGTCCGCCGAACCCTTTGGTTCGCCTTAGGGTAAGGTGGGGCTGTCACAGAACAACACTTTTGAACCATGATTTTGAAGAAAGTGTCAAGCTAGTGTAAATGTTATTTTGTTACGCTCTTTTGTAATCAAAACCCTAGTTACTTTTATCAAGTATCACGTTTTGACTTGTACAACTTTCTATGTATGTACTTAAGTGTTTAAGCATGTATATTAGGTGTATTCGTTTGAGATAGTACTTGTAATCATTCGGAACATTTTAGTTGTGTGTAATCGGTGTAGTAGTCTCCGAGTGTTTGTTTTCTTTGGTTTCGATCGCGCGTAATCTAGGGTTTGTGTGATTCGACTTCGTAGTCCTGGCGAGAGCTGGGCAGGCGGTCCGCCAAACCCTTTGGTTCGCCTTAGGGGAAGGTGGGGCTGTCACAGTTGGTATCAGAGCCACGTCGCGTGGTCTCTGCGCGAAGTGATCTTGGGCCAAGTGGTGTTATGGTCCTGATTTTGTGAATGTATTTAAAGGATTTAGTGCTCTTCTTGGGCATAAGTTATGAACCGTGTGTGTTATAAGTGTAAAGATCTTTATCATGGGACTTGAGGAAGATAGGTAGGTATGTCGGGTAGGAAATCTTTAACAAGGATGATTTACTCTTGGGACCGGCCGGCTCGAGTTGTGAATTATCTTATTTTGGATTTTTGTTCCCGAATACGAATGAGGTGGGGGCCTAGGTTAGAAATGACTTGGGCAGACTAGAAATGTGATTCTATGGCACTTTGAGTGATATATTAGGGCTCCATTAAGTGCGGTTCGCCTGTTTAAGATATAAACCATGTTATTCTTGTAAGTTTTGGGCAGAGCTCGTGGAGAGGTTGGAGATGAGCCATGTTTGACTCCGTGTAAGGGTAGTCACGTGAGGGAAGAAGCTCTTAGTTAGTTGTTTCGCACTTTTGGGCTTAATTTATATATTGTATTATGGACAACCCCAATATTTTCATGGGATTTCTTTTGCTCGTATTTGAATGACTGCTACTATATGATTTGCCTGATAAAATGATGTTATATGTATATTTGCTTTTGAGTTGTGTCTGCTTTTGTTATTTGTGCCTGCATATATTTGATTTAATATTGTATTCGCGTTTCGACCCTAGATTGGTTAGACCTATGGAGGGTACTCGTAGTGGAAGAGATCGTGGGCGCGGACGTAAGCAACCCTTGAATGAAAGGGGTAACTGGGAACCAAGACCTGAACCAAATCCTGAACCTAGGGTCGACCCAAATGCTCAAGTAGCCGCTGCTATCCAGCGTATGACTGATCTGCTAGCCCAGGTAGTGGAACACCAAGGCCAAAACTCTAATCCTCAACCTGGAAACCCTGGTAACCATGTAGAGTGCAAGGATAGAGCCCTTGAAAGATTTCAAAAGTTTTCCCCACCAAAATTCCTTGGAGGGCCAGACCCTGATGTGGTCGAAAGGTGGTTGGAGAAAATGGTAGATATTTTTGCCGCTTTGCACTATACGGAGGAGCGGCAAGTGACTTTTGCTATTTTTAAACTGGAAGGGGCAGCCCGTTCTTGGTGGAACGTTATAAGGCAGAAGTGGGAACGAGAATTGACCCCAAGGACGTGGGTGAACTTCATGAGGGAGTTCAACGCTAAGTTTTTCCCTCCTCTAGTGCAAGAAAAGAAAGAGGAGGAATTTATAAGACTCCGCCAGGGAACTCAAACTGTAGCCGAGTACGAGAGCCAATTCACTCGATTGTCTAAGTTTGCCCCCGAACTAATCATGACCGAGCAGAGGCGAATAAGACGTTTTATTCAGGGTTTAAATGTTGAGATCCAGAAGGACTTAGCAGTAGCCCGAATTGATGCCTTTAGTGACGCAGTGGAGAAGGCTCAATGAGTCGAGGATGCTAGGCTACAAGTGCGAAACTTCCAAGCTAAGAAAAGGGGATTTCCTAGGAGTGGCTCGGAACAAGAGGATAAGAATACACCTCCTAAGATTGGAAGGGGAAACGGAGAAGTACGACTACCGGAGGTGTCCAGAGGTGCCTCACAGGAAGGATCGGTTTCTGCTACTCGTGGTCCCTGTGGATATAGCGGAGGGCCAAATCACACGGAGGAGAATTGTTGGAAGAAAGAGGGAAAATGCCTGCGATGTGGAAGCGCCGATCTTCGGATTGCTAACTGCCCAGCACGACTGCGCAAAGGGAAAGGGACCCAGCAACCAACCAAGACCAACCCTGGACAGTCAAAGGGGGAAGGGACTGAAATGAAAGTACCGGCTCAGGTGTATTGCCTAGAGCCACATCAGGTCCCTGACTCGTCTGAGGACGTAGAAAGTACGATCCGTTGGTTACCTTAGATTTTGTTAGATCTCGTTGATAAGAAAATTTCGAGGACGAAATTTCTTTAAAGAGGAGAGAGTGTGAGAACTCGAAAAAAAAAATTCCGATTTTAGGGTTTTAGGGTTTTATCGATTTCGTGCACACATTTTTTTTTATTTTCTTTATTATATTCATTTTAAATATATTTTATAAGTAAATATAGTTTTTAAACTATTTTTTCTAGTATAAGTGAGTTCACGAGAGATTTGGAGCGAATAGCGGATGTGGGACCCGCTAGTGCGTTAAGTGAGAGAAATTCGGCCAATTAGGTTAAATTGTTCAGTAAGGCATTAAATTACTAGGTACTAAGTGATAATTAGAGGTTGGTTAGATATTTGGTCATTAGTAAGCTAAAGGATAAGAAAGAAATCCAAAAGTGCCACGTGTCGCGACGGGATTGGGCCAAGTTTTGCCTAACTTTTCCTTAACTTTACCAAAAGCTAATTTTGACCAAAATCATCTTCATTTTAGCATCCTCTTGGCTGAAACTTGAAGGGAAAGAAAAGAGAGAGAGTTTCAACCATTGGCTTCAATTTCTTGTCCAAATCTTGAAAACTAACCGATAAAAATCCGAATTCCTCCGTAGAAATCGCTTATTAAATGAGATTGAAGGTGCTTGTGGAGTGATTTTGTAAAGGAAAGCTCTAAGTTGCTATATTTCTTGAGGTTAAGGTATTTTGCTTGGAACTTAACTTTTGTTCATAATAAATGGTGAATTAGTGGCTTGTAGTAGTTAAATAGCTTGTTTTGTAGATGATTTCATGGATTGAAGTAAAGTTAGGTGAATTTCTTATTTTCTTGGGAATTTTTCTGTTTTCATGTGATGATCATAGTTGGCTTGAATTGATGGCTTAATATGGTATAGAATTGGAGCTAGTGTGTGTTAATTGTGGTTACTTGCGGAAAATTTCAGCTTTGTACACAAGATTCCAGCTTAGGGTTACATGTGGTAGTAATCTGCCCTGTTTTTGCACTGTATGTTCGTCCTTGAGGAAGACCGAATCAGCCCTTGCTCAAAACATGAAAGTTGTAGGTATTTGAGTTAGCTAGCTACTGGTAAAATTTCAGCTCAATCAGAGCATAGTAGCATGTGAAATGACCGAAATACCCTGGCTGCCACAAGCTGCAATTCGTAAACAGTTTTGTGAATTCACCAGTTTGGGCTGCATTTTTCACCCTGGTTCGTATCCAATTAGCTTTTGGCTAAAACACAAAACTTGTATCCCTATATTTTAGCTTTCCAAAGCCTCTGAAAACACCCAAAACGGAGTTCTGTAGCCTGAGTTATTTCCGGTTAAAATCAGTGCTGACAACCAGACTGATCATAAACTTTTGGATCGGTGATTGGCAAATTTGACTTAGATAAACTATAAATTAGGTTATGTGGCCTTCATGAAAGTTGTTCCCCCCTGTCTTAGCTTCGAAATGGTATAAGGCTCACCCCGATTCGATAACCATAGCTCCGGTTATGACTAAAATACTACGAGATGCCAAATCTGCCATTTAGCTTTTGTCTTCAAAATTGATATTTGCTTGTACTATTGCACTTGTGTTGTACTTGGATGATTTTGGAGCCTAATGGAAGGGCTATTGTGGTAACCTTACTTGTGTGTATTGTGGGGCTGAATTAAGGAAAAGAATGAAGCCATAAATGGCTGGAAATTTGGTAAACACAAAGGGCGTGCTGCCCAAATTTGCACTCAAGGGTTAAGTAGAATTACACTTGTCTTGAGTACGGTTTTGAGGACGAGTCTAACTCGATTTGTCTAGGTTATTCGAGTTTCCTTTTGTGGAGATATATAAGTTGAATTTCGGCCGAAACTTGTACCCTTGGAATTTACAACTGATAGAAATACGTTTCTTTCATTTTTTCGACCCAAACGGCATTTTTCACATATAATGGCTTCAAAATTTCACCGTTTGAAAAGTGATCAAGGGTTTTACGAATAGTCTCTAAATAAGTCTCAATTACTTGATTCTCATTAAACGAAATGTTTAAGTTTCGAGCCTTAGTTACTTTTCAATGCTCTTAAACAATATTTCCCCGCAAATTTGAACTCCAAGAGCGGAGTAATACCCAAAACCAACGTGTAAAGGCACTGCATCTGTTGTGAGTGTACCATCCCCTTAAATTGGTGCTTATCTGATTCATCTGTACTTGCAACTTGCAACTTGATTATCTGTGACTTTTGTATGTTTCGTATGAAACGAGGGTGTACTTTATCACACTCGTTTCTCTCACCTGGTTATTCTGGTTCCTGTATACTGTATAAATCTGTATTTGTTCTCTGTATCTGTTATCTGTACCTGTTTTCTGTATTTGTTGATGTCGTTTGGAGAATTAAATCCAACGACCTTTCTGTTACCTCTGAGCTCAAATCCTGTGGCTAGTTATTCGAGTCGAGCCGGTAAAGGCCTGGTCGATTAGATAACGAACCACAGTAGTCTGTTTCTGAGAAATCTTTGGGTATTGAGACTCTGGATTTTCGGTATACTCGAGTATTACCACCTTCTGTTCGGTTGAGGTGTTCGGGCCCGGTAAGGGGTATGTTTGGTGGACGGAATTCGGTGTAAAGTGGGGTCTACGGACATGTTGGTTCTATCTATGTTGACGGAGAGTCAACGGGTTTGGGTCAAGTATCGTAATTGGGCATTTTGGCTCCTGAGAGCCACCTGTATCCTTTCTCTTTGAAATGTTTATTTATTTCCCTATCTGGTGTGTATAACTGCATGATTGATACGTGAAATGCCATGATTCATGACTACTTGCACTTCTGGTACCTCATTGAGCATAAGCTCACCCCTTCCCGTTATCTTTGTTTTCCTTACAGGGAACAACACTTTTGAACCATGATTTTGAAAAAAGTGTCAAGCTAGTGTAAATGTTATTTTGTTACGCTCTTTTGTAATCAAAACCCTAGTTACTTTTATCAAGTATCACGTTTTGACTTGTACAACTTTCTATGTATGTACTTAAGTGTTTAAGCATGTATATTAGGTGTATTCGTTTGAGATAGTACTTGTAATCATTCGGAACATTTTAGTTGTGTGTAATCGGCGTAGTAGTCTCCGAGTGTTTGTTTTCTTTGGTTTCGATCGCGCGTAATCTAGGGTTTGTGATTCGACTTCGTAGTCCTGGCGAGAGTTGGGCAGGCGGTCCGCCAAACCCTTTGGTTCGCCTTAGGGGAAGGTGGGGCTGTCACATAGTCCATCTTTAACAAACCCACCAAAGGAATCCGGGCACAGGAAGCAAGAAAAAACAGAACGTGCAACAAAAGGATCATTCACATTGGCTTGAAACATCAAATTAATCCTTTAAGAAGACATCTTGAAACCTGGACCGTGAAACAAACTAAACACTAGGCAAAGAACCCACAATTTCCAATGGCTGGGGTGATCCCGTGACTCGGCAAACGTATACAATGGCATCAACATTCAATAAGGAACGGATCTAAAAGAAAATTCATGCCCAAACCAGAACCCCAACCATCCAAAAAATCAGTTTTTCTACTCGCTGCAACAAGCCAGAAGCTTCGAGCTTGTTGCTTGCTGCAACAGACTTTCATGTATAAATCCCAGCCAAACACAACTTGAAACCTAATAACAGGTTTGCCAAATATTCTTCTCACTTTCCAACATAAAAATCTTAGACACAAACACAAGAATTCAGAAAGAAAGAACATGCAAAAACTGGAATATTCCGCAACTTTCCCTGAGCAGCGTCTTGTCTCATGACCAGCCAGCATTTCCGAAACAAAAACAACAAAACATTTAAACAAAAATCAACCAAACTCCACGAAAGGCAAGAAAGCAGTTACTCGAGCAAATGAAGAAACAGGAGAAAGGAAAATGGAGATGGCATGTCAAAAAGGCAATGGGCATAGCAAATGTCATAAGATGGGTTTGCCGTAACTTAATTCTATTGACACAATAATGAAACCATATGCGTTGAAACCCAAACCATGATTTTCACTCTTTTTAGTTTCACACATGAAAGCTAACAGCTTTGATAGCGAACATGTTTATGGAGTCACGGCCAAACAACAAGCAACAACCAGAACATCAAACACAACACTTTCAACAACCAAAGAAAAAAAAAACTGCTGTAACAAGCCAAGAGTTTGAAGCTTGTTGTAGCCGCCTCGAAGTCTGACTTCTAAGGACCTTAACAAACTCCCTTATCATGACGGCTCTAGGGGCAAGGGCAAGAGGTCATACTCATAATAAAAACATCCACATCAGCCACAACAGAGCATACGAACTGTAAAGCAAGAAAATCACACACCAAAAGATTGTAAATCCTTTCACAAACTCATCAGATCTGGGAGTAAAAATGCAAGTTTCACCGAGAACCAAAGACAAAGAAGGGTTACCTTCTATTCCAGTAAATGTTTCGGACCTGAAATAATCCCAGCACAGTCGTGAAAACGATGAGACGACCTCCAACCCGTAGCTTTCCTCCTGCTCCCTTTGCGTTTTTCTCCAGCCCGTTATCTGAAGCTTTCTTCTTTCTCTCCCATCGAAGCTGTCTTTCCCTTTTTTAGTTTTAGATTCAATCTCTCTCAGCCTTACTCAGTTCTTTCTCTACCTTTCAAACCCAGCCTTTTTTTTTTTTTGGATTCTTACTGCCCGTGGCCTTTTCTTCTTCAACCCCAGCCGAGAACTCCTTTTCCCTTTCTTTCCAGATTTCCTTTTTCCTTTCTCCACTCAGCCGCCACCCAAGAATGTCCTCCCCTCCTCTTTAGAGCTGCGTCTTTGCATCCTTTTATATGGGGCAAAATCTCCTAAACCCTCACCCCAACGGTTAGGATGATAGCCGGGTCTCTGCTGAAGTGTTCTTGAGTCCTTGATTTCTCTTGAGGTTGGGATTAAAGCCAGGTGGCTTGCGGTTCAAATGATCAAATGGAGGAGAAAAAAAATGGACGAAAACTGAGTAAAAAAAATGGAGCGGAATTTTTGCAACTTATATTTTATAGCTGCTTCTCCTCTTCGTACGAAGAAGAGGAAGAATCCAGTGCGCGTGGCTGCACGCGCGCGTGAGTTCGCTCCTTTTTTTTATAACTAATTTTTAGTTCCTTGTTTTTCCTTTTCTTTTCCTATGAATTAATTAATTAATTAAAGATGATTTTCTTAGCAAAAACAGTAAAAGTAAGATAGAAGTAAACAAAAATCAAAAACAAAAAATGCTAAAATTTTAATTTTCAATTAATTAATCTAGAAAGCGTTAATTCCTAATTGAAGTCAATTTGCAAGAAATTTTCATTTATTGAATCTAACAAGATTGAAATCCATATATATTTTTTTTGTAACAATTTTCTTTTCTTTTGTCAAAAATGTCTTAAAACAAAATTAGGCGACTAATGGACAAAGATGAATAGTGATTATTATTAATAAATAAATCTAAAAGATAAAATAAAAATTGGTATCTAAAATGCTAACTAAATGTCTAAAATAATAATAAAAACCTGAAACTAATAATAATAGATACTAATTGTGAGCTAAAATGAAATAGAAATAAGAAATAATAAAAAAATTAAAAGTTGATTTAAAATTTGGTGTCTACAACCTCGATTGAACTTGAGATAAATTTGAATGGCAAGAGTCAAGGTGTGAAAGATTCTAGTATTGGACTTGAAATTTAGCTGATCAAGGAGAGTGGATCAATGAGTGTTGTCATGGACTAGTCTCGTAAATGTCCGGTTAGGGTTTCTATAGATGGAAGCTAGATTTGAAATCTGAGGATTGTCGTAAATGTCTTAGGTGTTAGCACTACAGACCTGTTTAATTGCTCCAATGAATGTGTGGCCTTGTTTTGTGTTTATTTTTTATGTAGTCTAATTATAATTGCCTATGTATTTCTCTTGTGATAGGTTTGGACCTAGATTGACTACGCTTGCCTATTTGCTTGATTCCTATCCCTATGAGGTTGAGAGTTTTGGATTAGGTATAGAAGTTTCGGAGAAAAGGGGAACTTATTATGAAGGATTGAGGGAAGAAGAAAAAAAAATGGACATATCAAGAATTAGTAATGTTACTTGAAATAGTTGTATCCGTGGGAAGATATGCGGTGAACGTCTTACGTAGTAAGTTGTATTAATTAAAGGAAGGGTGATTAGAGAGGGTAGTACGTGTCTAGAGATTTAATTGTAGTCATGAGAGGAGATGTACTTTGGAAATTATTTGCCAATGCATAGTGTTTTATTTCACGATTTAGCAAGAGTAGTAACCAAGTTTCATAGTTACGAATTTTCCTTTTCATCAAGTTCTTAAATTTATATCACTTTGCACAATTTGACGCCTTCATTGAACTTCCTTAGCATATCAACTTAGCCATTACGTCGGTGAGATTTTCCCTCTAGGTAAGTTTGTGGTAGCGCTATAAGTGAGAAAAGTCACTTGAAAATTGGAGAAAAATCCTGTAGCAACAAGTTTTGTGCAAGCAAAGGTTAGAATTTCGAAGACGAAATTCTCTTAAGGAGGAGAGAGTGTGTGACCCCGAAATTTTACTTGTCTTTATAGCCTTATTTGAACTTACTTGCCTTAGATTCTTGGTTGTTTAATGGTTGAATTTGAGCCAAGGAAGTGAATTTTGTTAAGAAATGTTTCATATTCTCAAGTTGTTAGATAATCTAGAAATTTTCGCAGACGGTTCTGCGCAGTTTTGGGAAACTGGCTATAATTTCGTATAGGAAAGTCGGAATCGAGTTTCGTTTATTGCGTTTGGAACTGGACTCATAGGGCTTCCTACAAGATAAAATTTAGAGTTTGATTCAATCTCTATAAATTCCAGAAAATTGGCAAAGTTGACTGAAAATTCTGCCCTGCACAAGTCAAAATAGGAATGTTGTAGTCGTTTCTGGCTCAATTTGGACCAACTTAGGAACTGAATCTCTTTGAGGTGTCTTCTAAAGATTATTAGTATTTGAAGTCTAGTTTATAACAGGCCAAGTTGTATGAATTTTGGATATTTATAACTCAAGTTATGAGTTTTCTAAAGGAATGGTGCATACTAGGGTTTTTGGTATGTTTTTGGTGCATTTTGGTAATGTGATCACTTGGTGAGGTGTGTGTACTAAATTTGATGGATAAGAGTGAGTATTAAGTAAGAGTAAGTGTGTGATTAGAAGTGCTATTAATAAGTTAGTGAATCATAAGTTAAAACACAAGTACGCGAGAGTTAAGGAAAATAGGCTTGAATCGACGTGCTGCGTTTGCTACCGATTGAGTACACCACTTGAACACTATTTTATTACCTTAATCTCATTGTTTTAATCAGCCCTAATTATCCCCTCAAAGTAGCCGAAAGTGTTGACTAAAGAAAAGAAAGAAAGAAGAAAAAAACAAGAGGAAAAATGGTGGCTTAACAAGTGTTGGCCAACTGAGTTTGACCAACAAACTTTCCTATCTTCTTAACTTTGTTTTGGACCAAAATTGCTGCACTTGTTTCTTCATCTTGGCCGTGAGTTTGGAGAGGGAAAAGAGAGAAGAAAGCTTGCAACTCCAACCTTGATTCTTCCTTGTTGAGTTGAAATCACACAAACCAAACCGATTAAACTTACCTCTTGGTGCTTAGGAAGCTAGGAATGGTGCAAATCTTGGGAGAAAGTGGTTGGTTCTTCACTTAGCAGCAAGTATTGGAAGGTATAAGGCTACAACTTCCTTTTCTTTGGTTTAATCTTGCTAAGTTTGATATAGGAGCTTGTAATCTTGGCTTGCTATTGTTGATTGTTTAGTTTTGATGGTGTAGTGGCATGTTTAGTTAGGGTTTGCATCTTTTTCAGCTTTGATTATTGTTGTTTTCCTAGTAAGTGATGTTATTGAGCTAGGATATGGATTTGGTGAAGTGATTAATGGCTTGGTTGTGACTTGTTAGAGTAAAAATTGAATTTCCAGCATTTGGTAGTGATTCTGCCCTGTTTTTGGAACCAACCTGAACTTCATATTCGTCCATGATAAAGGCCAAATCAGCTCTTGCTCAAAACATGAACGTTGTAGGGATTTGAGTTAGCTTTCTACCCAGAAAATTTCAGCTCAATCGGAGGCGCTGTATCTTGTGAAATGACTGAAATACCCCTGACTGTCCAAATGTCCTGTTTAACTGACAGCTTTCTGTTATCTCTGAGATATCAATTTTTGACCATGAAAATACATGATTTGGCTTAAGAGGTTTTCATAATAATTGTAGGTCTATGTCTTTGCTTCGAAACGCCATAAAATTTACCTCGATCCGATATACTTAGCTACAGTTACGACCAAAACACCGAAGGATGACAAAACTGCCATTTATCAGTTCTTCATTATACTGGTTTCCAGCTTTGGTCCATGGTGATAAGTTATTATTTGGTTTGTTTGGTTGGTTTTGAGGCCTTGAATAGATGAATGTTGTTGGTTATCACTTGTGGTTGGATTGGAGGGTTGTTGGCTTGTGAATCCAAGTTGTACTTGGATGGGAAAAGTAAGAAAATAGGGGAAATGCTGCCCAAATTTCTGTTACTTGCTCTTATGACAATTAGTGAGATATAAGGTTTGATTTTAGGGTTAGTTGGATCTTAAGTTACATATATATCCTTGAATGCACTTCAATAGTAGTATATAAGTTGTTTTTGACCAAGGTTTGGTATCAACTAAGATGAAAAGTGTTAGTTTTATCTCGAAAACTTTGAATTACATTTGCTCACTTCAAGTTGGGATTGGTTGTTCTTTCAACTACTGATTCCTGGAATTTTCTTTCATTATGTTTGAATTTGAGAAATGACTCAAGATTTTTTGTGACTTGGAAGTTCAAATGTTATTATTCACTCTAAAACTGTATTTTCATATTTGCACTAGTAATTTTGGGAATTTTGATGGTTCATCTAGATTTTGATTAGTTGAACCATAATACCTTGTTTTGACTAATCTAGGTTTCTTTGGTGGTCCGGAGTACAACCTGGAAGGAAACTTTTGACATATCTCTTGCTCATATTTGTGAGTGTTCCTTGTGTGTTTTTACAATAAGTGACTATGTGACTATTTGTGAATGTTTGCTTGAATGTTAAATGCTTTCCAAGGATTGCTAAATGGATTTTCGATGGGCGAGTGTGTACTTTATCGCACTCGACCCAAGCCAAAGTGAATTTTCAATGATTGAATGCTACTTGTGCATGAATGTAAGCCTTTTGGCTGAACTAGGCCCTTGCCCTTCATTGCCAGTCGACTCGAGTCAGAAGCGGACTCGGTCGGGCGGCTGGTGACCCTGGGACAGTGTTTTGGTGTACTCGAGTATGACCACGAAGGTTGATGGAGAATTGGCCAGTGAATTGGTTAGTGGCGGGAAATGAAATCAATGAATGAATGTCAAGAAATTGGTGGAATTTTCACTTGCAAATGTTTTCTAATATTGGAGGGATAAGGAAAATCGTTGGCGAATGAATGAACGAATGGCTCCACGTGAGCATGTATCCTTTTAATGAGTGTGTGTTCTCATTTCTTTTATATTGTAAATGTTTTCTCCATTGATTGTTAGTAACTGAATAATGTCCTTGTTTCAATTGCTTGGTTATGTGTATAGGAACCTCATTGGGCTTTTAGCTCATTCCTTTAGTTTTTGTTTTCCTTACAGGAATGGAGGCCGAAGCAATTAAGTGTGAACTAGAGTGTATAACCCTCTTATACTTATACTTTTAGTTGATAGGATATATTTTGACATTTCATGTTGTATCATACGTTTGGCTTTTGGGTTGTAAATAAGTTTACATTTTGGTTGAATTGTATAAATAAAATGTTATTTTGGAGGCTTGAATGATTAATCTTGAGAGTTGATTAAGTGAGTGAGTGAGTCCTGGTGAGAGGTGGGCAGGCGGTCTGCCAAACCCTTGGGTACGCCCTAGGGGGAAGGTGGGGTCGTCACAACTATCAAGTATTTCACCACTTCACGTCTTTCTCCATCCACCGTACAACCCCCTACTAGGCCCGTACATCAAAATCAAGAAGGGGTAATACTCGAGTATACCAATTCAAATTCAAGAGCTCAAGTACAAGTTCCATTCGAAGTTACAAGACCCATGGTTCATTGATCGTATCGACCAAACCCTTGTCGGTTCGACTCGATCAACTAACCAATGGGGATTGGGGCCCCAAGCATGCAAGAGAGTCGATAGGATAACCATCCAAACGACCAACAAGTCACGCACAAGTAAAAGAATTCATTTCATATCAATATCAAGAAGTTAGCCACGAATGATCGAGTATGATAAAGTACATCCTCGTCCCAAGTACTTCAATCAAGTAAGCATGTCATTCAAGCAAGGAGACATTTCACGTAAACATTTTCATGCACTTAGAACACTCACCACGACAACGAACTCAAGTGTTCGCCTCGCGTGCACTCCAGCCTCACTTCCACGTCCTAAAATCAAATATATAAAGTGCCATGAGATCCACTACTCCAAGTCGCAATATTCAAACGAAAACCACCTCCAAACCAACTAGGTATATTAGCCCTCAAATCACATGATTCTTGTGACAGTCCCACCTCTCCTCAGGGCGAACCCTAAAGATTAGCGAACTGCCTGCCTAACTCTCGTCGGGGCTCAGTCGACTAATGAACTAGCAACCCAAGAAAACTAACGAAATATCTTCGAAGTAAAAGGGTACAAACCATAATGAAAATATACTCGCCACGCCAGCTTCCCAAACTTAGAATATAGAGCTCAAAGTCAAACTTATAACTCTAAACTTAATTTACGTAGTATGTGGCAAACTTACAAATTCACGCTTACAAGAGTCAAAGTTAAAATCTTCTAAACAAAAGGTTACAATCCAAAGTACAAGTTCAAGATAAGAGTTAAGGCTATGAAAGTTCTTAACCACAGTTCCATCCCAGATATGCTAAGGAAAACAAAAGAAGTGGGGTGAGCTAAAGTTCAGTGAGGTTCCAAATAAACATGTAAGCACATAACCAATTAGAGACATAATATAAACGAGTGAACGCAGTACAATACTAGAACAAGTTAATCACAATTCAATTTAAGGATATAGGTGGCTTCCAAAAGCCAAATCCACTTAAGATTGATCGTATTGAAAATCCGTTGACTCTTCGTCAACGTTTGCATTCAAGGATTTAATGTCCGTAGAACACCACTTACTCCAATTTCCGTCCACCAATCAACCCCCTTACCGGGGCCGAACACCTCAAACAGTATAATTAGGTAATACTCGAGTATACCAGTTTCCAAAATTTCAGTAAACAGTCCTCAGCGTTCATCGCCTTTCTCGACCAAGCCCTTGTTGGCTCGATACAACCGACTCACCTATGAGGTTGGGTACCCAAATAGTCACAGTAGTTGATGGGATATCACCCAAACAACACACATACAGTCAAATATAGAGAAATCACATCTTAAAATATCAGTATACAGAGCCTCAGTGGAATCGAAGGAGGTCGAGTGTGATAAAGTACACGCTCGCCTCAAATTTGCCAAATCAAATGTTTAGATCAAACAATCATTGATCAAGTATTTAGATATCTCACATAGACAGGAAACAAGCAGTGAAAAACTCACCTATTAAGAAATGTAGAGTTTATTCGTCAAGTTCCTTGATTACGTTCACCCTCGTTTCCCAATCCTAGGGCAACGAGTGAAATCGTTAACAATCTAGATTCATTTTTCAACCCAAACATAAGTTCATTAGGTGACCAAGTGGGTTGTTAATCGACTCAATTTACCATGCAAGTTAGGCCCAAATGTAAGAAAAGGTCATAAGAAAAGGAGTTTGACAAGTGCAAGAAAATTGAGGAAAAGAAAAGTCTTATTCAAGTTCAAAAGTGTCTTCGCGGGTAAACAGTCGTGCACGTGCAGTCTCGGGAAAATGTCCATATCTCACTGTAGAAAAGTCAGAATCACATTCCATTAGCGGTGTTGGAAACTAGACTCGAAGGGCTTTCCAACGGTATAAAATACAAACTCTAGTTCCTCTCCTATAAATACCAGTAGTCCGTGGAAGTTGACTGATTTTCCTGTTCTGATCAGCTCAATACATGGACAAAAATTACCCCATTCCTCCTTTCTAACCTCATTCATTTTGGCTCAAATTCATCCAATTCAATCCCTTAAAGTTCATAATACAGGGGTCAATTTAAATAGCACCATTTAAGCTTTAAATGCGACACACAAAATGAGGAAATGAACCAAGACAGTCCAACCAACAAGGAAGAACCAAAACAGTCCGCTATCTTGTCCAAAACAACTAATTTACTTGCTCCATTTCACCTCAACTCACACATAAGCTTAGACCAATGTTTGACCAAGTTTTCTTAAGCTTAATTAAGGTTCAATAAGTCACAAAGATCAAGGAAAAACCTCCACTACATGGCTGGACAGCAAAGAGAAAGAAAACAGTCCCCAAGTTCACATTCAACTCCAACCTCCATCCTTTCATTATTGTTAACTTAACCAACATTCCAAGAGTTATCTCTAACTTTAAGAGGGGTCCATAACATGTTAATACATCAAGGAAAACCATAAACAAAGTTTAGACAAAATATCAAACACATGGCATGCCATACAACCAACCCTACTTCCACTTGTTTAGCTCAAGGAGTTTAACCACAAATAACATCAACTCAACTTCTAGTTTGTCATCAAAACCTCAAACACTTGATATAACACAATAAAGCTAAGATTTAAGGATCATTTACCTTTCTTAAGTAAAGCTTGAATCACCAAAAAGTCCACCAAACAAGAGCTCCAAGCTTGAATCACACACAAGCCTTGAAGATAGTTCACTCAACTAACTAGGGTTCCTTCTCTTTTGGTTTTCGTTCAAAGTTCAAGCTAGGGTTTTCAAGCAAGAAAATGGAGTTTTTCTTCTTCTCTTGGAAGCTTGAGAGGGGCGGCCATATGGAGGAAAAAATGGAGCCAACAAGGTTTAAATTCTTCTAATTTCCTTGGTCAAATAAGTTGAATGGTTAGGGCATTGCCACTTGTCTTAATCTTGCCCATTCTTCCTTTAAACTTTGCCAAATCATGTTTCTTTCCTCCAAATGTTTCAAATGTCTAATTAACACCCTTAAACTATCACATAAAGTCTCAAACACAATTAAAGGTATTTGGTCCTAATGCATATAGTGAAATAAAATGATACCACTTAAAGGAGATGTTACAATTCATGTAGAATGCAATGCAAGGAGATGTTTTAATTTATTTAGTCTTAGGGCAATGCAAGTAATTTAGGAGAATTTATATTTTTAAGTGAGGGTTCTCACAATTCTAGTGCAATTCAAGAGGAATTATCCTTGTTTACACTAGGCTAGTAGTTAAGCAAATGGTAATGCCAAACTCTTTTCATTTTCGTTTGAAGTTCAAAACTGTCCAAATCCATTTGGTTTATAGGCTGGAAAAGTGAGGTTTTTCACCCCTTAAAATCGATCATTTTGCTCTCAAATCCCTTATTTATACTAGGTTCAAGTATATTCAAGTGTCTAGGCCTTAACAAGAAAATTTTTACCACAAAAACCAAGTGTAAAGCTAGTGAAATCCTCTCCCTCTCATTCGGCCAGCTTGAACAAATTCCAGCCATGGTTTTGGTCCAAAAATGTGAAGTTTAAGCCACTTAAAATACATGATTTTGGTCTAATTTCAGCACACACTTGTAGGTAAAAGTAATATAAAGTATTTTGAGAAAAATCAAGTTTAAAATCATGATAAAATTTTGAAATCAGGGCTGCAACTTCAGCCCTTCCATTCGGCCAACAAACAGAAATTTTTTCCAATTTTTTTTCCAACTAATTGTCCCAAATTCAGCCCAAACCATCTAGTAATTCCATAGGGTTTCATCACCAACACAACAATAGACACATATGTAGCCAAAATTACAACAAGATAGCCACCATAATCATACCATAATAACATGCATAATCAAACCCTAGAACTCAAGTATGAAGTATAAGCATCATCAACTTGAAAAACTACTAAGATTCACCACCAAATCATGTCTTTATCCAACAATCAACCTTATTTTCAACATAAGACAAGGAAGGAAGGTTAATCTAGCATTTTACCTCTTTTGCTTTCCAGCTAAGATGAATTTCCAACCACCAAATCTTCTCCTCTCCAAGCTTAAGCCAAGATGGATGAAAACCCCAAGTTATCTCCTTCCTTTTCCCTTAAAATCCAAGCAAGATTGAAGCTAAATTGAGTGAAGCTTTTCTCCCTTTTCCCCTCTCACTCTCTTGGCCCTCTCTCCCTCACTTTCCTTTGTGTTTGTTAGTTATTTTTTTTAAGGCAAGAAAGGAAAGATAAGGTGGTAAGAAAGCTTTGGTCAAAAGTCAAAGAAAGAAGTTTGGCTCTTATGGTGACACATGTCACCTTCTAGTAGTTTCTTATTGCACTAACCTCCCTCTTTTTTTTTCCAAAAGTTCCTTTCACATCCCACTTAAAAGGAAAAATCTCATTTTAACCCACACACTAACTTTCACATGTAAAATTTAATAAAAGCATTAAAGCAAAATCATTATCAAATCAATAAATAAACAAATAGATGACTAAATAAATAAAGTACCATGTAGTTAAACTAGATAAATTAGCAAAATTTCTAGGTTCTCATATTTTCCTTTTTATATTATCCCACCAATACATTTTCTTCAAGTTTCTGTACATTTTATTACTTTCAGGATGTATTGAATACTTTGAACGGTGAGTTAGGTGCTGTCCAAATTTTGGGGCAGCTTGGTTCCTTCAAGTTTGGGTTAATTTTGTGAAAAACTTGCTTAAGATGCTTGGTAAACCTATAAGCTTTACTTATGTGTTGAATTTTGGTTGAAATGGAAGGATTTTCATTGGTATTTTTCCCAATTTGCTGGCTGAAATTTGGCTTGTTGGCCAAGTGATAACGAAGTCTATTACCTTGTTGTTTTCTAACCTTTTTATAATTGGTTTTGGCCAAAACTTGTTACAAACATTGGTTAAGCCTTCTGTGAGAGCCCGTAAATTTTCTTATTTTTAGGTATTATTTTATTTCTTTGCATCCGTTTCCCATATTTTCTTTATTCTATAAATTTTCTAGACATTTTTATGAGTAAATAGGGTTTTAAAAATATTTTTCTAGTATAAGTCAGTTTACGAGATTTTTGGAGTGATTAGTGGACGTGAGACCCGCTAGTGCGTTAAGTGAGAGAAATTCGGTCAATTAGGTTAAGTTATGCATAAAGGGATTAAATTACTAGGTGTTAAGAGATAATTAGAGATTAGTTATATATTTAACCATTGGTAAACAAGAGGATAAGAGTAGAATCCAAAAAGTGCCACGTGTCGCGATGCCGTTCGTGAGAACTTGCCTAACTTTCTTCACCTTTACTAAATAGAAAATTTGACCAAAAAACACCCTTATTTCCCTTCCTCTTGGCCGAACTCCACAAGGAGAGAAAAGAAAGAAAGCTTCAATCTTGATCTTCCATTTCTTGCTCCAATCTTGAAATCCAACCGATTAATTCTCAAATTCCTCCACAAAATCAACTTGCTAAGGAAGTTAGAGGTCATTGGCGGAGTTATTTTGGTGGTGAAGCTCCTAAGCTACAACCTTTCTTGAGGATTAAGGTATTTTGTTTGGAAACTCAACTTTTGTTCCTACTAATGGTAAATTAGTGGCCTATGGTGGCTTAATAGCATGATTAATGGATGATTTTATGGATTGATTGGGAGTTGGATAAATTTCTGATTTTATTGGGAATTTTTCTGTTTTATATGATAAGTATTGGCTAGACTTGGATTGATGGTTTAATATTGTGTAAATTGGAGCTCTTGTATGTGAATTACGGTTAATTGCGGAAAATTTCTCAAATTCTCAAATTCTCAACCGATTAATTCTCAAATTCCTCCACAAAATCAACTTGCTAAGGAAGTTAGAGGTGATTGGGGGAGTTATTTTGGTGGTGAAGCTCCTAAGCTACAACCTTTCTTGATGATTAAGGTATTTTGCTTGGAAACTCAACTTTTGTTCCTACTAATGGTAAATTAGTGGCCTATGGTGGCTTAATAGCATGATTAATGGATGATTTTATGGATTGATTGGGAGTTGGATAAATTTCTGATTTTATTGGGAATTTTTCTGTTTTATATGATAAGTATTGGCTAGACTTGGATTGATGGTTTAATATTGTGTAAATTGGAGCTCTTGTATGTGAATTGCGGTTAATTGCGGAAAATTTCAACTTTGTGCGGAAAATTTCAGTTTTAGGGTTTTGAATTGGGGCTTTCTTATGGATGGTTAATGAGCTTATAATTGGTTATGAATGAGGGGTATTGTGACCCTAATGAAGTATACTAATTAGGCTATGATTGGTTTGTGAAATTGTGATTGGTTTGGATGGATTTATATGGTTGGTTGTAGGATGGAAAATCTGAAATTTTAGGGGAAATGCTGTCCAAATGTTGAGGATATTGGGTCTTTGAGTTTAGGTTATGATTGGGTCGAAATAAGAGGTTTTGGACTTGCTTGAACCCTTGGCTTTGCATGTTATGCTTTTTCATTCCAAGTTACATTTGGCTTTGCCTTAGTAATTCATTTAAGGGCCATTCGACTCGTGTTCGAGTCTTAATTGTAATTTCTTGTTTGTTGTAGGGCGTGCCGGTGATTCCGGACATCCGTCGGACGAAAACTTGTGATTTTGCTTGCTAGAAGTGGTGAGTGTACTATGCATGATTTGTGTTTAAATGGTTGTGTACTTGAATCCTTGGATTGAATAACTGTGGTTTCTGTGCCTGAGGCGAGAGTGTACTTCATCGCTCTCGTTCTCTTACTTGTATAACTGATTACTGAATATTTGTGAATTTGACTTGTGCCTGGCTTAATGTCGTTTGGGGCATGAGCCCTACGACTTTACTGTGATATCTGAGCTCAAGCCTCAATGGTCGTTTATCGAGTCGAGCCGGCAAGGGTCGGTCGATTAGGTAACGAACCGTGAGATTACTGTGTGTCGAGTGGAGTGTTAGCTTCTCGACCTTGTGGTATACTCGAGTATTACCTCCTGATTACCGTGAGGTGTTCGGGCCCGGTAAGGGGAATGTATGGTGGAAGGTACTGGGTGTAAAGTGGAATCTACGGTCATGCTTCTTTCTTCAAACGTTGACGGAGGGTCAACGAGATGCGATCAAGAATTGCAATAGGGAAATTGGCTCCTGAGAGCCACCCGTATCCTTCTTACTTTTGGACTTGTTGTGGTGCTTGATTTCTATGTTTGATGATCGTGCTTAACTGAGCATAGTTGCTTTCGTGAGTTTGGGTTGTATGAATTGTTAGTACCTCATTGGGCGAAAGCTCACCCTCGTTATCTTTGTTTTCCTTACAGGATTACTTTTGGAAACCATGGTTTTGAGAAGCGAATCGAGCTAGTTAGCTATTCTTTTGTTCCTTTGTTTAGCTCCTCGGCCGTTAGAAACCCTAAATGTACCTGAATGGGATTTTCCCTTTTGGATTGTGAACTTTGATATTGTGTATATGTAAATGGTTGTTCATGTATAAATGACATCATTTCTTGGGAATGTATGTTTTAGCACTATCTATGGGTCTTTTGTACTTGGTTTGGCGTGTGTGATTGTTTAGTAGTTCTGGCGAGAGTTAGGCAGGCAGTTCGCTAGCCCTTAGGGTACGCCCTAGGGGAAGGTGGGGCTGTCACAGTTGGTATCAGAGCCTAGGTTAGAAACAACCTGGGCAAGTTAGGAAGTTGTTTTTGTACCTTTGGGAATCGCGTTAAGGCGCCGTTAAGTATGATTTTCTCGTTTAAGGTGTGAATTTCCGTTGTTATTGTAGGTTATGGCTGGAACAGGTGCGGAGGGCGGAGGTGAGCCGCCTCGGAGACACTTTCGCGTCGTTGACTACCAGGAGAGACCTGGAGGACTAATCCGTCGCTGGAGTGCCGCTAGTCGGACTCGCCGTTGTAACCGATGCCAGAATACTCGTATATAGATCGAGTAGTCGTAGCCGTCCTTGATGAGCGAAGGAGGCTTAGGCGATCCACTGCTAGGGACCAAACCGAGATGGTTAGGTTGAGGGGCATTATGCGAATGCAAGCGGACCGAATCCGGGAGCTCGAAGGAGATGTGGTTATGGAGCAAGAGCAAACCAACGCTCTTAGAGAACAGTTGCATGTAGCTACTACTCGCCTTACGAGAGTGACTAGGGTAGTTCGGGACCGGTCGGGAGGCATTATTAAAGAAATGTGAGGCGCTAATCCAAGGGGTGATTGGCGCCAATGTACAAGTGGAGGCTTCTAGCGATAGTACATCTGATGAGGGGAGCACGCCTAGCCCTAGTCAAGGGGGAGAGTCTGTGTGCTCCGTAGGGAGCTAGGTTAGAGCTCCTTTGAGCGGTGTTTTGATCCCATGTGGGGACTAGCTAGGGGAAAGCTACTAGTTAGCTACTTTTGTCTTTTGACCTAGCTTTGTATATGTATTTTGAATGACCCCGCTACTTTTATGGGATTGTTTTGTAAATATTTGACTGACTACTATTGTATGACTTGTTTAATATGTCTATGTGTTATTTGTGTGGATGTCCTTGTTTAGTGTTTAATTCTTGTTCTTTGTTCACTTTTATTTCTTATTTTGATACTGTACTTGTGTTTCGACCCTAGATCTGAGCTTAAATCATGGAAGGTACTCGTAGTGGCCGAGGTCGTGGACGCGGCTTAGGCAACCTTCGACTGATAGGGGTACTCAGGAACCCACGCCTGAACCTAATCCTGAACCTAGAATCGACCCAAATACTCAAGTGGCCGCCGCTATTCAGAGAATGACCGATTTGTTGGCCCACGTAGTGGAGCATCAGGGCCAGCACCCTGTCCATCACACTGGGAACCCTGGCGAACACGTAGAGGGTGAGGACCGAGCCCTCGAAAGGTTTCAGAAGTTCTCCCCTCCAAAATTCCTGGGAGGACCGGATCCAGACGTGGCCGAACGGTGGTTGGAGAAGATGATAGACATTTTTGCGGCCTTGCACTATTCGGAGGAGAGACAGGTCACTTTTGCTGTCTTTCAGCTAGAGGGAGCCGCCCGTTCCTGGTGGAACGTTATACGAACTAAATGGGAGAGAGAACAAACACCGCGGGCATGGGTAAATTTCATGAGGGAATTCAACGCGAAGTACTTCTCGCCCTTAGTCCAGGAAAAGAAGGAGGATGAGTTCCTCAGACTGCGTCAAGGAACTCAAACGGTAGCCGAGTATGAGAGCCAGTTTACTCGACTGTCGAAGTTCACCCCTGAACTTATTGTAACGGAGCAAAGGAGAATTCGGTGATTTACTCAGGGGCTAAACGTGGAAATTCAGAAGGATCTGGCGGTTGCCCAGATCACCACCTTTAGTGAAGCAGTGGAGAAAGCACTGCGGGTAGAGAATGCTAGACTCCAAGTTAGAAACTTCCAGGTGAGGAAAAGGGGATTCCCTGGGAGTAGTTCTGGTCAGGGTGAGAGGAGTAACCCTCCTAAATCTGGACGAGGGACTGGAGGAGGGAGATTCTCGGGATCGTTGAGAGGGACCTCGTCGAGGGGTGGTTCATTTGGACGAGGCCAGCAGAGGAGTGCCTCACATGGGAGTTCAGCTTCTGTTGCCCGAGGACCTTGCGGGTTTTGCGGGAAACCAAACTACACGGAGGACAATTGCTGGAGGAAGGAGAGGAAATGCTTGCGCTGTGGGAGTGCGGAGCATCAAATAGCTAGCTGTCTGGTACTACCCCGAGAGGCGAGAGTAACCCCCCAATCTTCAAGGGCCAACTCAGGCCAATCGAAAGTGGAAGGGATGAAACCAAAAGTGCCAGCTCGGGTGTATTCCCTTGAGCAACACCAAGTCCCTGACTCATCTGGGGTCGTAAAAGGTACCATCCCTGTTTTCCATCGTCTAACTAGGATTTTGATTGACCCCGGTGCTACCCATTCCTTTGTTAATCCCGATTTTATGTGCGGCATTGATATAAAACCTGTTAGTCTACCCTATGATTTGGAAGTTAGTACTCCTACGGGGACCCAACGGTTGATTACTAGCATGATGTATGTAAATTGTGAAATTTGGGTAGGAGAGAGGAAATTATTGGGGAACCTGATAAGTTTAGCTATTAAGGGGTACGACGTCATATTAGATATGGATTGGTTAGCTATGTACGATGCCCAACTTGACTGTAAGCGGAAGGTAGTAGAATTTCGTATACCTGGGGAGGCGACTTTAAGGCTAGATGTGAGAGGTAGTCTATCCTCATCTGCATTGATTTCTGGCATTAGAGTTAGGAAACTGCTGAGTAGAGGGGCGCAAGGGTTCCTAACTTTCCTTATAAATACTCCCGTTGATAAGTTGAGGGTAGAGGATGTGCCTATCGTGAGTGAATATCTGGATGTGTTCCCTGACGAATTAGTAACCTTACCTCCGGAGAGAGAGATAGAGTTTAAAATCGATTTGATACCAGGAACGTCATCTATCTCTAAAACCCCCTATCGAATGGCACCTGCCGAGTTTAAGGAATTGAAGTTACAGTTGCAAGACTTGTTGGAGCGAGGGTTTATCCGAGAGAGTGGATCCCCATGGGGAGCCCCTGTGCTATTTGTGAAGAAAAAGGATGAGACATTGAGATTGTGTATAGATTATCGGGGATTGAATAATATAACCATTAAGAACAAATACCCACTGCCTCATATTGATGAATTGTTTGACCAACTACAAGGGGCAGTAGTGTTTTCGAAATTAGACCTCCGTCAAGGATACTATCAGTTGTTGATTAGGAAGGAGAATGTACCCAAAACTGCATTCAATTCTCGGTATGGGCATTTTGAATTTGCCGTTGTGCCCTTTGATTTGACCAATGCCCCTGCTGCCTTTATGGACTTGATGCATAGAGTTTTCAAACCCTTCTTGGACCGATTTGTCGTGGTTTTCATTGATGACATTTTAGTCTATTCTAAAACCCGAGAGGAGCATGAGCAGCATTTGAAGTTAGTCTTACAAACCCTAAGAGATCATCAGTTATATGCCAAATTTGGTAAGTGTGACTTTTGGCTAGAGAAAATCTCGTTCTTAGGGCATGTGATATCAAAAGAAGGTATTATGGTAGACCCGGCGAAAGTAGAGGCGGTGACAGAGTGGAAACGACCCGAAACTCCCACTGAAATTCGTAGTTTTCTAGGGTTGGTTGGGTATTATCGGCGGTTTATTAAGGATTTTTCGAAACTTGCTAGCCTATAACCAATTTGACGAAAAAGAATGGTCGTTTTCTATGGGATGTTAAGTGTGAGGGTAGTTTTCAGGAATTGAAGCAAAGGTTAACCATGGCCCCTATTCTACCCCTACCTAATAGAAAGGATAGTTTCTCTGTTTATACTGATGCTTCAAGGGAAGGATTAGGGTGCGTATTGATGCAGAATAAGAATGTGATCTCCTTCGCCTCTAGAAAATTGAAACCTCACGAGCAAAATTACTCGACCCATGACCTAGAGTTAGCCGCAGTTGTCTTTGCCCTGAAAAAGTGGAGACATTACCTGTACGAGATAACTTTTGAAGTTTATTCTGACCACAAAAGCCTTAAGTACCTATTCTCCCAAAAAGAACTAAACATGAGGCAGCGACGGTGGATGGAATTCTTGGAGGATTACGACTGTACGATTAACTACCATTCGGGAAAGGCGAATGTAGTAGCTGATGCCTTAAGTCAGAAGACTCAAATAGCTGGGTTGATGGTCAGAGAGTGGGAGATGTTGGGAGCAGTGAGTGAATGGAATTCTAGGTTGGAGCGTCAGAAGGTAATCTTAGGGAATATTCGGGTAACCTCTGCTATACTGGAGCAAGTCAAAGAGGCCCAGAAGGAGGATCCGATTGTCCAAAAATGGAAAGACAAGGTGGAGAAGGGAGAATTACCTGATTTTAATTTGAGTTCTGAAGGGATATTGAAGTATCGGAACCGAATAGTGGTGCCTGAAGACGAAACCTTGAAAAGGGAGATTTTGGAGGAAGCCCATCGATCGAAATATACGATCCATCCGGGTAGTAATAACATGTATCAAGAGCTACGGAAGTTGTATTGGTGGAATAAAATGAAGAGGGAAATAGCCCATTACGTGCAAACCTGTCTCATCTGCCAGCAAGTAAAGGCGGAGCACCAAAAACCCTCTGGTTTGTTACAACCCCTGGAGATACCTGAATGGAAGTGGGAAAACATCACGATGGACTTCGTTTCTGGACTGCCAAGAACCCAAAAAGGACATGATGCCGTATGGGTGATCGTCGATAGACTAACTAAATCGGCCCATTTCTTACCTATAAACATGAAATACACTCTGGAGAAGTTGGCTCAACTGTATATGAGTGAAATTGTGAGACTGCACGGGATTCCTGTGAGTATAGTCTCGGATAGGGATCCTCGTTTTGTGTCTAGGTTTTGGCAGAAATTCCAAGAAACCTTGGGAACCAAACTCAACCTTAGTACCACTTACCATCCCCAAACGGATGGACAGTCTGAGCGAACCATTCAAACCCTTGAGGACATGTTACGAACCTGTATCCTGGATTTTGGGGGTAATTGGGGCCAACACATGACTTTAGTGGAGTTTGCCTACAATAATAGTTACCACTCTTCGATCCAAATGGCACCGTATGAAGCTCTCTATGGCCGAAAATGTCGTTCACCAGTTTATTGGGATGAAGTAGGAGACAAGAAGGTTCTAGACCCAACAATCATTCCATGGATGGAGGATGCACAAGAAAAGGTTAACTGATACGTCAAAAAGTCCAGACAGCTCAATGCCGATAAAAGAGCTACGCAGACAACCGAAGGAAAGACTTGGAGTTCGAAGTTGGAGACCGTGTGTTTCTTAAGGTTACACCATTACGAAGCGTCACAGCGGGTAGAGGAAAGAAACTTCAACCTAGATTTGTAGGACCCTTCAAAGTCCTCCAAAGAGTTGGAAAAGTGGCATACCGTCTCGAGTTACCTCCAAGTTTATCCAGGATTCACGACGTTTTCCACGTCTCAATGCTCAAGAAGTACTATCCTGATCCAACTCACATTTTACAACCGGAAGAGATTGAAATAGATGAAACCCTTACCTATGAGGAGAAACCGGTGCAATTGCTCGACCGAAAGGTTAGGGAGCTGAGAAACAAACAAATCCCTCTGGTGAAGATCTTGTGCAGGAACCACGGGGTAGAAGAGGCAACCTGGGAGGTGGAGGAAGAGATGCAAAAGAGATATCCCGAGCTATTTAGTAACCCAGGTGAGCAATTTCTAGGACGAAATTCTTTAAGGGGGAGAGAGTGTGAGAGCCCGTAAATTTTCTTATTTTTAGGTATTATTTTATTTCTTTGCACCCGTTTCCCATATTTTCTTTATTCTATAAATTTTCTAGACATTTTTATGAGTAAATAGGGTTTTAAAAATGTTTTTCTAGTATAAGTCAGTTTACGAGATTTTTGGAGTGATTAGTGGACGTGGGACCCGCTAGTGCGTTAAGTGAGAGAAATTCGGCCAATTAGGTTAAGTTATGCATAAAGGGATTAAATTACTAGGTGTTAAGAGATAATTAGAGGTTAGTTATATATTTAACCATTGGTAAACAAGAGGATAAGAGTAGAATCCAAAAAGTGCCACGTGTCGCGATGCCATTCGTGAGAACTTGCCTAACTTTCTTCACCTTTACTAAATAGAAAATTTGACCAAAAAACACCCTTATTTCCCTTCCTCTTGGCCGAACTCCACAAGGAGAGAAAAGAAAGAAAGCTTCAATCTTGATCTTCCATTTCTTGCTCCAATCTTGAAATCCAACCGATTAATTCTCAAATTCCTCCACAAAATCAACTTGCTAAGGAAGTTAGAGGTGATTGGTGGAGTTATTTTGGTGGTGAAGCTCCTAAGCTACAACCTTTCTTGAGAATTAAGGTATTTTGCTTGGAAACTCAACTTTTGTTCCTACTAATGGTAAATTAGTGGCCTATGGTGGCTTAATAGCATGATTAATGGATGATTTTATGGATTGATTGGGAGTTGGATAAATTTCTGATTTTATTGGAATTTTTCTGTTTTATATGATAAGTATTGGCTAGACTTGGATTGATGGTTTAATATTGTGTAAATTGGAGCTCTTGTATGTGAATTGCGGTTAATTGCGGAAAATTTCAGCTTTGTGCGGAAAATTTCAGTTTTAGGGTTTTGAATTGGGGCTTTCTTATGGATGGTTAATGAGCTTATAATTAGTTATGAATGAGGGGTATTGTGACCCTAATGAAGTATACTAATTAGCCTATGATTGGTTTGTGAAATTGTAATTGGTTTGGATGGATTTATATGGTTGGTTGTAGGATGGAAAATCTGAAATTTTAGGGGAAATGCTGTCCAAATGTTGAGGATATTGGGTCTTTGAGTTTAGGTTATGATTGGGTCGAAATAAGAGGTTTTGAACTTGCTTGAACCCTTGGCTTTGCATGTTATGCTTTTCCATTCCAAGTTACATTTGGCTTTGCCTTAGTAATTCATTTAAGGGCCATTCGACTCGTGTTCGAGTCTCAATTGTAATTTCTTGTTTGTTGTAGGGCGTGCCGGTGATTCCGGGCATCCGTTGGGCGAAAACTTGTGATTTTGCTTGCTCGAAGTGGTGAGTGTACTATGCATGATTTGTGTTTAAATGGTTGTGTACTTGAATCCTTGAATTGAATAACTGTGGTTTCTGTGCCTGAGGCAAGAGTGTACTTCATCGCTCTCGTTTCTTACTTGTATAACTGATTACTGAATATTTGTGAATTTGACTTGTGCCTGGCTTAATGTCGTTTGGGGCATGAGCCCTACGACTTTACTATGATATCTGAGCTCAAGCCTCAATGGTCGTTTATCGAGTCGAGCCGGCAAGGGTCGGTCGATTAGGTAACGAACCATGAGATTACTGTGTGTCGAGTGGAGTGTTAGCTCCTCGACCTTGTGGTATACTCGAGTATTACCTCCTGATTACTGTGAGGTGTTCGGGCCCGGTAAGGGGAATGTATGGTGGAAGGTACTGGGTGTAAAGTGGAATCTACGGTCATGCTTCTTTCTTCAAACGTTGACGGAGGGTCAACGGGATGCGATCAAGAATTGCAATAGGGAAATTGGCTCCTGAGAGCCACCTGTATCGTTCTTACTTTTGGACTTGTTGTGGTGCTTTATTTCTATGTTTGATGATCGTGCATAACTGAGCATAGTTGCTTTCGTGAGTTTGGGTTGTATGAATTGTTAGTACCTCATTGGGCGAAAGCTCACCCTCGTTATCTTTGTTTTCCTTACAGGATTACTTTTGGAAACCATGGTTTTGAGAAGCGAGTCGAGCTAGTTAGCTATTCTTTTGTTCCTTTGTTTAGCTCCTCGGCCGTTAGAAACCCTAAATGTACCTGAATGGGATTTTCCCTTTTGGATTGTGAACTTTGATATTGTGTATGTGTAAATGGTTGTTCATGTATAAATGACATCATTTCTTGGGAATGTATGTTTTAGCACTATCTATGGGTCTTTTGTACTTGGTTTGGCGTGTGTGATTGTTTAGTAGTCTTGGCGAGAGTTGGGCAGGCAGTTCGCTAACTCTTAGGGTACGCCCTAGGGGAAGGTGGGGCTGTCACACCTTTTGTGCGTGAATTTGAGTGAAAACTATGAAGATTGGGAGGTGAAAAACCTCATGATTGTGCTTGTTTCATAGCTAAGAAAAATTCTGGTTTGGAGGGCAGTTTTGCACCTTGCAATCTTTTAACCTCAAAGTCTTTAGTTTGGAAGTCTTTTGGACACACTCTTGTTGATTTCACTTGCTAAAACCTTGAACAACAATTGTATGTTGAGGTGGAATGAATATCCTAACCTAAAGAGGTGCAGTGCCTTGTTTCTTTTCATTGTTTTGTTGCTGGAAATTTCCAGCCATGAATCGAAATGAAGAACTCTTTGGTTATTCATGTTTTTGGATCCTGATGTTTTCTTTTTACTCCAAAATTATATTTGCATCTTCGGACTAGTAGTCACTTGGATTTTCTTTGGTTTACCTAAACTTGGGATGGTTGAATCATAATATTTTCTCTTGGTTATTCTTAGGGTTCGTCGGTGATTAAGGGCATAATCCGGAAGGAAACTTTTGACGATATTTTTGCTTGAACTGGTGAGTGTACCACTCGCATGACTTGTTGCTTAATTGATTTACTTGTGTTTGAAATTTATGACTTGAATGACTGTGACTTTTGTTTATTCTGGACGAGACGAGAGTGTACTTTATCACATTCGTTTCTCTTGACTATTTGACTGGTTTACTATACAAATTTGGATCTGTTACTTGTGCATGAATTGATGTCGTTTGGAGGCTAGTATCCAATGACCTTACTGTGAAATTTGAGTTCAAACCTCATTGGTAGTTAATCGAATCAAGCCAGCAAGGGCTTGGTCAAGGTAGATTGACGAACCATAAGGAAACTGTTACTGATTCACTGAATACTGAAAGCTTCTGATATTTGGTATACTCGATTTTTACCACCACTGTTTCTGCTTGATGTTCGAGTCCGGTAAGGGGTATGTTTGGTGGATGGAAATTGGTGTAAAGTGGGGATCTACGGTCATGGTTGCTTATTTAAACGTTGACGGAGGGTCAACGGGTTTGGATCAAGTAATGCAAAAGGAGAAATTGGCTCTTGAGAGGCATCCGTATCCTTTTACTCGAATTACTCTGTTTAAACTATGGTGTCTATTTATGTCTTTATTTGATGCTTATATTTGATTGATTAAAGTTGTAATTGTGTGATTCTTGACTGCGTGACCTTTTTGGTACCTTATTGGGCGAAAACTCACCCTGTTGCCTTTGTTTTCCTTACAGGGGGCAGATTTTGGGAACGTGAATTTTTGGAAAAGAGTTGAGCTTGTTTTTTTCGTTTAGGCTCCTCTGTATTAGCAATTTCGCATGTATTTGTATAGGTTTGGATACTCTGGCTTGTAATTTAAGTTGAATCGTTAGAGACTCCATTGTATATATTATGAATTGATTAATCGAAGTTAAATGATGCGTTTTAGTATGGTAAATGTGAATTTTGGCTTAGTAATCCTGACGAGAGTTGGACAAGCAGTCCGTTAACCTTTGGGGTACGCTCTAAGGGACGGTGGGGCTGTCACAGTTGGTATCAGAGCCTAAGTTAGAAATGGCTTGAGTGAAATAGAAATTTGATTATAAGGAAATTAGTGTGACGTGTTAGGGTGTCATTAAGTATGATTAAATATGTCTAAGTTATAAACTGTGTTTATCCTTGTAGGTTATGGACAGAGGAATTGGAGAAGGTGGAGGTGAGCCGTCTCGGAGGCGCTTTTGAGTCATCGATTACGAGAGTGCAGGAGGACCAATCCAGTGTTGGAGTACTGCTAGTCGGGCTAGACATTGTAGTCGTTGCCAGAACTACTCCTATATTGATTATGTGGTCTTGGCGGTACTAGATGAGAGGAGGAGGCTTCGGCGTGCCAATGCTAGGGATCAAACTGAGATGGTGAGGATGAGGGACATCATGAGGATGCAAGAGGACATGATTCGAGAGCTCCAGGAGGACATAACGATGGAGCAAAGAGAACGAATGCTCTTAGAGAGTAGCTACAGGTAGTTAATGACCGCCTCACTAGGGTGGTTAGGGAGGTTAGGGATCGGTCCGGAGATATCATTGATAAGTGTAAGGCGCTAATCCAGGGAGTGATTGGCCGCTAACGCACCTGTAGAGGTTTAGGGCAACGGAGCCCCTAGAGAGGGTGACGCACCTAGTTCTACCCATAAGAGAGAGTCCGTTAGTTCGGTTGGGAACTAGGTTAGAGCTCCTATGAGCCATGTTTTGATGTGAGAGGTAGTTAGGAAAGCTCTTAGTTAGATGTTCTTGTACTTTTATGCATGATTTTGTACATTGTATTTTTGGATATGACCGCTACTTTTAATGGGATTACTTTTGCTTGTATCTGATTGCTACTGTGTGAATATATTTAACTTTTGACTTGTTTATACTTCTTGTAACTTGTCCATGCATCTATATATCTTTAATATTGTATTCGCACTTCGACCCTAAATTGGTTAAAAACAAATGGAGGGTAGACGTAGTGGACGAGGCTGTAGGCGCGGACCTAGGCAACCCTTTGATGAACGAGGGTAATCGCGAACCAGTGTCTGAACAGAATCTTGAACCGGGAGTCGATCTTAATGCCTAAGTAGCCACCACTATCCAGTGCATGACTGATCTTTTAGCTCATATAGTGGATCGTCAGGGTCAAAACCCTGTTAATCAACCTGGAAACCCTGGTAATCATGTGGAGGGTGAGGATAGAGCCCTCGAAAGATTTCAAAAGTTCTCCCCACCAAAATTCGTTGGAGGACCAGACCCTGATGTGGCCGAGAGGTGGTTGGAGAAAATGATTGATATTTTCGCCGCTTTACATTATACTAAGGAGAGACAGGTGAGCTTTACTGTCTTCCAGTTGGAGGGAGTAGCCCGTTCCTGGTGGAATGTGATAAGAATGAAATGGGAAAAAGAGCAAACCCCGAGGACATGGGTGAATTTCATGAGGAGTTTAATGCAAAGTATTTGCCGCTTCTGATTCAAGAGAAAAAGGAGGATAAGTTTATTAGACTACGCTAGGGAGCTCAAACTGTAGCTGAGTATGAAAGTCAATTCACTAGATTATCTAAGTTTGCTCTCGAATTAATCGTGACGAGCAAAGGAGAATAAGTGATTTGCTCAAGGGTTAAATGTTGAGATTCAAAAAGATCTAACGGTAGCCCAAATCAATACCTTTAGTGATGCTGTGGAGAAAGCCCAGCGCGTTGAAAGTGCGAGGCTACAAGTTAGAACCTTTCAAGTGAAGAAATGGGGTATTCCTGATAGTAGCTCGGGATAAGGGATAAGAATATAACTCCCAAGTTTGGAAGGGGAACAGGAGGAATAAGACTTTCGGAGATGTCAAGAGGAGCCCCGTCAAGAGGTGGTCAAGTCGAGCGGAGAACAACAGAGAGGTGCCTTATAGGGAGGCTCGGCATCAGCTCCTCGTGTTTCCTGCGGATATTGTGGGAAGTCGAATCACACGGAGGACAATTGTTGGCAGAAAGAAAGAAAATGCTTGTATTCTGGAAGTGCCGATCATCAGATTGCCAATTGTCTAGTTCCACCTCGAGAAGGGAGTGGCAACCAGCAGTCAACCAAGACCAACCCTGGACAATCGAAAGTGGAAGGGACTAGACCGAAGGTGCCGACTCGGGTGTACTCACTAGAGTAACATCAGGTCCCTGATTCATCTGAGGTCGTAGAAGGTAGATCCCTGTATTTCACCATTTAACTAAGATTTTAATAGATTTTGATGCTACCCATTCCTTTGTCAACCCCAATTTTATGTGTGAAATTGATGTGATGCCTGCTAGATTGCCATATGATCTAGAAGTTAGTACTCCTACGGGGTGACCAACGTTTGATCACTAGTATGGTTTATGAGAATTGTGAAATTTGGGTTGGAGAGAGAAAACTATTGGGGAATCTAATAAGCTTAGCCATTAAGGGGTACAATATTATCTTGGGTATGGATTGGTTAGCTCGATATGATACTCAACAAGATTGTAAGAGGAAAAGTGGTAGAATTTCGCTTACCTGGGGAGGCGATCTTAAAGCTAGATGTAAGGGGTAGATTAGCCTCATCTGCACTAATTTCGGGGATTCGAGTTAGAAAATTGTTGAGCAAAGAAGCGCAGGGTTTTCCTAGCTTTTCTAATAAATACTCAAACTGATAAGTTGAAGGTAGAAGATATACTGATGGTCAAGGAATATCTGGATGTGTTCCCTAATGAGTTAGTGACTTTACTTCCAGAAAAGGAAATAGAATTTAAGATTGTGTAGACACCAAATTTTAATTTATTTTTATTTTATTTGATAATTATTACCTACTTTTATTTATTTATTAATCTCATGATTTTTTTAGACATTTTTTTTAGCATTTTAGATGTCAAATTTTTATTTAGCTTTATTTATTATTATTTTTATTGATTAAATGATAATTATTATTCATTTTTGTTCATTAGTCTCTTAATTCTTATTTTAAGACATTTTAGCATTAAAATTTCAGAAAAAGAAAATTTTCACAAAAAGTTGTTTTAATCATTTTGGATTCAATTTTAAAATATATAATTGACATTTAAAAGTTTTTAATTTGTTTTTAACTTTGTTTGATTTTTGGAAAAAAAAAAAGCAAAAAAAAAATGACAAAATAATAAGGAAAATGTGTGAATAGGTGGAAGCTTGCATATGAGACAAATGTCCCTTTATTTATTTGACAACACAACACCTAGAAGGTGAGGTGTCTGGACACTTGGTTGGCTTAGGAAATTTTGGGGGAACAAAAATCAAAAGAAAATACAAAAAAGGGGCTTCGGCTAGAAGAGGCGAAAAAGAAAAGGGGGACTTTGAAAAAGAAAAGATAGAGAGAACCGAGGGAGAGCTCTCGACTGAGGAGGGAAAGGAAAAATGCGAGAGAGAGTCAGAGGGAGGAGAAACAAAAAAGGCTAAGGAGAAGGAAACAAAAAGGAGAGAGCTTCGTTTGGGGCTAGGGGGGAGAAGAAAAGAGAGTACAAGAAAGAAAGGGCGGCGGATGAGAGGGAGGAACCGAGAAAGGGAGACTTCGGCAAAGGAGCTGTGGAAAAAATAGAGAGCTTGGTCTGAGAGTAAAAGGGAAAAGAAAAGAACAGAGCAAAGAAAAGAAAAACAGAGGAGAAAGGGCGGCGGACAAAGAGGTCGGGGGCAGATGACAGAACAGAAAAGGAAGAAACAGGGGGGGACTGAGCGAGGGAGGAGGAACCAAGCAACGGGCAAGGAAAAAGAACCAGAGAGAAAGGAAAAAACAGAGCAACAAGAAACAAAAACAAGAGGACTTCGGACAGCTTACGAGAGAGAGAGGCAGGGAGGACGAAGGAGAGAAAAGCTAGGGAAAAAGCAAGGAATCAACAAGGCAAAAGGGGGCTTCGGGCTGAGAGGGAAGAGGAAAAAGAAATTGAAGAAAAAAGCAGAGGAACAAAAAGGAAACAAGAACAGAGGGCGTAGGCAGAGAAAAAAAACAGGGCAAGGAAAGATTATCTGAAAAATCTGCCGCTCATCGGATATCCATCACCATCGTCTGCAAATCTTCACCGAGAAGGAGCTCTGTAAGTTATCCTTTCTTTTAAATTTCAGTTTTTATCCAAGCGCAAACGTTGGAAGCTCTCAAAAGCATGTTCTTTCTGAATTCGTTCATTGCAATGTTTGCCGAGTATACACGATTGTGAAACATACGTGCTTTCTGTGATTGATTGGACTGTATTTCTTGGGTTTCTGATAATTTGTTGGGGCTAGTTATAACTTCAATTGAGCAAAAAATTCAGTGAAATTTTAATGTCCATTTGCTGTTCGATGAAATGCCCGATCGAAACCCGTAATTTTTCCCTTTCTGGTGTCTTGGCATCCATGTGAAGCGATAATTTCTGTTGTGTGTGAGAAATTTGGTTGAGATGTTGTAGATTTTGGGGTTGCTACTGCACGAATTGAGGGATTAATTCGATTTTGTTAAGGCCCCTAGCCTGTTTGATAAATGGTCTCTGCGAAAGCTTGAACCCAATAAAACAAATCTGGAAATTTTTTGTAGGCATGACAGAGGCAGTTTGTGATTTTTTTTTTTTGCCTTCCTTTTCTTTCTATTTCGTGTGTTTTGGTTGTTTGTTCGTATTTTGTATATCAAGGTCTGATTGTTCCTCCCTTTCTTGACATTTAGTGCCTAGAGTTGGTTTGCTCTCTGTTATGGTATGAATCTTTCGGATGACTTGAGATGTTCAGGTGAAAACTCAAAAATCAGCGAAGAAGATGAAGTATTCGACTGAGTTGCTTGAACATTTTTTAGAAATTCTGTTTAAACCCTTCAACTTTTCTTAAATTCTACTATGGCCCCAAAACTGTTATAATTCTTTCAATTGGGTCCCTGCCCCCATTGCAAATTGAGCCTTGAACTTTATCCATCCTTCAATTTTTTGCCCCAAAGTTCTGGAAATCATAATTAGGCCCTAAAACTTTCTGATGTTTGCAATTTGGTCCTTGGCAGCTTTAATTTCGCAACTTCATTGCTTGTTTGCTTCAATTAACCACCATGTTTTGTTTAAATTGCACTTAATTCATAATTTTAAGGGTTTTATGACCAAGTGAGATTGTGTTTGCATATTTTCTTTAATTTTCTCAATTAAATTGGTACCCTGATCATTTTATTGTTTTGGAGGATAAATAAGTAATTGCATTTCATTAGAGCCCCAACTCAAGGGAAGTACACTCTATCCCTTATTTTCGCTTTACTTGACCTCATGTGCCTTTATGTGACTTTTTGTGCTTAATTGCATGCCTTTTAAATATTTTGTTTATTTATTTATTTATTTATTTGCTTTATTTGTTTTAATTTTGTTTTAATCTTGTATATTTATTTGAGTTCAATCTTGATTATTTGAAAGGCACTCAAATGGCAAGTTGTAATAGTTAGGGAGGTTCGAGATCTGTATTTAGATACTATATGTAATAGTTAGGTATTTATTTTATTTATTTATTTCTTCCCCCCTTAGATTGTAGTTAGGGCCCCAAGTGTAATAGTTAGGGCTTTATTTGATTTATTTGTTTTGTGTGCCTTGCATGCCTATGTGTTACGTGTTTACTGCTTTTCTAGGACTTTGCATCTAGATATATGCTTATTTGCTACGTGCTTATGTGAATTTATGTGTTCATTTGCTTTTTATTAGTTTTACATGATTTATTTGGTTATAAATGATTGCATGACGTCACCACACTAGTCCAACGCTAGTTGTGACCCTTTCTCGACTCCACACTAGTCCAACGCTAGTTGTGGCCTCTTTTTTCGATTTCTCACTAGTCCAACGCTAGTGAGAAAGTAGAAATATGGGCTAGTCCAATGCTAGACCCTTAGGGACCCATCCATGCGTTAGATCATGCTTGTGTGATAAAATCACTTCATCTCATGCATATTTTTTTCACTTTTTAGGGTTTTTACCATTTTGCATGACACTTTCCTTATATATGTACATCCCTTATCCTGTATTTCCCCTTATATGTATATTCTTTACCCCTTTGTATGAAAATACGACATTAGACTTGCATTCCATTTAAGAATTAGAACTAGGTTAGTACATTTGTATGACTAGATTAGGGATAACCCCTTGAGTATGGGATATAGACGAGTTTGGCTTTCTAACTTTATCACGCTCGTATTCCCTCTATTAAGGGAAAATTGAAGTCACGAGTCTTAGCTCCCCGTACCCGACATGATGCATCCCTTTAGATCATGTATCCGTATATAATTATTTTATTTTATTTTTTATTTTCTTTTCACTTCTCTTTGAATCTCATGTTTTTGCACAATTCGTGACTTCTTCGAAAGTTTACTTTTGGGCATCGCAATTAATGCGATTTGCATCAAATAACTTCGAAGAAATATTCTGACATCGATAATTAGGTCTAGGTTTGCATTCATATAAATACCTCCAAAATGTGATAAATTTTTAGGTTAAAAATAAGAAAATCCTTGATTAAATCACGCAACTAGCCTTGGCTAGGTTGAGAGGGTGCCTTGGATTTTTATTCTTGCCTTCCCTCTCTTCAAATGTGACTCCCGAATCTTTTTCTCTGATTTTTGTAGATTTAGGAGTCGTTTAAAAAGGGTTTTTCATAATTTTATTTAAAAATTCATTTTAGGTGACTTGGTACACCTTAACTCAATACCAAATGGCGACTCCTATTTTTTTTTATTCAAAAACTCTTTTTAAACTATAATTTGAGCCCAAATCGTCGCACTTTCATACCCCATTTAGGCCCTTTTCATTTTCTTATTTATTTTCTAACAAACCCAAAACACATTTTTCAATCAAAATAAAAATCCATTTTTTCTAACTCCTTATTTTTCTTATTTAATTTCTTATTTAAAAATGGGGCGCGACAGATTGACTTATTACCGGGGACATCACCTATCTCTAAAATTTCATATCAGATGGCATCTGCTGAACTTAAGGAATTGAAGTTACAGTTGCAAGACTTATTGGAGCTGGGGTTTATTCGAGAAAGCGGATCTCCTTGGGAGCTCCGGTATTCTTTGTTAAGAAGAAAGACGGAAGTTTAAGGCTATATATAGATTACCGGGAGTTGAATGATGTGACAATTAAGAATAAATACCCTCTACCACATATTGATGAATTGTTTGACTAGTTGCAAGGAGCAGTGGTATTTTTGAAGTTAGACCTCCGACAGGGGTACTATCAATTGCGAATTAGAAAGGAGGATGTACCAAAGACTGCATTTAATTCTAGATATGGACATTTTGAATTTGCAGTCATGCCCTTTGGATTGACCAATGCACCTGCCGCATTTTATGGATTTGATGCATCGGGTTTTTAAACCCTATTTAGATCGATTTGTAGTCGTGTTTATCGATGACATCCTGGTCTACTCGAAAACCCGAGAGAAGCATGAGCAGCATTTGAAAATTGTCTTACAAACCCTGAGAGAACACCAGTTATATGCCAAATTTAGTATGTGTGATTTTGGTTGGAGAAAATCTCTTTTTTAGGGCATGTGATTTCGAAAGAGAGTATCACCGTAGATCCAGCGAAAGTAGAACAATAACTGAATGGAAGAGATCAGAAAATCCCACTGAGATTCGTAGCTTTCTAGGGTTGGCAGGGTATTATCGTCGGTTTATTAAAGATTTCTCAAAACTTGCCGATCCTTTAACCGATTTGATGAAAAGCATGGCAGTTTTGTGAGGACTCATGTTTTTATTTTAATTTAGTCTATTTATAATTATTTTACCCTAGTGATATTTAATTTTATTATTTTGCATGAATTTTTCTTAAATTAATCTTTTATCGCGCGCGCATCGAAAGTCGCACCGGCGACTAATTGGAGATTTGAGGATTTAATACTAGGCTAATATGTACGAGTAATTGTAGTGCTAGAGGAACTACCTTGGAGGGTTAGTAGTTAAGTGTATCAAATAAGAGAAAAAGTGGTAGTACGAAACACTATTGATCCACTATTGAGAGTTGACTTTTGCACAAAACTTATGGCTATTCTTTCTTCACTTTCCCTCCACAAAATTAAAACACATTTCACTCCCTCACTCTCTCATTCTCTCGGCCGACCAAGGAAAGAAAAAGGAAGAAGAAAAAGCTTCACATTTTTGCTCCAAACTTGCTTGTTCTTCATCATTCAACCCACAAATCATTTGGATTTTGCTCTCACTAGAAGAAAGGTGCAAGCTTGTGGTGTTTCTTGATGATTCATTGGTGGAAAGTCTTGCTACAACTAGGGTTAGGAGCTTGAAGAGGTATTTCACTTCATCCTCCTCGAATCTTTCAAATTTTTGCAAGAATAGAGGTTGTATTTCATGGGTTTGAAACCCTAATCAAGATATTAGGCTAGAGGACTTGAGGAACTTTCATTTCTTGCTTTATTTCCTAAACTAGTGGTCTTGAGGTGGCCTTTAGGTAGCTGACTTGAGGCTCTTTCACTTGATTGTTGTTGTTTATGTGATGAGGGACTTGATTTTGGCTTGATAAGAGGAGAGGAAGTGGAAGAAACTCTTGAGAGAGAGCTGGCCGAAATTTCTGTTTTGATGTCTTGCTTGAATTTCGAATTTTTGTTGATTATATGGCTGCTGTTGTATTAAGTGTGTGGATATTGGTTTTCAAAAATCATTTCAATTGGTTACATAAAACTAGGGTTTTCGAAAAGGAAGAAATCTGGAAATTTGCTATCAGGCCAGCCGGCCACTAGTTCTTTGTCTGAGCATAACTCTTTGTACAAAAGTCAAAATCGAGTGCTGTTTGTGGCATTTGAAACTAAACACCAAGATCTTTCTAATGGTATAAAAATCCCCTGCTAGTTCGTTTTGAGTGAGCCGTAGTGAACCGACAAAGTGGACTGACCTGTTTTACCTGGTTATCCGAGAGAAACTGGGAAACTGTATCTTGTGGCTCAATTTCGTCCCTTTTGTGAAATGAATTTGCGAATGATATCTTCTGATGATTTGAAGCATTTTGAATCTAGTTTCTAGAACCATAAACCATTCTCAATTTGGACTTGTGTAGAGTTAGATATGGTCTGATTTCAAAACTATGTCAAAGCTGGAAACTGGAAAATTGTTGATCAGGCTGTGAAATCCAGCCATCTTCCAACTATTGTATCTTGCTGTTCAAAAGTCCAAATTTAGTTTCGCTTGTCATGTTTGAAACTTTACTTGAAAATCTTTCTGTGTTAAAAAATTTAGAGGTTAATTCAATAACTATGAATTTTCCCGAATTTTCAAACATTGCTGAAAAACGAGAACTGGTTCTGCCCTGTCTTCGTGGAACAGTAAATTTGAGTTGAAATTCGAATGGTTTCTAGTTAGAATCTGGGAAAAGTGTCTTCTGAATTTTAGTACTATGAATCTAGTTTCCAACGGTGTAAAGTTTCCAATTTTTGGACTTACCAAACTCAAGATATGATTTTCCAAATTTTGTCGCGTAAAGCTGAAATTTTCTGATTTCTTAAGAAACGAACTTTTATGAACTTTCCCCTTCCTTTTGAGATTGATAGTCCGTTTTAAACTCGATTTCATGGAGGAGACAAGTTTCCCTTGTGACTTTAAATCCTCATTTTTGAATCTCAATTTTCGATGAATTGACACTCTTTTAAGGCGTTGTTTAAGTTTTAATGATAGCATCATGTCGCGTGGGCAAGCTAACGGTGGCTCGGGTGATCAAGGGGCTGAGGATAGCGTGCACACTCCAAGCGGACCCATCACTAGGGCTCGCGCAAGGAGACTTCGTGAGCAACTCAATACACTTGTTCCGGCCATACACAAGTCCTTTGAGGGATTCACATACTCTAGTGAAGGTGATCGAGGTCCCATATTGAGCATTGAAGCTATACCCGAGGGTTAGGGTTCTTGTTTGGCAAACCCTAATTTCCAACCTTAGTAGTTTCAGTTATCTACGTATCAGTTGATTAGCTTGAATAATTGGTTAAGTGCATGTTGCACATAGTTCGCCAAGGGTAGGATAGATATTTTTTGAGTCATTATATGTTGGGTAAGGTCGGCTTCTTGGGCCTCCAAACCAGCCGCACCTTAGCCTCCTTTTCCTTACTAGATTAGGTTTTACTTGTAGCCTATATAAGGAACCATATTACATCAATAAAGGGGTTAGACATTGATAACAAAAATCTGGTGTGAGAATTTTCTCCATAGCTTTCGAGCAACCCTTGAACAACTTAGAGTTATACTCTAGTGTTCTTGTTCGGCTTATCAATTCAAGTATCGCACTCGAATTGTGGCGCCTTCTACGCTAGCCTGAGGTTCGCTAATTCGTTTGATTTACGGGTTGAGATAGTATCAATAGGTTCGTAGTCACGGGGATTAGATGTGAGAACCCGAAAATTTTCACATTTTCAAGTATTATTTTATTTCTGTGCCTATATTTTATACTGTCCTTTGAAAATATTAAATGTTTTGTACATTTTACAAGTAAGTACAATTTTTTAAATCATTTTCCTAGTATAAGTTAGTGTACATAACTTGAAGTGCATTTGTTGGATGTGGGGCCCGCTAGTGCGATATAATTTTGCCGATTAGGTGATGAAATACTAAGTGATATTATTCTACATGGTGTTAGAAGATAATTAGAGGTTAGTTAGCTACTTGAATCATTGGAGGAGAATAGATAAGCTTAGAAACTTCAAGAGGCCATGTGTCATGATTTGATTGGAAGTTGGACTTTGACCAAGAAGATTAACTTTCTTCAAACCAAATTTTTGACCAATTTTCCTCTCATTTTCCCTTGCCTTGGCCGAACTTCATGAAGAGAAAAACAAGGAAAACCTCTTCCATTTCTAGCTTCAATCCTTGCCCAAATCTTGAGTTTTAACCAACCAAATTGAAAACTACACCATACAAGTGCTTGCTAAGGAAGGCTAAGGGTTTTGGTGGAGTTGTTTTGGGAGGAGGAAGTCTAAGCTACCAACTTTCTTTGAGGTTTCAAGGTAAGATTGCTAAGAACATCCTTTTTGTTTCCAATAGTTGCAAATTAGTGGCCTATGGTGGCTTGCTAACATGATTAATGGATGATTTTGTGGATTAGTGGAGAGTTGGTTAGATTTCTGATTTATTGGGAATTTTTCTGCCCTAATCTGATCAGTGTTGTTCGATCATGATGGAGACCGAATTGGACTTAGCTCAAAACATGGAAGTTGTAGATAATTGATTGTAGATTATGCCTGTAAAATTTCAGCTCAATCAGAGCTCTGTATCCTGTGAAATGACTATTTTACCCCTGCTTCCCTGTTTCTGTCCGAGAATGGCAATCAGCCTCTGTAATTGGCTCTTTTGGCTGGGAAGATGAATGAATTAGCTTTTTATGCCTTCTTAAGAGTTGTAGCCTTGTATCTTAGCTTTCATATGGCTTTGGAATCAACTCAATTGGAGTTGTGTGTACTGAGTTATGATGGAATATTTGGGCCTGGTTTTGGATGGCTGTAAAGCTTCAATTGGTTGCATTTTAAGGGTGTTTGATAGCTTATGGTTTGTATATGAAATTGTGATTGAATGGTATGATTTGGTGGTTGGGTTGTAGCATGGAAAGTAAGGGAAAACAAGGGAAAATGCTGTCCGTTTATTTTCTTGAACTTGAGTGAATGGAAATGAGGTTTGAAAGGTGATTTTGGAATGCGATTGAACTTCCTTGCTTAGACATTCTTAGTTTCACTTGAGTAGTGTTATGTGAGCCATTTTACTTGCAATTGTACGTTTCCATTTGTACCATAATGTTTGGTTCCAATTGTTGAGTTTCGAACTTCAAATACGTGTTCATTTTCGTTCCGAAACAAAAGGAGTGGCCTAGGGTTTCTCGGCCACAAAACCTAATTTTAACGCGCAAGGTTTTAAAGTGTGAATTCAAGGTATTTAATTACCTTTCTCATATGATTTTTAACCAAGATACTTGTTATACATTAATTCTTTGCAAATGTGTTAGTTTTGAGCCAAAAACACGTTTTACGAAAAATGAGGAAAAACTACTGTTCATTATCCGGCCGTGTAGCCGGCCAAGTTCTGGCCAGATTCTGACGTGGCAACTGTTTCAAATTTTTCCGATTTAATTTTCTAAAACCTTTTGAGCTTAGTTTTATGTTTGATTTGGAAAACTTTTAGTTACTCATTTCCTTTGATCAAAATGTACTCTTTTCACTTTCAAAAAAATCATACTTCCCCCTTGTACTCGTTTTATTCGAATTGTCTTTGATTCACTGGACATTTTGATGGTTGAGCCATAATATTTTCTCATGATTGTTATTAGGGTTTCTTGGTGACCAAAGTTGATATCCGGAGGGATACTTTGAACGTTTTGCTTGTTAGGTGAGTGTTCTATATACGTTATGTTTCATTGACTATGTGGCTAGTTGAAATACTTGATTAAATGTTAAATGTTCTCAATGATTGCAAAAATGATTTTTACTAGGCGAGTGTGTACTTTATCGCACTCGGCCCAAATGAACGTGACATTGGAATGATTGAATGATTAAATGTTACTTGTGCATGAATGTAAGCCTTCTGGCTGAACTGGGCCCTTGCCTTTTGTTACTGGTCGACTCGAGCCAGAAGCGGACTCGGTCGGGCGATTAGTGACTCTGGGTTAATGTGAATGTTTGGTATACTCGAGTATGACCATGAAGTTTGGGAAGGACTGGCCAGTGCGCTGGCCAGAAGGGGAAGAACGAAATGAACGAATGAATGGCAAGAATGACGGAGGGATTTTCAATGACAAATGAAATTTTTCTAAATGATTGAAGGAATGGATGGTCGATGAACGAACGAACGAATGGCTTCATGTATCCTTTTAATGAATGTGTTACTCTTGCTTTATATTGTAAATGTTATCTGGATTACTTGTTGTTACGTGCTAATGTCCTTGTTTAATTGCTAGTTGAGTATATAGAACCTCGCTGGGCTTTTAGCTCATTCCACGTCTTTTGTTTTCCTTAACAGGGGTTGCGAGCAAGGGCGAGAGACCTGTATAGTATAGTTTAGCCTTTTGTATTGTTTTGGCTTTTGATCTCGTTCTAGTGCTTGATTAGGGTTGGAATGTACTAAGAATTTAAAGCTTATGTATACATTTGGGACTGTATATTTGGTTGAGCTTGGGATAAATGTAAGTATATGTTTCAAGTCTGGGTTTCGTTTCCGCTTATTCTCGAGGCTTTATCTTACTTTCTTTGATGTGAGTGAACGAGTCCTGGCGAGAGCTGGGCAGGCGGTCCGCCGAACCCTTTGGTTCGCCTTAGGGTAAGGTGGGGCTGTCACAGGTGGTATCAGAGCAGCTTCGCGTGGTCTCTGCGCGGAGTGAGCTTGGGCCAAGTGGTGTATGGTCCTGATTCCGTGAATAAGTGTGAAGGACTAAGTGCTCTTCTGAGCATAAGTTATGAATCGTGCCTGTTATAAGTGTACATCCTTTTTAGGGTACTTGATGACAATAGAAATGTACGTCTGGTAGGAATCTCGTTTGTAGATAATTTACACTTGGGACTGGCCAGCTCGAGTGGTGAATTATCTCGGATTCTTGTACCCGAGTACGTGGGTAGTGCTAAGGATTTGCGAATCTTTGTGGGAAACAGGATTGGGCTAATGTTTGGTGAGAGTAAGTGTAAAGTGTTAACGGATGTATAGTTCGGATAGTAAGGGAAGTGAGAGATCGGATGGGGAAGTGTTTAGCCGAGTGTGGTATGGCACGTCGTGATTTTCCTTTGTTTTGCCCTGTACTGCTACTGTATATATATTTGGTTACTACTGTGTGTATTTAACTTGTGACTTTTTAACTTGGCTTAATTTGTCTAACTTGATATGTTTCCTTGCATATTTGGTGTGTTATATCTTGCCATTTTAGTCAATTACTTGTTTGCATACTAAATCACTTTTGAAAAAAAGAAAAAAAAAGGGAGAGAGAGAAAAGGGAATGGAAGGGAGACGTAGTCGTGGACGCGGACGTGGAGCTGGTCGTGGCCGTGGGGCTAGGCAAGCTCGAGAACCCAGTAAAGAAAGAGCAACAGTAACTGAGCAAGAGCGTGGACCGAGGGTTGAGGCCGGAGACCAAGTAGCGACGGCTATACAACAAATGACTAGTATCCTCGCGCGATTGGTAGATCAACAAGGCCAATTGCCAGTAAATCAACCCCAGAACCCTGAGATGAGAGAGGTAGGAGAAGATAGGGCTTTGGAAAGGTTTCAAAAGTTTAATCCTCCCAAATTCCTTGGAGGATCTGATCCAGATATAGCTGAACAGTGGTTAGAAGTAATGATTAACATCTTCGCCGCCCTAAACTACACGGAGCAAAGACAAGTGAACTTTGCTGTATTTCAATTTGAAGGACCAGCCAGAGCATGGTGGAATGTTATTAGGGCCAAATGGGAGAGAGAACAAACTGCGTGGACATGGGTGAACTTCACACGGGAATTTTACGAGAAGTACCTCCCACCTCTGGTCCAAGAAAGGAGGGAAGACGAATTTATTGGGTTGCGTCAAGGGACCCTGAGTGTGGCCGAATATGAGACGAAATTCACTAAATTGTCCAAGTTCGCATCTGAATTAGTGGTTACTGAGCGAAGAAGGATAAGGCGGTTCATCCAAGGCTTGAATTTGGAAATTCAAGAAGCTTTAGCGGCGGTTCAAATTAACACCTTTACGGAAGCTCTCGAGAAAGCACAAAGAATTGAGGATGCAAAAGCACAAGTAAAAGCTTTTCAAGTACGGAAAAGGGGCGCACCTAGTAGCATACCGGAAGAATCTGGGGAAAAGACAACGCCCTCCAAAGTGCCAAAAGTGAACCATTTCCCTCATCCACCATGGACATTTGGAGCATTATATGAGGGATCTACAAAAGGAAGTCAGATAGTACCTGAGAAGACTTCTCGCGAAAGCCAAACCGTAATTCCTCGCTTGGCTTGTGACTATTGTGGAAAGGCAAACCACACTGAGAATGACTGTTGGAGGAAAGGGCGAAAGTGTTTGATCTGTGGGAGTGGTGAGCATCAGTTGAGTAATTGTTCGAAGAAACAGCCACGAGAGAATAGTATTCGATCAGTGGGTGGAACCCAGCCTAAACCGACTAACGAACGAGGGGACCGATCAAAAGCACCGGCACAAGTATATGCCATAGAGCAGCAACAAGTTTTGGGGGCACACGAGGAAACGGAAGGTAAAATTTCGAGGACGAAATTTCTTAAGGGGGAGAGAGTGTGAGAACCCGAAAATTTTCACATTTTCAAGTATTATTTTATTTCTGTGCCTATATTTTATACTGTCCTTTGAAAATATTAAATGTTTTGTACATTTTACAAGTAAGTACAATTTTTTAAATCATTTTCCTAGTATAAGTTAGTGTACATAACTTGAAGTGCATTTGTTGGATGTGGGGCCCGCTAGTGCGATATAATTTTGCCGATTAGGTGATGAAATACTAAGTGATATTATTCTACATGGTGTTAGAAGATAATTAGAGGTTAGTTAGCTACTTGAATCATTGGAGGAGAATAGATAAGCTTAGAAACTTCAAGAGGGCCATGTGTCATGATTTGATTGGAAGTTGGACTTTGACCAAGAAGATTAACTTTCTTCAAACCAAATTTTTGACCAATTTTCCTCTCATTTTCCCTTGCCTTGGCCGAACTTCATGAAGAGAAAAACAAGGAAAACCTCTTCCATTTCTAGCTTCAATCCTTGCCCAAATCTTGAGTTTTAACCAACCAAATTGAAAACTACACCATACAAGTGCTTGCTAAGGAAGGCTAAGGGTTTTGGTGGAGTTGTTTTGGGAGGAGGAAGTCTAAGCTACCAACTTTCTTTGAGGTTTCAAGGTAAGATTGCTAAGAACATCCTTTTTGTTTCCAATAGTTGCAAATTAGTGGCCTATGGTGGCTTGCTAACATGATTAATGGATGATTTTGTGGATTAGTGGAGAGTTGGTTAGATTTCTGATTTATTGGGAATTTTTCTGCCCTAATCTGATCAGTGTTGTTCGGTCATGATGGAGACCGAATTGGACTTAGCTCAAAACATGGAAGTTGTAGAGAATTGAGTGTAGATTATGCCTGTAAAATTTCAGCTCAATCGGAGCACTGTATCCTATGAAATGACTATTTTACCCCTGCTTCCCTGTTTCTGTCCGAGAATGGTAATCAGCCTCTGTAATTGGCTCTTTTGGCTGGGAAGATGAATGAATTAGCTTTTGATGCCTTCTTAAGAGTTGTAGCCTTGTATCTTAGCTTTCATATGGCTTTGGAATCAACTGAATTGGAGTTGTGTGTTCTGAGTTATGATGGAATATTTGGGCCTGGTTTTGGATGGCTGTAAAGCTTCAATTGGTTGCATTTTAAGGGTGTTTGATAGCTTATGGTTTGTATATGAAATTGTGATTGAATGGTATGATTTGGTGGTTGGGTTGTAGCATGGAAAGTAAGGAAAAACAAGGGGAAATGCTGTCCGTTTATTTTCTTGAACTTGAGTGAATGGAAATGAGGTTTGAAAGGTGATTTTGGAATGCGATTGAACTTCCTTGCTTAGACATTCTTAGTTTCACTTGAGTAGTGTTATGTGAGCCATTTTACTTGCAATTGTACGTTTCCATTTGTACCATAATGTTTGGTTCCAATTGTCGAGTTTCGAACTTCAAATACGTGTTCATTTTCGTTCCGAAACAAAAGGAGTGGCCTAGGGTTTCTCGGCCACAAAACCTAATTTTAACGCGCAAGGTTTTAAAGTGTGAATTCAAGGTATTTAATTACCTTTCTCATATGATTTTTAACCAAGATACTTGTTATACATTAATTCTTTGCAAATGTGTTAGTTTTGAGCCAAAAACACGTTTTACGAAAAATGAGGAAAAACTACTGTTCATTATCCGGCCGTGTAGCCGGCCAAGTTCTGGCCAGATTCTGACGTGGCAACTGTTTCAAATTTTTCCGATTTAATTTTCTAAAACCTTTTGAGCTTAGTTTTATGTTTGATTTGGAAAACTTTTAGTTACTCATTTCCTTTGATCAAAATGTACCCTTTTCACTTTCAAAAAATCATACTTCCTCCTTGTACTCGTTTTATTCGAATTGTCTTTGATTCACTGGACATTTTGATGGTTGAGCCATAATATTTTCTCATGATTGTTATTAGGGTTTCTTGGTGACCAAAGTTGATATTCGGAGGGATACTTTGAACGTTTTGTTTGCTTAGGTGAGTGTTCTATATACGTTATGTTTCATTGACTATGTGGCTAGTTGAAATACTTGATTAAATGTTAAATGTTCTCAATGATTGCAAAAATGATTTTTACTAGGCGAGTGTGTACTTTATCGCACTCGGCCCAAATGAACGTGACATTGGAATGATTGAATGATTAAATGTTACTTGTGCATGAATGTAAGCCTTCTGGCTGAACTGGGCCCTTGCCTTTTGTTACTGGTCGACTCGAGCCAGAAGCGGACTCGGTCGGGCGATTAGTGACTCTGGGTTAATGTGAATGTTTGGTATACTCGAGTATGACCATGAAGTTTGGGAAGGACTGGCCAGTGCGCTGGCCAAAAGGGGAAGAACGAAATGAACGAATGAATGGCAAGAATGACGGAGGGATTTTCAATGACAAATGAAATTTTTCTAAATGATTGAAGGAATGGATGGTCGATGAACGAACGAACGAATGGCTTCATGTATCCTTTTAATGAATGTGTTACTCTTGCTTTATATTGTAAATGTTATCTGGATTACTTGTTGTTACGTGCTAATGTCCTTGTTTAATTGCTAGTTGAGTAAATAGAACCTCGCTGGGCTTTTAGCTCATTCCACGTCTTTTGTTTTCCTTAACAGGGGTTGCGAGCAAGGGCGAGAGACCTGTATAGTATAGTTTAGCCTTTTGTATTGTTTTGGCTTTTGATCTCGTTCTAGTGCTTGATTAGGGTTGGAATGTACTAAGAATTTAAAGCTTATGTATACATTTGGGACTGTATATTTGGTTGAGCTTGGGATAAATGTAAGTATATGTTTCAAGTCTGGGTTTCGTTTCCGCTTATTCTCGAGGCTTTATCTTACTTTCTTTGATGTGAGTGAACGAGTCCTGGCGAGAGCTGGGCAGGCGGTCCGCCGAACCCTTTGGTTCGCCTTAGGGTAGGGTGGGGCTGTCACATTAGAGGGGTCGTAGGGTTTCCCGCTGCTACCTTTTCTCGCGTCGATCACAAATCCAACAAGAGATCTTGGGTCAGGAATCTTCTCTCCAACGAGATTCGTATCAGCTGGCATCAGAGCTAGCTTGTTGGTAACATCGTTTATTCCCTTTTCGTGTCTTAATTCGTGTCTGTCTCATAGTGAAAAGTCTGGTCGCACACTGCAAACTGTCCGCGAGTCTCCCTTGCTTTCAAATTCTGGTCGTCATTGTTTGAATTTGACTTGGTGTCGTTTTAATTTCTGGAATTTCTGGGAGTTAATTGTGTTGTGTTTGGTTTAGTTGTGTGTTGAATTCATCGTTTGTTAGCAGAAAAAAGGACAAAAAAAAATTTTCTGCTCGCTGTCTTCTTCCAAGTCACGAAGTGCAGCTTTTGAAGTTTCCAAACTTTGTTCGTGTCTCTTGTTGAGTTCTGGGTATTGCTAAGTTTGTTCTTGACCTGTTCCTTAGTTGTTCATTATCTAGGGAAGTAGTGGTACCTTGTTCTCGAAGTTCGTAGGCAAACTTCACGATTTCTTGGAGTCCTTGAAGAGATTCTTGACACTTGTGAAATCTGGAAATTTGCAGCGACCTTCTTGGAGTTATTTGCTGGAAATTTTTGTGTTGGGTTTACAACTCTTGATTGATAAAGGGTGGTCTATACCTGGAGCTGAACCATGAACCGTTTGGGAACCAAAACCTTGCCTACCCGATTGCAAAGAAAACCACCAAAACAGATCGCAACCAAACTCAAACAGACCTGGGAAATTTGGGTAACCGGAGCCTTTGTTCATCCGAAGTCACTGCTGTACAAAAAAAAAACCAACATAGCAAGCAAATTTCGAACCAAAGGAGTCTTGAATACTTTTATTGAATTGGAAAAATCAAACAAGAAACTAGAGTTCTGTTGGGAATCAATTGCAGATTACATTGAGCCTAGTCTACGTTCAAAAATTCTGATCAACAACTTCTTGAGTTTCTTGAGCCTCTTGAATCTTGAACAACTTGAAATACCCTCGAGCATCTGTAAAGGGTCTTCGAGGAGCTCTTGAACTTTTCTTGGGAGGATCTTGGTCCACCTGAAGAGGGGGAGCCCGTGGAGGAACCTGAGTATCACCTTGGGGTTGCGACTTCATTTGGATCGTTGTTCTTGCGCCTTGTGCGTTGGACAGCCAGAGGAAGCCGAGTTTATACCACCAAGATATCCCAGCCTTACTCCTAGAGCACCTAGGAAGAGGCATCCAGTCAGCTGAACATCTAGGGAAAAAAAAGGAAACAGCTGCAAAAGACTCCTAAACCCAACGGGTTTCTAAAACCAAAGGGATTTCGAAACTCATCTTATTTCCTAATTTGTAGCCCCCACTTGCCCATATTTGTCCCTAGGCTTTACCCGCACCCGTGAAAAACCAAAAATCCAGCACCTAAAGTCAGCTAGAACAAGAATGCACAAGGACCAACTTCCTTGTCGGTTAGGGCCCTTGAGTGTCATTCTTAATTTTTTGTAGCTTTTGTGTCAATTCTTTTTCTAATTTTTATTCTTAAATATATTCTACCACTCCATTCTTAGTGTCCTAATTTTGTTTTCCAAGAAAATCTCCACTCTTACGGACTTCAAATTCTTGCATGAACTTGATTTTTGAGCTAAACTTGAGCACTTGAGGAATTCTAATTTCTTGAAGATTTTGCAAGGGGCTGTGAGAAAATTTTGGTGAGCTCATTAGAGTGATCTGAGTGACCATATACGAGTGTGAGAGTATACACTTTAGGGTGTGAAGTGAAAAAAAAAACATTCTTTCTTCTTTTCCTTTTCTTTGCTACTAACCCTTGCAGGTACACTCGAGACTCCATGTCTAGTGGGAACGAAAGAGCATCTCGCCCTATGGACTTTGAAAAGATGATGGAGCAAATGAAAAGGCGTTTCCAATGCATGCTAGAACCAATTCAAGATGAGTTGCTGCAGATTCGAGCATTTGGAACACCAAAAACTTCTAAGTCCACGCGAAGGCGAAAGGACGTGGAGGAGTCCGATGGTTCCAATAATGATGATGATGACGAGGAACCTTGCGTTCGACCAAGGCAAAGGAACCAAACGGGACCTACCGATGTGTTCAAGGGAATCAAAATGAAAATCCCTGAATTCAAAGGATGGTCCGATCCCGAGGCCTTTCTCGAATGGTTGTCCAAGATCGAAATGGTTTTCTCTTGCCAAAACTACACCGAGGTGCAAAAGGTGCAGTTGGCAACCATGGAATTCACTGAGTACGCTGTGGTTTGGTGGGACCAAATCAAGAAGTCAAGAAGGAAAAGTGGGCTACCTGAGCTCATTCCATGGCCCGAGCTTCGAGCCATGATACGCACCCGATTTGTTCCTGGACACTATACTAGGGAATTGTAGCACCGATTACAAACCCTAGTCCAAGGCAACCGGAGTGTGGATGAGTACCATAAGAAGATGGAGATCCTGATGCTTAGGGCGGATGTACAAGAGGATCCCGAGGCCACCATGGCTAGATTCTTGAACGGGTTAAGACCCGATATTGCTGAACGAGTGGAACTTCAACACTATATGGAGTTGCATGAGCTTGTTGACAAGGGCATTAAGGTCGAACAAAGGCTCAAGAGGAGGGGTACTACTCGATCGAATTTCAGCAATACCACCTACTCTACCAACCGTCCATTCCAACCACGGAATGATTCTCGATCTTCACCAAATGCTCCTACACCAAAGCTGAGATTCGAGGGAGGTAAGGTGGGGAATTCTAATGTTGGGAAACCACCCTCTTCTATTCCAAAATTTGAGGAGCCTAGGGCACAAACTAGAGCTCGTGATACTCGATACTTCAAATGCCAAGGTAGAGGCCATATTGCTAGTCAATGTCCCAATCAAAGGACCATGATTATGATGCAAAATGGCAAGATCGTGAGTGAGGACAAAGCCGAGTATGAGGGCATGCCACCTCTTGAAGGGGATAGTGATGGTGAGTCACCAAATGAAGAGGAATTTAATGCACCCGAGGGACACTTTGGGACTGCATTGGTTGCAAGGAGAGCATTAACTGCACGTGTTAATGAGGAAGAGCTTCAACGGGAGAACATCTTCTACACCAGGTGCTTCGTCAACCAAGCACTTTGTAGTGTGATTATTGATAGTGGGAGCTGCACAAATGTAGCTAGTTCACTTATGGTGGACAACTTGAAGCTGCCTACAAGGGATCACCCGCGACCCTACAAACTCCAATGGCTCAACAATTCTGGGGAGGTTCGAGTCACTAAACAGGTTCTTATATCCTTCCAAATTCATAAATATTCTGATGATGTATTATGTGATATAGTTCCTATGCAGACTAGTCACATTATACTAGATAGACCGTGGCAGTTTGACAGGCAGGTAACTTTTGATGGCGTGACTAACAAGTATAGATTCTTGTACAATAGTAAGAAAGTTACCTTAGCTCCCCTTTCCCCGAAACAAGTGCATGATGACCAATTGAAATTGCAACAAGAGTTTGAGAAGTATTGTGAAAAAAGGAAAGAAAATGAGAGGGTCGAGGCAAAAAAAGAGAGGAAAAAGGCTATAGATAGCTCGGCAAGTGAGGTAAAATCCGAGGGAAAACAAATGCTCCTGATAAAAGTCAAGAAGGTGAGGAAGTTAATGAGAGATGAGCAACCACTTCTTATGCTTGTTAGCAAAGAAGTAACTCTGAATGTGCATGAATTTGATCCTAACATACCTCTTGAGGTTATGTCTCTTTTGCAGGAGTATGTTGATATTTTCCCCAAGGACGTGCCAAGTGGGTTGTCGCCACTTAGAGGCATTGAGCATCAAATTGATTTCATCCCTGGAGCTTCATTACCAAATCGACCAGCCTACAAAAGCAACCCGAAGGAGACCAAGGAGTTGCAAAGGCAAGTGGACGAGTTACTTGGTAAAGGATAGGCACGTGAGAGTTTAAGCCCGTGTGTAGTTCCGGTCATTTTAGTGCCCAAGAAAGATGGTACGTGGCGAATGTGCACCGATTGTAGAGCTATGAATGCCATCACGGTAAAGTATCGCCACCCTATACCTCGCTTAGATGATATGTTTGATGAGTTACATGAGGCCGTGTTCTTTACCAAAATTGATCTCAAAAGTGGGTACCATCAAATTAGGATTAAAGAGGAGGATGAATGGAAAACTGCCTTCAAAACTAAGTATGGATTGTATAAATGGTTAGTGATGCCTTTTGGGCTAACTAATGCACCTAGTACTTTCATGAGGTTAATGAATCATGTGCTGCGTCCATTCTTAGGGAAATTTGTGGTAGTTTACTTTGATGATATCCTCATTTACAGCAAGTCTTATGATGAACACCTTGAACATATTAGGGCTGTTATGGATGTACTTCGACGAGAGCAACTTTATGCCAATCTCAAGAAGTGCAATTTTTTCACTAACGAGTTTGTGTTTCTAGGGTTTGTTATAAGTGCGCAGGGAATGAAGGTGGATGATCAAAAGGTGAAAGCTATTCAAGAGTGGCCAACACCAAGGTCTGTGGGTGATGTTCAAAGCTTCCATGGACTTGTGGGTTTCTATAGGAGATTCGTGAGGGACTTTAGCACCATTGCTGCACCCTTGACCGAATTGATCAAGAAGAATGAGAATTTCCATTGGGGAGATTCTCAAGAAAAGGCTTTTTGCACTTTAAAGCACAAACTCACACATGCACCTGTACTTGCCTTACCTGATTTTTCTAAAACATTTGAAATTGATTGTGATGCTTCAGGTATTGGAGTTGGAGCTGTGTTAAACCAAGGTGGAAAGCCTATTGCCTACTTTAGTGAGAAACTCAATGGAGCTGCACTGAATTACTCAACTTACGATAAAGAGTTGTATGCCCTCTGTCGCGCCCCATTTTTAATAAGAAAAATAAATGGTTTAAAAAGTGGATTTTAATTCATTTTTTTTTGAAAATGATGTTTAATTTAAAAAGAAAATGGGCCTAAATGGGGTTTGAAAGTGCGATGATTTGGTGAGAAACTCAATGGGGCTGCACTGAATTACTCAACTTACGATAAAGAGTTGTATGCCCTCTGTCGCGCCCCATTTTTAATAAGAAAAATAAATGGTTTAAAAAAGTGAATTTTAATTCAATTTTTTTTGAAAATGATGTTTAATTTAAAAAGAAAATGGGCCTAAATGGGGTTTGAAAGTGCGATGATTTGGAACCAGATTATAGTTTAAAAAGGGTTTTTGAATAAAAAATCGGAGTCGCCACTTGGTATTGAGTTAAGGTGTACCAAGTCACCTAAAATATTTTGAATAACAAAAATAGAAAAACCCTTTTTAAACGACTCCAAATCTACGTAAATCAAAGAAAAAGGTTCGGGAGTCACATTTGAAGAAAGGGAAGGCAAGGATAAAAATCCGAGACACCCTTTCGATCTAGCCAAGGCTAGTTGCGTGATTTAGTCAAAGATTTTCTTATTTTTAACCTAAAGATTTATCACATTTGGATGTACTATATGAATGCAAACCCTAGACCTAAGAGACTCGGAATATCCCTTCGAAGTTAATTGATGCAAATTGCATTAATTGCGACGCCCAAAAGTAAACTTTCGAAGAAGCCACGAATTGTGCAAAAATATGAGACTCAAAGAAGAGAAAATAGTAATTATACAAAATGACCTAAAGGAAGGCATCATAACGGGTGCGGGGGACTAATACTCGTTACTCGATTTTCCCTTTTATAGAGGTAATACGAGCGTGCTAAGGTTAAAGAGCCAAACTCGTCCATATCCCATATTCAAGAGGTATTTCTCCTATCTAATCATGCAAATGTACTACCCTAGTTCTAATTCTTAAATGGAATGCAAGTCTAATGTCGTGTTTTCATACAAAGGGGTAATGAATATATATATAAGGGAAAATATGGGATAAGGGACATAAATATAAGGGAATATGGGATAAGGGATGTACATATATAAGGAAAGTGTCATGCAAAATGGTAAAAACCCTAAAAAGTGAAAAACGTGCATGAGATGAAGTGATTTTATCACACAATCATGATCTAACACGTAGAATGATTCCTAAGGGTCTAGCGTTGGACTAACCCACATCTATGAATCCTCACTAGCGTTGGACTAGTGGGAAATCGGAACAAAGGGTCATAACTAGCGTTGGACTAGTGTGGAATCGGGAAATGAGCCACAACTATCGTTGGACTAGTGTGGTGACGTCACACATTGATTATAACTAAATTAGAACATAATAAAGCAAGTAACATATAAGGTCACATAAACACATAACACATAATCATGATATCTAGATGCAAGACCCTAAGAAAGCGAGTAACACATAACACATAGGCATGCAAAACACACAGAACAAATAAAGCAAATAAAGCCATAACAATTACATTAGGGGGCCCTAACTACAATCTAAGGGGGGGAAGGAATAAAAATAAATAAATAAACCCCTAACTAGTACAACTCGGCATTTAAATGCCTTTCAAATAATTAAAATTAAAATAAATATACAAAATTAAAACAAATAAAGCGAATAAATAAATGAATAAAATGAAAACATTCAAAAGGCATGCAATTAAGCACATAAAGTCACATAAGGGCACATAGGATCAAATAAACTCAAAATGAGGGATAGAGTGTACCTCCCTTGAGTTGGAGTCCCTAATGAAACGAAATTACTTATTTACCCTCAAAAACAATAAAAAGGGTCAAGGTATCATTTTAATTAACGAGTAATCACATGATATGGGAATAAACATGAAATTAAATCAATGAAAGGCATTAAAAGGAAAGTAAACATCCCATGTTCAAGAAATTAAAACAAGTAGTGACTTGATTGCAAAAATTAAAGAATTTTGAGGGGTCTATTTATTATCATTACAAAAATCAAGGGTCTAAAAGGAAACAAATTGAAACTAGGGACTTAAGGTGAAACTTACCCATCAAATGATAAAATTCACAAAAATAAATAAAAACCTATTTTTTACAATTAAACGACAAAAAATTCAAGCATTCCACTAAAAATTCAAATAAAAAACTATAAGTCTAGAAAAAAGTTATATTTCCATGCATGCTACGAAGCTTCCTTCTGCAATTCCTAGTTCACCATTGCAGCTATCAGATTACACTCTCAAACACACGACTACCATTTCAATCAAACCCAGCTTGAATCAAAACAAGATTTGCCGCATATCCCTCTCACTTTTCAACATAAAATCCTTATGTTTAAGCACCAGAAATTCATACAAAAGATCATGCAAGCATTAAATAACAAAATTCTGCAATTTTTTCAGCTACGATTAGCTACACTTGTGGTGTTCATCAAATGTAATTTTTCATCCAAGCACGGCCAGCTTCTCAACCAAACAGCAAAGCTATGATCTCAAACATCAAAACCACAGAAATTCGACATTCAAACATGCAAATCTTCGGCAAAAATTTCTGCAACTTATCTTCATTTAGCCGAAACAATATTCAGACAAAATGACTCGAGCAAGTCCCAACTCATTCAAGCATAGAATGCGAAGACTTGAAACAAAGGGGAGAGGAAAGATTCAACAAGCTTTCGGACACAAAATGCGACCAAATGATCCGAACACTTGCTAAACTTCGACTACTCAGATTTCCAAGAAAACAAACAAGACAAAGAAAACTGATGGCCTTTATTCCTATGTTCCCAAACACGGCACATGGCATCCCATTCAAACGGCAAGCAGATCAAACACTTCAAGCAAGCCAGAACTTCAGCAGACAAAATATCTCATGCAACCTACCCAGCCCCCGACGCTTCAAGATTCAGCAATCTTACACAAAAATACACACTACACCAGGGTGAGATGTATAGGCAGCAAAAAGGAAAGAAAGACACTCCAAAGTTTCACGGTTCCACTCTCCCTTTCTCAACTGGGTTTATGAGGTTTCGGGTTTTGGGTTTACAAGGTTTGGATGAGCTCCAAACCTTCCAACTCCGGCCAACATTGAGGGCAATCATAAAACAAAACCCGACAAGAGAAAGCAAAGCCCACAGATTCAATGAACAATTTTAAGCAAGACTTCATTTTTCTAACACTTTGACTGGACATTTCCTTAACTAAACAACCATAGCCATGGTAGTTCAATCAACAATAAAAAACAGCAAACAAAAGAAAAAAAAGGCAGCCTGGTCGAATGGACAAAGCTGCAAAAAAAAAAAAGTTTCTGTTGTGAACTTTGCAGCCCAAAACCGAACCCATTATTAAGCAAGTTTCTATCTTTTAGGGGAAGGAAACAGGTTCTGGGATCAAAATGGTAAGAAAACAAGAATCACCAAACACTACCGCAAGCAAACAAGAACAAAAAAATGCAACCTTTAGTACATCAGATTACATATGTGGGAAAACACTATCTGTTCATGGCTCCTAAACTGAATTCATGGTTTCAGATGCACATTAAATGAACAAAGAGGCCAACACCAAGCCTATCAACAGCACAACAATATCACCAAGCATAACCACAGTCATCGTCATCAGGCATGAGTAACGACCAAAAACTTAGAAACGGAAGAAAATCATGCATAGGGGACTCAAATCCCTGTGAAGATTGTGTTAAACTAACATTGAGAAGATTCCATTATACTTGAGAGCACTTAGGCTGCTAAACGGACAGGAGAGACCCAAAGAAATCGAATGGTTCTGGAAATCGAAATCCACGAACTGGGTTGCGGGAGATTCCAGCGCTGACGCAAGCGATACCAACCGAAGATCCATCCTTTTCCTTTTCTGGTTTCCCTCCTCTCAAAGCCTTTTTCCTCTCAGTTTTCTGGTTCTCTCGGTCTCTCTTTCTTTTGCTATCTCTCACTCTATTTTTCCTCCAGCCGCCACCCCAAATTCTCCCGTATCTTTTCTCTAACCCTAGCCGTCACCCTTTAACCCCTTTTCTTCGGTTCTCCCTTTTGCTCCTTTTATGTCAAATGGCAACCTCAAACCCTGATCTCAAGGGCTCTCCATAAACCTCAGTTTATTGATTCTATCTTAGCCATCGGATTGGTTTCATTTCTAGATTCTTCTTGGTTTTTAGATGAAAGCCAGGTGGTTAGGGATTAAAAGATCCAATGGTGAAGAAAAATAATGGGAAGAAATGGTGGAAAAAGGATTGGAGCTAAGCTGCAGTTTCGTACTTCACATTTCATGGTTTCTGATACGAAACCAATGAAATGTTTGGCTCGTGTGAAGCTCACACGCGCGTGGCCTTGCTTTCCTTTTTTTTAAACTTAATTAACAACAAATAAGGAAATGATTTTCTTAATAAAAAACGGAAATGAAACAAGATCAATAAAAAAAGTGCTAAAATTTTATTTTATTTTATTTATCATCATTATATTTTTTTACTAATTTTCAATTAATTTAGGTAAACAAACAACATAAATTCCTAATTGAAGTTAATTTGCAACAAATTTTCATAAATTGAATCTAAAAGGATTAAAACATATTTTTGTGAACAATTTTCTTTTTTTTTCGGCAAAATTTTAATGCTAAAATATCTTAAAATAAAAATTAAGAGACTAATAAGCGAAAAAAGAAAAAGAATAATAATTAACATTTAATCAATAAAAATAAAAATAAAGCTAAATTAAAATTTTGGTGTCTACACCCTCATTCGAACATTACAAGTGTGGCAGTATTACTTAAGGTCTAAGGAATTCGTGATACACACTGATCATGAGTCCCTTAAGTACCTTAAGGCCCAACACAACTTGAGCAAGAAGCATGCAAGGTGGATTGCATTCGTGGAGTCCTTTCCGTACGTAATTAAATACAAGGCTGGTAAGTCCAATGTGGTTGCGGATGCACTGTCACGAAGGTACTCTTTAATCACCTCTTTAGATGCTAAGTTGTTGGGATTTGAGCTAATTAAAGAGCTCTATACACAAGATAGTGACTTCGGTGAGCTTTACACTTCTTGCAAACACACCGGGCAGGGTAAGTTCTTCATTTCTGATGGTTACTTGTTTTGTGCCAATCGACTTTGCATCCCACATGGATCCATCCATGAGCTCTTGGTAAGGGAGTCCCATTCGGGTGGACTTATGGGGCACTTTGGGGTTGATAAAACTCTTGCCATGCTGCAGGAACACTTCTACTAGCCGCACATGAGGAGAGATGTTGCACGGGTGGTGGAGCGCTGCTTAGCGTGTAAGAAAGCTAAATCCAAGGTACACCCTTACAGCCTTTACACCCCACTACCTATTTCTCGTGCACCATGGGTGGATATTTCTATGGACTTTATACTTGGGTTACCTAGATCTAAGCATGACCATGATTCCATCTATGTGGTGGTTGATAGATTCTCTAAAATGGCACATTTCATTGCTTATCATAAAACAGATGATGCATCTCATATTGCTAACTTGTTCTTTAAAGAGATTGTGAGATTGCATGGCGTACCTAGGACCATTGTATCTAATAGAGATGTCGAATTTCTAAGCTATTTTTGGAAGACACTCTGGTCTAAGTTAGGCACCAAATTGCTGTTCTCTACCGCTAGTCACCCCTAAACTGATGGTCAAACTAAGGTAGTGAATCGTACATTAGGTACCTTGTTGCGTGCTATCATAAAAAAGAATCTGAAATCATAGGAAGAGTGTTTACCTCATGTTGAGTTTGCTTATAATAGGGTTGTCCATTCTACCACTGGTTTCTTGCCATTTGAATGTGTTTATGGTTTTAATCCGCTAACACCTCTTGATCTAGTGCCATTACCTAGTAATGAGCGCACGCACTTGGATGATAAGAAACGTGCAGATTTTGTTAAGCAACTGCATGAGAAAGTCAGAACCAACATTGAGAGAAGAACTGCTCAATATATCAAGCAAGCTAACAAAGGTCGCCAAAAGCTGATTTTCGAACCTGGCGATTGGGTGGTTGCACATGCGCAAGGAACATTTTCCTGCTCAAAGGTGAAATAAACTACAACCACGGGGTGATGGACCTTTTCAAGTGTTGGAGCGCATCAATGACAATACTTACAAACTTGATCTTCCTGGTGAGTATGGAGTTAGTGCTACGTTTAATGTTTCTGATTTATCTCCTTTTGATGCAGATGATGCTTTTGATTTGAGGGCAAATCCTTCTCAAGAGGAGGGGAATGATAGCATCATGTCGGGTGGGCAAGCTAACGGTGGCTCGGGTGATCAAGGGGCTGAGGATAGCGTGCACACTCCAAGCGGACCCATCACTAGGGCTCGCGCAAGGAGACTTCGTGAGCAACTCAATACACTTGTTCTAGCCATACACAAGTCCTTTGAGGGATTCACATACTCTAGTGAAGGTGATCGAGGTCCCATATTGAGCGTTGAAGCTATACCCGAGGGTTAGGGTTCTTGTTTGGCAAACCCTAATTTCCAACTTTAGTAGTTTCAGTTATCTACGTATTAGTTGATTAGCTTGAATAATTGGTTAAGTGCATGTTGCACATAGCTCGCCAAGGGTAGGATTGATATTTTTTGAGTCATTATATGTTGGGTAATGTCGGCTTCTTGGGCCTCCAAACCAGCCACACCTTAGCCTCATTTTCCTTACTAGATTAGGTTTTACTTGTAGCCTATATAAGGAACCATATTACATCAATAAAGGGGTTAGACATCGATAACAAAAATCTGGTGTGAGAATTTTCTCCATAGCTTTCGAGCAACCCTTGAACAACTTAGAGTTATACTCTAGTGTTCTTGTTCGGCTTATCAATTCAAGTATCGCACTCGAATTGTGGCGCCTTCTACGCTAGCCTGAGGTTCGCTAATTCGTTTGATTACGGGTTGAGATAGTATCAACAAGTTCGTAGTCACGGGAATTAGAGGGGTCGTAGGGTTTCCACTGCTACCTTTCTCGCGTCGATCACAAATCCAACAAGCCGATCTTGGGTCACGAATCTTCTCTCCAACGAGATTCATATCATTTTAAACAAGTGCATTTTCTTCCTTGAATGTTAAGTGGTCTAGAGTGCATGTGAGTGATGGTTGGTCACTACTTCTTCCGGTGCTCAAGAGGGTTTCGAAAGGGATCCCGGTGTGGACAACTAAAGATCTTGCTTGCTCACTTACTTTTGACTTGGTGAGTGTCAAGTGCATGAATTGTTGTATCTACTTGATTGATCTTGCTTGTATACGTGAACATGACTTGATGAGGCGAGTGTGTACTTTATCGCACTCGTTCTCCTTTACTTGACTTACTTGAACTTGACTTATTTTGAACTTGAACTTGAATGTCGATTGGAGTGAATCTCATCGACAAATTATACTTGTACTCGTGGGGGACGCCCAAACTCATTGGCTAATCTTGCGACTCGAGCCGACATGGGCTTGGTCGAGAAGTGTGTGAGAACCCGAAAAATTTCCACATTTTTCAAGTATTATTTTATTTCTTTGCCTACATTTTATACTGTCCTTTGAAAATATTAAATGTTTTATACATTTTACAAGTCAGTACAATTTTAAATCATTTTCTTAGTATAAGTTAGTGTACGTGAATTTGAAGTGCATTTTTCAATGTGGGACCCGCTAGTGCGATATAATTTTTGCCGATTAGGTGACGAAATATTAAGTGATATTATTTTCCATGGTATTAGGAGATAATTAGAGGTTAGTTAGCTAAATGAATTATTGGAGGAGAGAAGATAAGCTTGGAACCTTCAAGATGCCAAGTGTCATGCTTCCATTGGATGTTGGACTTTTGACCCAAGATATTAACCTTTACTAAAACAAATTTTGACCAAAAATTCATTCCATTTTGCACCCTCTTGGCCAGCCCTTTGGTGAAGAAAAACAAGAGAGAGCTCTTCCAATTTTAGCTTCCAAACTCACTTGAATCTTGAGTTTTAACCAACCAAATTTGAAACCCTTCCGTACAAGTGATCACTAAGGAGGACTAAGGGCTTTGGTGGAGCTGATTTGGAGGAGGAAGGACTAAGCTACTACTTTCTTTGAGGTTCTAAGGTAAATTACTAAGAACATCCTTCTTTGCTTCTAATAGATGGAAATTAATGGCTTGTGGTTGCCACTTTGGTAGTTTTGTGCAATATTTCTTGGTTAGAAGTGATGAAGTGTAGATTTCAGTTTTTTTAGAAAATTTTCTGCTTTGTTCTGACCAGTGTTATTCGGCCATGATGGAGGCTGAATTGGCCTTAGCTCAAAACATGAAAGTTTTAGAGAATTGAGTTTAGATTATGGCAGTAAAGTTTAGCTCAATCGGAGCCCTGTATCATGTGAAATGACTATTTTACCCCTGCTGCCCTGTTTCTGCCAAAACTGGGAAATCAGCATCTGTAATTGGCTCGTTTGGATGGGAAGATGAATAAATTAGCTTTTGATACCTTCTTAAGAATTGTAGCCTTGTATTCTAGCTTTCGAATGGCTTTGGAATCAACTAAATCAGAGTTGTGTGTGCTGAGATATGATTGAATAAGTCAGGACTGCTAGATGACTTTTACAGTGAGCTTCGAACTGGAAATTCTGGAGCTGTTTGGGTAAATGGGACTAGGGTAGGTTGAGAACTGGGTTGAGATGTCTTCATAAGAATTGTATCCCTATGTGTTAGCTTTCCAACGCCTCTAAAACACCCAAAACGGAGTTGTGTAGCCTGAGTTATTGCCGGTTAAAGTCAGTGCTGACAACCAGACTGATCATGAACTTTTGGAGCTGTGATTGGAAAATTCGACTTAGATAAACTATAAATTAGGTTAAGTGGCCTTCATGAAAGTTGTTCCCCCCTGTCTTAGCTTCGAAATGGTATAAGGTTCACCCCGATTCGATAACCATAGCTCCAGTTATGACTAAAATACTATGAGATGCCAAATCTGCCATTTAGCTTTTGTCTTCAAAATTGATATTTGCTTGTACTATTGCACTTGTGTTGTACTTGGATGATTTTGGAACCTAATGGAAGGGCTATTGTGGTAACCTTACTTGTGTGTATTGTGGGGCTGAATTAAAGGAAAAGAAGGAAGCCATAAATGGCTGGAAATTTGGTAAACACAAAGGGCATGCTGCCCAAATTTGTACTTGAGATTTAAGTAGAATTACGCTTATCTTGAGTAAGATTTTGAGGACGAATCTAACTCGATTTGTCTAGGTTATTTAAGTTTCCTTTTGTGGAGGTATATAAAGCGAATTTCAGCCGAACTTGTACCCTTGGAATTTACAAACTAATGGAATATGCTTTCTTCATTTCTTTGACCCAAATGGCATTTTTCACATATAATGGCTTTAAATTTCACCGTTTGAAAAGTGAGCAAGGGTTTTTACGAATAGTCCCTAAATAAGTTTCAATTACTTGATTCTCGTTAAACGAAATGTTTAAGTTTCGAGCCTTAGTTATCTTTCAATGCTCTTAAATAATATTTTCTTATGATTATTTTTAGGGTTTCTTGGTGATTAGGAGTGTTACCCGGAAGGAATTTTGGACGTTATTTTGCTTATATAGGTGAGTGTTCTATATACAATTTGTTTCTAATGACTATGTGAACTATTGTGACTATTTGGATTGTTGTTTTAATACGTGATTGAAGTATGTTATGTTTCCAATATTTTCAGAAATGATTTTTGCTAGGCGAATGTGTACTTTATCGCACTCGACCTAAATGAACGTGAAAATTTCAATGATTGAATGATTAAATGTTACTTGTGCATGAATGTAAGCCTTCTGGCTGAACTGGGCCCTTGCCCTTTGTTACTGGTCGACTCGAGCCAGAAGCGGACTCGGTCGGGCGATTAGTGACCCTGGGTTGAATGTTTGGTATACTCGAGTATTACCACGAAGTCTGGAGAGGACTGGCCAGTGCGCTAGCTAGAATGGGGAGAACTAAATGAATGAATGAATGACAAGATTGACGGAGGGGTTTCAATTACAAATGAAATTTTTCTAAACGATTGAAGGAATATGGAAATGGTCGATGAACGAATGAACGAATGGCTCCATGTATCCTTTTAATGAATGTGTTACTATCGCTCTCATTTCATAAATGTTTTCTGGATACTTGTTATTATCTGATAAACATCCTTGCTTAATTATTTGATTGAGTATATAGAATCTCGCTGGGCTTTTAGCTCATACCACGCCTTTTGTTTTCCTACAGGGGTGGCAAGCACGGGCGAGAGGCCTGTATAGAATAGAATAGTCTAGATTTTGTTTTGAATTGTTTTGTTTTGGCTTTTGCACTCGCTCTAGTGCTTGGATAGAGTTGGTTGTATTGAGAAAGTTAGAGCTTTGGTTACATTTGGGACTGTACTTCTGGTTGAGATTGGGATGAATGTAAATATATGTTTCCAGTTTGGGGTTTGTTTTTTTTTTGTTTTCCTCGAGGTTGTATCTTATTTTGTTCGGAGAGAGTGATCGAGTCCTGGCGAGAGCTGGGCAGGCGGTCCGCCGAACCCTTTGGTTCGCCTTAGGGAAGGTGGGGCTGTCACAGGTGGTATCAGAGCAGCTTCGCGTGGTCTCTGCGCGGAGTGAGCTTGGGCCAAGTGGTGTATGGTCCTGATTGTGTGAATAAGTGTAAAGGACTAAGTGCTCCTTTGAGCATAAGCTATGAATCATGAATCGTCATAGGTCTTAAATCTTTATTATGGTACTCGAGGACAACAGAGATGTACGTCTGGTAGGAATCTCGATTGTAGATAATTTACACTTGGGACTGGCCAGCTCGAGTGGTGAATTATCTCGGATTCTTGTACCCGAGTACGCGGGTAGTACTAAGGATTTGCGATCTTTTGTGGGGAGTAGGAATGGGCTAATGTTTGGTGAAAGTAAGTGCAAAGGGTTAACGGAGGTATAGCTCGGATAGTAAGGGAAGTGAGAGATCGGATGGGGAGTGTTTTAGTCGAGTGTGGAACGGCACGTTGTGTTTTCTTCTTGTTTTGCCCTGTATTGCTACTGTATGTATTTGACTTGTGACATTTCGATATTTACATGAATAGTACTTGCTGTACTTGGTTTGTCTAACTTGCTCTGTTTCCTTACGTATTTGGTGTGTTATATATTGCTATTTTGGTCAATTACTCTGTTTACATACTAAATCACCTTTTAAAAAAAAAGAGAGAGAAAAAGGGAATGGAGGGGAGACGTAGTCGCGGACGTGGAGCTAGTCGCGGCCGTGGGGCTAGGCAAGATCAAGAACCCAGTAAAGAAAGAGAAACAGTAATTGAGCAAGAGCGTGGACCGAGGGTTGAGGCCGGAGACCAAGTAGCGACGGCGATACAACAAATGACAAATATCCTAGCGCGATTGGTAGATCAACAAGGCCAAATGCCAGTGAACCAACCCCAGATTCTCGAAATAGGAGAAGATAGGGCTCTGGAGCGGTTTCAAAAGTTTAATCCTCCCAAATTCCTTGGAGGACCTGATCCAGATGTGGCTGAGCAGTGGTTAGAGGTAATGATTAACATCTTCGCAGCCCTGAACTACACGGAGCAAAGACAAGTGAACTTTGCTGTGTTTCAATTCGAAGGACCGGCCCGAGCATGGTGGAATGTTATTAGGGCCAAATGGGAGAGAGAACAAACTGCATGGACATGGGTGAACTTTACACGGGAATTTTACGAGAAGTACCTCCCACCTCTGGTCCAAGAAAGGAGGGAGGACGAATTTATTGGATTGCGTCAAGGAACCCTGAGTGTGGCCGAATATGAGACGAAATTCACTAAACTGTCCAAGTTCGCTTCTGAATTGGTGGTTACAGAGCGAAGGAGAGTAAGACGGTTTATCCAAGGCTTGAATTTGGAAATTCAAGAAGCTTTAGCGGCGGTTCAAGTTAATACTTTTACGGAAGCTCTTGAGAAAGCACAAAGAATTGAGGATGCGAAAGCACAAGTAAAAGCTTTTCAAACGCAGAAAAGAGGCGCACCTAGTAGCATGCCTGAAGAATCTAGGGAAAAGACAACGCCCTCCAAAGTGCCAAAAGTGAACCATTTCTCTCATCCACCATGGACCTTAGGGGCACTATATGAGGGATCTACGAAAGGAAGTCAAATAGGACCTGAGAAGATTTCTCGAGAAAGCCAAACAGTAGTTCCTCGCTTGGCTTGTGGATATTGTGGGAAGGCAAACCACACTGAAAATGATTGCTGGAGGAAAGGGCGGAAGTGTTTGATCTGTGGGAGTAGTGATCATCAGCTGAGTAATTGTCCAAAGAAGCAGCCACGAGAGGCTGGTACTCAACAAGTGGGTGGAACCAAGCCTAAACCAACTAATGAAAGAGGGAACCGAACAAGAGCATCAGCTCAGGTATATGCGGTAGAATCGCAACAAACTCCGGGATCACATGAGGAAACAGAAGGTAAAATTTCGAGGACGAAATTTCTTAAGGGGGAGAGAGTGTGAGAACCCGAAAAATTTCCACATTTTTCAAGTATTATTTTATTTCTTTGCCTACATTTTATACTGTCCTTTGAAAATATTAAATGTTTTATACATTTTACAAGTCAGTACAATTTTAAATCATTTTCCTAGTATAAGTTAGTGTACGTGAATTTGAAGTGCATTTTTCAATGTGGGACCCGCTAGTGCGATATAATTTTTGCCGATTAGGTGACGAAATATTAAGTGATATTATTTTCCATGGTATTAGGAGATAATTAGAGGTTAGTTAGCTAAATGAATTATTGGAGGAGAGAAGATAAGCTTGGAACCTTCAAGATGCCAAGTGTCATGCTTCCATTGGATGTTGGACTTTTGACCCAAGATATTAACCTTTACTAAAACAAATTTTGACCAAAAATTCATTCCATTTTGCACCCTCTTGGCCAGCCCTTTGGTGAAGAAAAACAAGAGAGAGCTCTTCCAATTTTAGCTTCCAAACTCACTTGAATCTTGAGTTTTAACCAACCAAATTTGAAACCCTTCCATACAAGTGATCACTAAGGAGGACTAAGGGCTTTGGTGGAGTTGATTTGGAGGAGGAAGGACTAAGCTACTACTTTCTTTGAGGTTCTAAGGTAAATTGCTAAGAACATCCTTCTTTGCTTCTAATAGATGGAAATTAATGGCTTGTGGTTGCCACTTTGGTAGTTTTGTGCAATATTTCTTGGTTAGAAGTGATGATGTGTAGATTTCAGTTTTTTAGAAAATTTTCTGCTTTGTTCTGACCAGTGTTATTCGGCCATGATGGAGGCTGAATTGGCCTTAGCTCAAAACATGAAAGTTTTAGAATTGAGTGTAGATTATGCCTGTAAATTTCACTCAATCGGAGCACTGTACATGTGAAATGACTATTTTACCCCTGCTGCCCTGTTTCTGCCAAAACTGGAAATCAGCATCTGTAATTGGCTCGTTTGGATGGGAAGATGAATAAATTAGCTTTTGATGCCTTCTTAAGAATTGTAGCCTTGTATTCTAGCTTTCGAATGGCTTTGGAATCAACTAAATCGGAGTTGTGTGTGCTGAGATATGATTGAATAAGTCAGGACTGCTAGATGACTTTTACAGTGAGCTTCGAACTGGAAAATCTGGAGCTGTTTGGGTAAATGGGACTAGGTTAGGTTGAGAACTGGGTTGAGGTGTCTTCAAGAATTGTATCCCTATGTGTTAGCTTTCCAACGCCTCTAAAAACACCCAAAACGGAGTTGTGTAGCCTGAGTTATTGCCGGTTAAAGTCAGTGCTGACAACCAGACTGATCATGAACTTTTGGAGCTGTGAATTGGAAAATTCGACTTAGATAAACTATAAATTAGGTTATGTGGCCTTCATGAAAGTTTGTTTCCCCCTGTCTTAGCTTCAAATGGTATAAGGTTTCACCCGATTCGATAACCATAGCTCCAGTTATGACTAAAATACTATGAGATGCCAAATCTGCCAATTTAGCTTTTGTCTTCAAATTGATATTTGCTTGTACTATTGCACTTGTGTTGTACTTGGATGATTTTTGGAGCCTAATGGAAGGGCTATTGTGGTAACCTTACTTGTGTGTATTGTGGGGCTGAATTAAGGAAAAGAAGGAAGCCATAAATGGCTGGAAATTTGGTAACACAAAGGGCATGCCTGCCCAAATTTGTACTTGAGGTTTAAGTAGAATTACGCTTATCTTGAGTAAAGATTTTGAGGACGAATATAACCTCGATTTGTCTAGGTTATTTACAGTTTCCTTTTGTGGAGGTATATAAAGCGAATTTCAGCCGAAACTTGTACCCTTGGAATTTACAACTAATGGAAATATGCTTTCTTCATTTCTTTGACCCAAATGGCATTTTTCAACATATAATGGCTTTAAATTTCACCGTTTGAAAAAGTGAGGCAAGGGGTTTTACGAATAGTCCCTAAATAAGTTTCAATTACTTGATTCTCGTTAAACGAAATGTTTAAGTTTCGAGCCTTAGTTATCTTTTCAATGCTCTTAAATAATATTTTCTTCATGATTATTCTTAGGGTTTCTTGGTGATTAGGAGTGTTACCCGGAAGGAGTTTTGGACGTTATTTTGCTTATATAGGTGAGTGTTCTATATACAATTTGTTTCTAATGACTATGTGAACTATTGTGACTATTTGGATTGTTGTTTTAATACGTGATTGAAGTATATTATGTTTCCAATATTTTCAGAAATGATTTTTGCTAGGCGAGTGTGTACTTTATCGCACTTGACCCTAAATGAACGTGAAATTTCAATGATTGAATGATTAAATGTTACTTGTTCATGAATGTAAGCCTTCTGGCTGAACTGGGCCCTTGCCCTTTGTTACTGGTCGACTTGAGCCAGAAGCGGACTCGGTCGGGCGATTAGTGACCCTGGGTGAATGTTTGGTATACTCGAGTATTACCACGAAGTCTGGAGAGGACTGGCCAGTGCGCTGGCTAGAATGGGGAGAACTAAATGAATGAATGAATGACAAGATTGACGGAGGGGTTTTCAATTACAAATGAAATTTTTCTAAACGATTGAAGGAATAAGGAAATGGTCGATGAACGAATGAACGAATGGCTCCATGTATCCTTTTAATGAATGTGTTACTATCGCTTTCATTTCATAAATGTTTTCTGGATTACTTGTTATTATCTGATAAACATCCTTGCTTAATTATTTGATTGAGTATATAGAATCTCGCTGGGCTTTTAGCTCATACCACGCCTTTTGTTTTCCTTACAGGTGTGGCAAGCACGGGCGAGAGGGCTGTATAGAATAGAATAGTCTAGATTTTGTTTTGAATTGTTTTGTTTTGGCTTTTGCACTCGCTCTAGTGCTTGGATAGAGTTGGTTGTATTGAGAAAGTTAAAGCTTTGGTTACATTTGGGACTGTACTTCTGGTTGAGATTGGGATGAATGTAAATATATGTTTCCAGTTTGGGGTTTGTTTTTTTTTTTTGTTTTCCTCAAGGTTGTATCTTATTTTGTTCGGAGAGAGTGATCGAGTCCTGGCGAGAGCTGGGCAAGCGGTCCGCCGAACCCTTTGGTTCGCCTTAGGGGAAGGTGGGGCTGTCACAGAAAAGTTTGGTGAACCATGAGAAAATCATAAAGGTTGATCTTTTGAGATTTTACATGGCATACTCTAGTAGTATTGCCTTTTCTAGTTGACGTGCGGGCCGGTAGGGGGGTGTAACCGATGGACGGAATTATGGTGAAAGTGAAGTCTACGGATTTGATACTTGCTCAGTTGACGGAGAGTCAACGTGAGATATTTGAATCAAGGCCTTGACCATGCTGTGTGGAGTTAGCTCCTGAGAGCTCCCGTATCCTTATTGATTGTGCTTTATTGTTATTTGTGAATGACATGAACTTTCTAGTTATATTTCTTGTACAAGTGTTATTTGAACTATTGTTACTAGCTATATTGTTACTTGAACTGTTTGTTTGCATGCTTTTCTTGGCCTCACTGAGCGTTAGCTCACCCCCGTAGTTTGTTTTCCTTAACAGGAGCTCGGATGGAAAGATTTTTGGAGAAGCTGACTTGATTATCTTTTGATTAGAATTTTGGGATGTAAATGTTTAGTCAACTTTAGATGGTTGTGTTTTGAGAAATTTGATGTACCTTTTGGAAACTTTGTGATGTAGGACTCGAATGATTATATAAGGAAGCGACTTTTCTTTACATTGACTTTTATTATTTGGTTGATTATCGTTAAGTTTAAATTTGACTCGTTTTGAGTTCTGGCGAGAGTTAGGCAGGCGTCCCGCTGATACCCTTGGGTTGAGGGCGTCACAAGTTTTATATAGGACACTAGATGTGAACCTAGTTTTCAAGAATTGAATAAAAGGTTGACTATGGCACCGGTTCTAATTCTACCGAATGGAAGGGATAGTTTCACTGTATATACCGATGCCTCGAGGGAAGGATTGTGGTGCGTATTAATGTAAAATAAGAATGTAATTGCCTTTGCCTCTAGGAAGTTGAAACCTCACGAGCAAAATTATTCGACCCATGACTTGAAGTTAGCAGCCGTTGTTTTTGCCCTGAAAAAGTCGAGACATTATCTGTATGGGGTAACTTTTGAGGTTTATACGGATCATAAGAGCCTAAAGTACTTATTTTCTCAAAAGAAGTTGAACATGAGGCAGCGTCGATGGATGGAATTTTCAGAAGATTATGACTGTACGATTAACTACCATCTTGGGAAGGCTAATGTCATAACAGATGCCTTAAGTCGAAAGGCTCAAGTGGCTGGATTAATGATTAAGGAATGGGATATGTTAGAAAAGTTAGTGAGTGGAATTCTCGTCTTGAACGTCAAAAGGTGATTTTTGGAAACATTACGGTGAAATCCACTCTACTATATCGAATCAAAGAGGCTCAAAAGAAAGATCCGGTGGTACAAAAGTAAATGAAAAAGGTGCGAAAAGGGAATTGCCTGATTTCAATTTGAGTCTCGAGGGAATTTTGAAATATCAGAACCGAGTAGTGGTGCCAAAGGATGAAACGTTGAAAAAGAAAATTTTGGAAGAAACTCATCGGTCCAAGTATACGATTCATTCGGGTAGTAGTAAGATGTATCAGGATTTAAGAGAGTTATATTGGTGGGATAACATGAAGAAGGAAATTGCTCAATATATTCAAACTTGTCTCATCTGTCAACAAATTAAAGCCGAACATCAAAAACTCTCTGGTTTGCTACAACCCCTCAAGATATCAGAATGAAAATGGGAAAACATCACAATGGACTTTGTCTCAGGCTTGCCACGGACACAGAGGCCGTTTGGGTAATCGTCGACCGGTTAACCAAATCGGCCCATTTCTTGCCCATGAACATGAAGTATTCTATGGAAAAGTTGGCTCAACTGTATATGGATGAAATTGTGATATTACATGGAGTCTCAGTGAGTATAGTTTCAAACAGGGATCCCCGATTTGTGTCTCGATTTTGGCAAAAGTTACAAGAAACCTTAGGGACCAAACTAAACCTTAGTACTACATATCACCCCCAGATAGATGGACAATCGGAAAGAACCATACAAACCCTCGAGGATATGTTAAGAACGTGTATCTTGGATTTTGAAGGTAGTTGGGGCCAACACATGACGTTGGTAGAGTTTACCTATAATAACAATTATCATTCATCTATTCAAATGGCACCATACGAAGTTCTTTACGGAAGAAAGTGCCGATCACCGATTTATTGGGATGAAGTGGGGGGAAAAGAAGATTTTAGATCCAACAACCGTACCTTGGATGGAGGATGCACATGAAAAGATCAAATTGATACGTCAAAGACTTCAAAACAACTCAAAGTCGGCAAAGAGTTACGCAGACAATCGAAAGAAGGATTTAGAGTTCGAAATTGGAGATCTTGTATTTCTTAAGATCATTCCGTTGCGAAGTGTCACGACGGGTAAAGGAAAGAAGTTTCAACCAAGATTTGTGGAACCCTTCAAAATTTTCCAATGAGTTGGAAAGGTGGCGTACCGACTCGAACTACCATCGACTTTGTCCAGAATTCATGACGTCTTCCATGTCTCGATACTAAAGAAGTACCATCCTGATCCGACTCACATCTTACAACCAGAAGAAATTAAAAATAGATAGTCTCTCACCTATGAGAAGAAACCCGTACAGTTGCTCGACCGAAAGGTTAAGGAACTGAGAAACAAGCAAATTCCCTTGGTGAAGATCTTGTGGAGAAATCATGGACTAGAAGAGGCAACCTGGTAAGTGTAAGAAGAAATGCAAAAGAAATACCCTGAACTGTTTGTTAATTAAGGTGAGAAATTTCGAGAACGAAATTCTTTTAAGGGGGAGAGAGTGTGAGGACCCGAAAAATTTCCTTAGTTTATATTATTTTATTTTATTTCTTCGAATACATTTTCTATACTTTACTTTATTACCTTAATTTTCTAGATATTTTTATAAGTGAGTCAACCGATGAGAAGAAACCCGTGCAGTTGCTTGACCGAAAGGTTAAGGAACTGAGAAACAAGCAAATTCCCTTGGTGAAGATCTTGTAGAGAAATCATGGAGTAGAAGAGGAAACCTGGTAAGTGTAAGAAGAAATGCAAAAGAAATACCCTGAACTGTTTGTTAATCAAGGTGAGAAATTTCGAGAACGAAATTCTTTTAAGGGGGAGAGAGTGTGAGGACCCGAAAAATTTCCTTAGTTTATATTATTTTATTTTATTTCTTCGAATACATTTTCTATACTTTACTTTATTACCTTAATTTTCTAGATATTTTTATAAGTGAGTCAAGTTTTTAAATAATTTTCCTTGTATAAGTTAGTTCATGTTAAGTTTGACATGCATTATGGAAGTGAGACCCGCTAATGCGATACGTGCGATAAATTTTGAAGACTAGGTGGAGTTTTGTACAAAAGGGATATTATTTTATAAGGTATGAGAAGAAACCCGTGCAGTTGCTTGACCGAAAGGTAAGGAACTGAGAAACAAGCAAATTCCCTTGGTGAAGATCTTGTGGAGAAATCATGGAGTAGAAGAGGCAACCTGGTAAGTGTAAGAAGAAATGCAAAAGAAATACCCTGAACTGTTTGTTAATCAAGGTGAGAAATTTCGAGAACAAAATTCTTTTAAGGGGGAGAGAGTGTGAGGACCCGAAAAATTTCCTTAGTTTATATTATTTTATTTTATTTCTTCGAATACATTTTCTATACTTTACTTTATTACCTTAATTTTCTAGATATTTTTATAAGTGAGTCAACCGATGAGAAGAAACCCGTGCAGTTGCTCGACCGAAAGGTTAAGGAACTGAGAAACAAGCAAATTCCCTTGGTGAAGATCTTGTAGAGAAATCATGGAGTAGAAGAGGCAACCTGGTAAGTGTAAGAAGAAATGCAAAAGAAATACCCTGAACTGTTTGTTAATCAAGGTGAGAAATTTCGAGAACGAAATTCTTTTAAGGGGGAGAGAGTGTGAGGACCCGAAAAATTTCCTTAGTTTATATTATTTTATTTTATTTCTTCGAATACATTTTCTATACTTTACTTTATTACCTTAATTTTCTAGATATTTTTATAAGTGAGTCAAGTTTTTAAATAATTTTCCTTGTATAAGTTAGTTCATGTTAAGTTTGACATGCATTATGGAAGTGAGACCCGCTAATGCGATACGTGCGATAAATTTTGAAGACTAGGTGGAGTTTTGTACAAAAGGGATATTATTTTATAAGGTATGAGAAGAAACCCGTGCAGTTGCTTGACCGAAAGGTTAAGGAACTGAGAAACAAGCAAATTCCCTTGGTGAAGATCTTGTGGAGAAATCATGGAGTAGAAGAGGCAACCTGGTAAGTGTAAGAAGAAATGCAAAAGAAATACCCTGAACTGTTTGTTAATCAAGGTGAGAAATTTCGAGAACGAAATTCTTTTAAGGGGGAGAGAGTGTGAGGACCCGAAAAATTTCCTTAGTTTATATTATTTTATTTTATTTCTTCGAATACATTTTCTATACTTTACTTTATTACCTTAATTTTCTAGATATTTTTATAAGTGAGTCAAGTTTTTAAATAATTTTCCTTGTATAAGTTAGTTCATGTTAAGTTTAACATGCATTATGGAAGTGAGACCCGCTAATGCGATACGTGCGATAAATTTTGAAGACTAGGTGGAGTTTTGTACAAAAGGGATATTATTTTATAAGGTGCTAATGGATAATTAGAGGTTAGCTAGATAGTTTAGCCTTTGGAAAACAAAAAGATAAGGATTAATCTTGGCTAAACACTTGTCACAAAATTCTTGGATCTTTGACCTTGACCAAAGACTTTCTTACCTCTTTAATTAACAAAAAAATTGATTAAAAATCCTATCATTTTACCCTCTCTTGGCCGAACCTTGGAGAAGAAAAAAAGGGAAAGAAACTTCATCGTCAACCTCCAATTCTTGCTTGAATCTTGAATTTTAACCAACAAACTTGCACACTACTGCATAGAAAGCGATAACTAAGAAAGATTAAAGGCTTGAGTGGAGAGATTTTGGAGGAAGAAGCACTAAGTTTCCATCTTTCTTGGGGTTTTAAGGTATCTATAGCAAGAAACTTCTCTTTACTTCTAATACTTGCATACTAGTGGTTTAGAGTTGAATATTGGTAGTTTTATGAGAAATTTCATGGTTTGAAGTGGAGATTTGGAAATTTTCAGCTTTTATGGTGAAATTTCAGCCCCTATATGATGATTAAGGTTGGCCATGATTTGATAGTTTTGCCATGTGAAATATCTAGCTTTTATATGTTAGTTTGGCTTGCTTAAGGAAAATTCCAACTTGTATGTGAAAATTTCAGCTTAGGGTTTCAAAAAAATCAGCTTGATTATGATTGGTTTGGATGGGTTTGTGGCCTTAATCAAGTGTATGTTATAGCTTATGACTTGTGGTTGTGGTTGAGGTTGATTTGAGATGAAATTTGGTATTGAGTTTGGATGGAAAAGTAAAGAAAATAAGGGGAGGTGTTGTCCAAATTTTGGGGCAGCTTGTTTCCTTCAAGTTTGGGTTGATTTTGTGATAAACTTGCTTAAGATGCTTGGTAAACCTATAAGATTTACTTATGTGTTGAATTTTGGTTGAAATGGAAGGATTTTCTTTGGTATTTTTCCCAATTTGCTAGCTGAAATTTGGCTTGTTGGCCAAGTGATAGCGAAGTCTATTACCTTGTTGTTTTCTAACCTTTTCATAATTGGTTTTGGCCAAAACTTGTTACAAACATTGGTTAAGCCTTTTGTGCGTGAATTTGAGTGAAAACTATGAAGATTGGGAGGTGAAAAACCTCATGATTGTACTTGTTTCATAACTACAAAAAATTCTGGTTTGGAGGGTAGTTTTGCACCTTGCAATCTTTTAGCCTCAAAGTCTTTAGTTTGGAAGTCTTTTGGACACACTCTCGTTGATTTCACTTGCTAAAACCTTGAACAACAATTTTATGTTGAGGTGGAATGAATATCCTAACCTAAAGTGGTGAAGTACCTTGTTTCTTTTCATTGTTTTGTTGCTGGAAATTTCCAGCCATGAATCGAAATGAAGAACTCTTTGGTTATTCATGTTTTGGGATCCCAATGTTTTCTTTTCACTCCAAAATCATATTTGTATCTTTGCACTAGTAGTCACTTGGATTTTCTTTGGTTCACCTAAACTTGGGAAGGTTGAACCATAATATTTTCTCTTGGTTATTCTTAGCGTTCGTCGGTGATCAAGGGCATAATCCGGAAGGAAACTTTTGACGATATTTTTGCTTGAACTGGTGAGTGTATCACTCGCATGACTTGTTGCTTAACTGATTTACTTGTGCTTGAAATTTATGACTTGAATTACTGTGACTTTCATTTATTTTGGACGAGACGAGGGTGTACTTTATCACACTCGTTTCTCTTGACTATTTGACTGGTTTACTGTGCAAATTTGGATCTGTTACTTGTGCATGAGTTGATGTCGTTTGGAGGCTAGTATCCAATGACCTTACTGTGAAATTTGAGCTCAAACCTCATTGGTAGTTAATCGAATCGAGCCAGCAAGGGCTTGGTCAAGGTTGATTGACGAACCATGAGGAAACTATTACTGATTCACTAACTACTGAAAGCTTCTGATATTTGGTATACTCGAGTATTATCACCACTGTTTCTGCTTGGTGTTCGGGCCCGGTAAGGGGTATGTTTGGTGGACGGATATTGGTGTAAAGTGGGGACTACAGTCATGGTTGCTTCTTTAAACGTTGACGGAGGGTCAACGGGTTTGGATCAAGTAATGCAAAAGGGGAAATTGGCTCTTGAGAGCAATCCGTATCCTTTTACTTGAATTACTCTGTTTAAACTATGGTATTTATTTATTTCTTTATTTGATGCTTATATTTGATTGATTAAAGTTGTAATTGTGTGATTCTTGACTGCGTGACCTTTTTGGTATCTCATTGGGCGAAAGCTCACCTTGTTGCCTTTGTTTTCCTTACAGGGGGCGGATTTTAGGAACGTGAATTTTTGAAAAAGAGCTGAGCTAGTTTAGCTTGTTTTTTTTGTTTAGGCTCCTCTGTATTAGCAACTTCACATGTATTTGTATAGGTTTAGATACTCTGGCTTGTAATTTAAGTTGAATTGTTAGAGACTCCATTGTATGTATTATGGATTGATTAATCGAAATTAAATGATGCGTTTTAGTGTGGTAAATGTGAATTTTGGCTTAATAATCCTGGCGAGAATTGGACAGGCAGTCCACTAACCTTTGGGGTACGCCCTAAGGGACGGTGGGGCTGTCACAAACTAGCGAGAAGAAAAGAGAATATTCCAAAATTTTCAACAACACGATTCCCTTGACTTTTTAGATGAATAATAGGAAACAAGACTTCTATAAGTTGGGAAGAAGCAAAAAGAATTTAAAAAATAAATAGTTGCAGAGGGAGCAAGTCAATAGATGCATTCAGTAAGTGAAGGGCAACAAACATTATTTTGAATAAATTCTAACTACATTCTTTAAGGTAAGTCCTTTTTATTTCAATTCTTCTTTATTTTTTTAAATTGATGGATTGCAAATATTATATGCGATTATAAATAATTTAACAATGTTAGCAAAATAGATTCTAAACAATCGAATATAACTAGTATTGAGGATCCTAAATTAAATAACCTTACTTAATCCATCTAATCTTTTTTTTTATCATCCCAATTCACTCCATTTGATTATTGAATCATTAAAACTTGCGAAAACGTGAAGTTTTCACCATTTTTTTTTCCGGCTAACCCCGAACATGGGGAGGGACGCCACCCCCTATAATTTATAGCTAAAATTGATTGAATCCACCAAACAAACTGCCCTCTATGAGCCTACCGGGTCATGGACAATCCTTCTAACAGCTGGGACCCCTATCCTATCTAGGCGCATGGCTCCTCTAGCCTCCGGAGGTAACGCTGATGTGGAAGTGTAGATCTTCTCGCCCCCCTGCACACACCCAACCTTCGCCAAAGCATCAGCAACTTGGTTTGCCTGGCGCAGACAGTGGCTAACCCGTAAAAAGTGAACCTGCAACGCCAACAACTGTTGTATCTCCTGATAAACACCCCAAGGACAACTAGCCTTACCAAGGAGAATGTGGACTAACACAAATGAATCGAATTCGACGCCTAAACTGTCAAATCCTCGCTGAACGCACAGCTTAATCCCAAAAAGTAGAGCACGAACCTCGGCCTGAAGACTAGTAGCATGCCCAAGATGGCAGGAAAGTGTGAGAACCCGAAAATTTTCCACATTTTCAAGTATTATTTTATATTTCTTTGCCTATATTTTATACTATCCTTTGAAAATATTAAATGTTTTGTACATTTTACAAGTAAGTACAATTTTTAAATCATTTTCCTAGTATAAGTTAGTGTACGTAACTTGAAGTGCATTTGTTCGATGTGGGGCCCGCTAGTACGATATAATTTTGCCGATTAAGTGATGAAGTATTAAGTGACATTATTTTCCAAGGTGCTAGGAGATGATTAGAGGTTAATTAGGTAGACTAACCATTGGAAGAGAGAGGATAAGTTTAGAACCTTCAAGAGAGCCAAGTGTCTTCACCTCATTGGAAGTTGGACTTTTGACTAAGAAGATTAACCTTTACTAAAAACAAATTTTGACCAATTTCATCCCATTTTTTCTTGCTCTTGGCTGGCCCTTTGGAGGAGAAAAACAAGAGAGAGCTTCTTCAATTTCTAGCTCCAACCTTGCTCAAATCTTGAGTTCCAACCGATCAAATCGCAAACCCTTCCATAGGAGTGCTAACTAAGGAGGATTAAAGGCTTTGGTGGAATTGTTTTGGAAGAAAAAAACCCTAAGCTACCACTTTCTTTGAGGTTTCAAGGTAAGATTGCTAAGAACATCCTTCTTTGGTTCCCATAATTGTAATTTAGTGGCTTGTGGTTGCCACTTTGGTGGTTTTGTGCATTAATTCTTGGTTATAAGTGGTGAGGTGTGGATTTTCGGTTTTCTTAGAAATTTTCTGCCCTGTCTGACCAGTGTTATTCGCTCATGATGGAGGCTGAATTGGACTTAGCTCAACACATGAAAGTTGTAGAGAATTGAATGTAGATTAAGCCTGTAAAATTTCAGCTCAATCGGAGCACTGTATCCTGTGAAATGACTATTTTACCCCTGCTGCCCTGTTTCTGTCCGAGAATGATAATCAGCATCGGTAATTGGCTCTTTTGGCTGGGAAGATGAATGAATTAGCTTTTGATGCCTTCTTAAGAATTGTAGCCTTGTATCTTATCTTTCTAATGGCTTTGGAATCAACTGAATTGGAGTTGTGTGTGCTGAGATATGACTGAATAAATCAGGACTGCTAGTTGAATTTCACAGTGAGCTTTGAACTGGAATAGCTGGGTCTGTTTGGGTAAATTTGACTAGGTTACCTTGAGAACGGGGTTGCGGTGTCTTCATAAGAATTGTAGAGCTATGTCTTATCTTCGAAACGGTATAAAGTTTACCTCAATCCGATAGGTGTAGCTTCGGTTGTGACCAATACGCTAAAAGATGTCAAACCTGTCATTTTATTCCTTGTCTTAAACCTTAATCCCGATCCCTTTTCTAGTTTGGTTTTGTAATTGAATGACTTTTAGCCATTTTAACGGCTATTGTAATGAGATTATTTGTATGTGATTTTGGGGGCTGATTGAGGAAAATAATGAAGCCATAAATGGCTGGAAATTTGGTAAACACAAAGGGCGTGTTGCCCAAATTTGCACTCAAATGGCGATTTCAAATTTTAAGAGCAGACATAAGTTTTACAACTATTTTACTCATGTCTTTTGGACTAAATGCACTCTTTTTACTTCCAAAATCATACTTATACATTGTACTATTAGTTATTCGGATTTTCTTTGATTTATCAAACATTTTGATGGTTGAACTATGCTACTTTCTCATGATTATTTTAGGGTTTCTTGGTGACTAAGGTGTTATCCGGAAGGAATACTTTGGACGTTATTTTGCTTGTTTAGGTGAGTGTTCTATATACGCTTTGTTTCTAACGACTATGTGAACTATTGTGACTATTTGGATTGTTGCTTTAATACGTGATTGAGGTATGTTATGTTTCCAAAATGATTTTTGCTAGGCGAGTGTGTACTTTATCGCACTCGACCTAAATGAACGTGAACTTTCAAGGATTGAATGATTAAATGTTACTTGTGCATGAATGTAAGCCTTCCGGCTGAACTGGGCCCTTGCCCTTTGTTACTGGTCGACTCGAGCCAGAAACGGACTCGGTCGGGCGATTAGTGACCCTGGGTGAATGTTTGGTATACTCGAGTATGACCATGAAGTTGGCGGAGATTGGGGAATGAAATGAATGAACGAACGACAAGAAAATGAAGGAGTTTTCACTTACAAACAATGTTTTAATGATCGGAGAAATAAGGAAAATATTAGGCGAATGAACGAACGAACGAACGAACGAACGAATAGCTCCTCGTGAGCATGTATCCTTTTATTGTATGTGTTACTATCGCTTTCATTTTGTAAATGTTTTCTAAATTACTTGCTAATTGCTGATAAACGTCCTTGCCTAATTATTTGTTTGAGTATATAGAACCTCGCTGGGCTTTTAGCTCATACCACGCCTTTTGTTTTCCTTACAGGGGTTGCAAGTATGGGCGAGAGATCTGTATAGAATAGAATAGTCTAGTTTTTGGTTTTGCATTGTTTTGTTTTGGCTTTTGCACTCGCTCTAGTGCTTGGATAGAGTTGGTTGTATTGAGAAAGTTAGATCTTTGGTTACATTTGGGACTGTACTTCTGGTTGAGATTGGAATGAATGTAAATATATGTTTCCAGGTTGGGAATTGTTTTCCGTTTATCCTCGAGGTGTTATCTTTTGTTTGGAGTGAGTGATCGAGTCCTGGCGAGAGCTGGGCAGGCGGTCCGCCGAACCCTTTGGTTCGCCTTAGGGTAAGGTGGGGCTGTCACAGAAAATGCCAAGAGCAAACTGCCACCTCCATCTCGAAGGATCCCTCCTCCCCCACTAACTCCGGGGTTGCCCTTGGAACACCCATCAGTATTGAGTTTGATAACATCCCCTGAAGGCCGAGACCATCAGTATTGAGTTTGATAACATCCATCTAATCTAAATTGCCAAACTCTAAAATCCTAATCGTATTTCAATATCAGATAAGATAACTCCTATTCAATTTGTACTACATTCTTATTTGTCACTCTGTTCAATTGCCAATAAATTACAACTTTAAATTACCCGTCACAAATGATCGGGTGGGTATGATTTAATCCCATAAAAGTTGAGAATAATTTTAAAGTTTCAATTATTACTACAATGAAACAACCATCAACAATCCATAAATTTTGTTTTCGATTTTAGAGCATGCTTTCCTTTCTGGATGCTTACATATCTTTCCACCTTTTATGCAACGTAAACAACAAAGAAACACTCCAAAATAAGTACCAAGTACAAAAAACTAATTGATACATCACTAGAATGTATAATTGATACTTGCTTATGGTTAATTTTCTGATTTTTTTAAGGGAATATGTAATTTTTGGAAAACTATAATTCTTGGAAAATAGATAACTATTACATGAACAATTTCAGAAGGTGCAAACAAAAAGTTGAAAAGGACTAAAATTGATCTGAGCAATTTCTACATGAACATGTTAGGAATATTCATGTTATTTTCAATTGGATTTTTATAATTATGTTATTGCTATTGTTTCTTCTCATCATAATAAGATTAAGTTCAAAATGTGTAATAGAAAACTAAAAAGAGGGCTAAAATGAATCTGAGCCATTATTGCATGAACATGTTAGAAATATTCATGTTATTTTGAATTGGATCCATACTAACTTTACATGTTCTTATCTATTTAACATTGTAGAAAACTTGAAGAGCATTTCTTGGTCTTGATTAAGTAGTATTTTTAGTTACATTATTGCTATTGATCCTTTTTATCATGAATTTCTTAGGCTTTTTTTCATTGAGTTTATTGCCCTCAACTTCTAAAATTTTGAACAAAAATGATCTATGTTTTTTAGACTTGAAAATTTAATTGCTTCATGTGACACCCCCACCTCTCCCTAGAGCGAGATCGGGGGTATTAGCGGGGCGCCTACCCAACTCTCGTCAGGACTCACGCACTCATTCTAGCTTAATAGAGATCCACAAGTCAACCATAGGCTTAGGATTAAAGGAATATTTCGAATATACAAACCAAATTCTTCTAAAGCTACCATATACTATTACAATTTAAAAACCCAAATATAACAAAGTTTACACTTCAAATGTCTCAAATATCATACAAAAGGTTTACTAGCTTCAACCAAAAACCGCTAGTCTAGAGTTCCTAACTTCCACTTCAAAAACCTGTTAAGAAATAACAACTTAGGGTGAGCTAACGCTCAGTGAGACCAAGAAAATCAAGCAAACAAGCAAATAGCACGAACCAATTCAAATAGCACATTCAAAAGCGACTTAACATGAATTTCATATAAGTGAACAAGTAGAAAGTAAAACACAAGTAGAAACGATACAGGAGTTCTCAGGAGCTATTCCCACGTCACGGCTGGTTCAAGCCATCTTTGGTTGACCCTTTGTCAACTCAAGAAGCAACATGTCCGTAGAGTTTCACTTACTTCCTCCATCCACCATATCACCCTCTCAGATCCGGAAGCAAAACAAGCACGAGATGGCAATACTATTCGAATATGCCAAGCAAGATCTCAAAAGATCAACCTATAAAATTTCCCATGGTTCACCAATCTTCTCGACCAAGCCCTTGCCGGCTCGAATTACGAGATTAGCCAATGGGCAGGGACGTCCCCACAAGTATACTTGGTCGATGAGACAACGCTCCAATCGACTTAGAATCGATCATAGCACTGAGTTGGGATGAGAGGTACCTCCCACTCGAATAAGGTGTGGTACATGCTGCCGCTCAGTGCTCACGAGTTAAAGCATGTTCGAGTACAAGTGCAAGTCACACAAATTCATATAACAAGTAGCGAGTATTCGGGCGGGAGAGGACGAGGGCGATAAAGTATGTGAGAACCCGTAAATTTTATTTATTTCTAGGTCAATTTGACTCATTTGCACCCGTTTTCCACATTTTCTTGCTTCTAAGAATATTCTAGACATTTTTATGAGTAAATAGGGTTTTTAAAATATTTTTCTAGCAAAAGTCAATTTTCGAAAATTTTTGGAGTGAATAGTGCACGTGGGACCCGCTAGTGCGTTAAGTGAGAGAAATTCGACCAATTAGGTCAAGTTTTGCGTACTGAGATTTAATTACTAGATGTTAGTAGGTGATTAGAGGTTACTTGGATGAATTAAACTTGGTGAGACAAGAAGATAGGAATGAATTAATAAGGCGCCACGTGTCGCAATTTCATTGGAGCTTGGACTTTGACCATTTTTCACCTTTACTAAAAGAAGAAATTTGACTCAATGCATCTTCATTTTTCTCCTCCCTTGGCCGACTTTCTTGAGGAAAAAAAAGAAAGAAAAACTCCAACTTTGATCTTCAATTCCTAGCTCAATCTTGAAATTCAACCATCAAAACCTTAATTCACTCCATAAAAATCACTTGCCTAGGAGGATTGGAGCTATTGGTGGACTTGTTTTGGAGACCAACCCTTTAAGCTACCACCTTTGTTGAGGGAAGAGGTAGTTTGCTTGGAAACTTCTCTTTTGGTTTCCATTAATGTCAAATTGATGGCCTATGGTGGCTAAGTAGTTAGATTTATAGATGAAATTATGGTTTATTTGGAAGTTGTATGAATTTCTGATTTTTGAGGAATTTTTCTGTTTTATATGATAAATGTTAGCTAACCTTGGTTGGATGGTCTAATAATGAGCCATATGGAGCTCTTGTGTGTGAATTTCGAGTAATTGCGGAAATTTCCAGTTTTGCACAAAATTTCAGTTTTAGGGTTTATGAATTGGGGCTTTTCTATAATTGATGTTGGAATGGCAATTGGCTTGGAATGAAGTTTTTGAGTAGCCTATGAGTGAATTGTGGTTGAATTGGATGGGATTTGATGTTTGTTTGTAGGATGGAAAAGCTAGAATTTAAGGGGAAATGCTGTCAAATTTCCGCCGGAATTCCTGAACAGTTTCGGGAAATCTGTTATAACTCGATGTAGGAATATCAGAATTTAGTTCCGTTTGTTGCGTTTTAAACTAAACTCCTAGGGCTACAAACCGTGAAAATTTCAGACCCTATTCTGCCTGTGTGATTTATGGTGATTTTCCAAAGTTGACTGAAAAATTACATACCTGTTCTGTCTTTGACTGGACGATGCTGCGACTTGAGGCTAGAATTTAACTAACTTGTGATTCGAATCTTGTAAACATGTCTTCTAAGTAATTGTACCCCTTTGAGTGTATTTTCCGCCGGTATAAAATTTATTAATTTTGGCCTTAAGACTTGTGAGATATGATTTTTCCAATGAGAAGCGCGCAAAGCTGGAAAATCCTGTTTTCCTAGAATTATTCTTACTTTCCTTCCTCTTAGGGTTTGAGAGTTTACTACACCTTTGGCCTTAAAAATCAAAGTATTTTTCATTTTTGAGTCATATTTGCATTTTGCTTTAGTAGTTCACTTAAGAGGCATTCGACTCGTGTTCGAGTCTCAACTGTAATTTCTTGTTTCTTGTAGGTCGAGCCGGTGATTCCGGACAAACCGTTGGGCGAAAACTTGTGACTTGCTTACTTAAGTGTGAGTGTACTATGCATGACTTGTGTTTACTTGATTTGTACTTGGATCCTTGAATTGGATACCTGTGATTTTATGTGCTCGAGGCGAGAGTGTACTTTATCGCTCTCGTTCTCTTATATGTGTAACTGAATTACTGGATATGTGTGAATTGAACTGAATGCTTGTGAACTGGATTCATGCCTAGCTTCAATGTCGTTTTGGGTATGAACCCTACGACTTCACTGTGGAAAACTAAGCTCAAGCCTTAATGGCCGTTTATCGAGTCGAGCCGGTAAGGGCCGGTCGATTAGGTAGGCGAGCCGTGAGGTCACTGTGTGTCGAGTGGAAGCGATTGCCTCCTCGACCTTGTGGTATACTCGAGTATTACCCTCTGATTACTGTGAGGTGTTCGGGCCCGGTAGGGGAATGTTCGGTGGAAGGTTTGGGAAGTAAAGTGGTGATCTACGGTCGTACGTGGTCCGTTGAACGTTGACGGAGAGTCAACGGGAAGTGATCAAGAGTTGCCAAGGGAAAATTGGCTCCCGAGAGCCACCCGTATCCCTTTCCTTTGAAATTGATTTTGTGTTTTCTTTCTATGGTTGATCGAAATGTGTAACTGAAGCATGACTAATACGTGCACTTTGAATGCATGACTTTAGTACCTCATTGGCGAAAACTCACACTCGTACTTTTGGTTTTCCTTACAGGGCATTCTTTTGGGAACCATGAGTTTTGTGAAGCGAGTAGAGCTAGTTAGGCATTCTTTGTATTTTGCCATAGCTCCTCGACTTTTAGAAACCCTAATGTGGGACTTGAAACATTTCATTTTGAATTGGAAAACCCTAGAGTGGGTTAATGTGTATATATTGGCTCGTGTATATATGATACTTTTCTTGGAATTGTACTTGTTCACCTTGCTTATCGGTATATATTTTTTTTTTCCCGAAACGTCTAGAATTTTGTGTATGTGACCGTTAGCAGTCCTGGCGAGAGCTGGGCAGGCAAGTTCGCTAACCCTTAGGGTACGCCCATGGGGAAAGTGGGGCTGTCACAGGTGGTATCAGAGCCTAGGTTAGAAATAACTTGGGCAAGTTAGAAATTTGTTTTAGTACCTTTAAGGATCGTGTTAGGGCACCATTAAGTATGATTTCCTCGCCTAAGGTTGAATTTTAACTCGTTCTTGTAGGTTATGGCTGGATCGAGCCCTGAGGGCGGAGGTGTGCCGCCGCAGAGACGCTTTCGCATTGTGGACTACCAGGAGAGACCTGGAGGACCCATTCGCCGGTGGAGTGCCGCTAGTCGGACTCGCCGCTGTGCCCGATGCCAGAACTACTCGTATATAGACCGAGTAGTCATCGCCGTGCTCGACGAGCGTAGACGACTTAGGCGAGCCACCGCTCGGGATCATACCGAGATGGTTAGGCTGAGGGGAATCATGCACATGCAAGCGGACCGAATCCGCGAGCTCGAGGGTGATGTGATTGAGGAACAAGAGCGAACTGACGCTCTTAGAGGGCAACTGCAGGTAGCCACCGACCAACTTACGAGGGTAACTAGGGTGGTACGAGATAGAACGGGAGGCATCATAAATGAGTGTGAGGCACTCATTCAGGGCGTAATCGGCGCGAATAGGCAAAGGGAGGCGTCGAGTGAGAGTACGTCCGACGGGGGAAGTACACCTAGTTCCAGTAACGGAGGAGAGTCTGTGTGCTCCGTAGCGAACTAGGCTAGGATCCTTTGAGCCGCGTTTTGATCCCGTGTGGGGATTAGCTAGGAGAAAGCTATTTATTAGCTGCTTTTGTTTGACCTAGCTTTGTACATGTGTTTTGATTGCCCCGCTACTTTCACTTTCATTGTTTGTATATATTTGGTTGACTGCTACTGTACAACTTGTATAGTATGTTTATGTGATAATTGTCTTGATCTTGGTGTTTAAAGCTCAGTTCTTGTTACTTGCTTTCATTTACTTCCCATTGTGATATTGTACTCGTGTTTCGGTCTAGATTTTGAACCTAAGATATGGAAGGAACTCGTAGTGGCCGAGGCCGTGGTCACAGTAGTAGGCAACCATCATCTGATAGGGTTAATCGGGAACCCACATCTGAGCATAATCCTGAAAGGATCGACCCAATGTGAGAACCCGAAAATTTTCACATTTTCAAGTATTATTTTATTTCTGTGCTTATATTTTATACTGTCCTTTGAAAATATTAAATGTTTTGTACATTTTACAAGTAAGTACAATTTTTAAATCATTTTGCTAGTACAAGTTAGTGTACATGACTTGAAGTGCATTTGTTCGATGTGGGGCCCGCTAGTGCGATATAATTTTGCCGATTAGGTGATGAAATACTAAGTGATATTATTCTACATGGTGTTAGAAGATAATTGGAGGTTAGTTAGCTACTTGAATCATTGGAAGGAAGGAGATAAGCTTAGAAACTTCAAGAGGCCACATGTCATGATTTGATTGGAAGTTGGACTTTGACCAAGAAGATTAACTTTCTTCAAAACCAAATTTTGACCAATTTTCCTTCCATTTTTTCTTGTCTTGGCCGAACCATTGGAGGAGAAAACAAGAGAGAGAGATCTTCAATTCCTAGCTTCAATCCTTGCCCAAATCTTGAGCTTTAACCAACCAAATTGAAAACTACACCATACAAGTACTAGCTAAGGGAAATTGAAGGCCTTGGTGGAGTTGTTTTGGGAGGAGGAAGTCTAAGCTACCAACTTTCTTTGAGGTTTCAAGGTAAGATTGCTAAGAACACCCTTCTTTGGTTCCAATAGATGATAATTAGTGGCCTATGGTGGCTTGCTAACATGATTAATGGATGATTTTGTGGATTAATGGAGAGTTGGTTAAATTTCTGATTTATTGGGAATTTTCTGCCCTAATCTGATCAGTTCTGTTCGTCCATGATGGAGGCCGAATTGGCCTTAGCTCAAAACATGAAAGTTGTAGAGAATTAAGTTTAGATTATGCCTGTAAAATTTCAGCTCAATCGGAGCACTGTAGCCTGTGAAATGACTATTTTACCCCTGCTGCCCTGTTTCTGTCCGGAAATGATAATCAGCCTTGTATTTGGCTCTTTTGGCTGGGACGATTACTGAATTAGCTTTTGATGCCTTCTTAAGAGTTGTAGCCTTGTATCTTAGCTTTCATATGGCTTTGGAATCAACTGAATCGGAGTTTTGTGTACTGAGTTATGTTGGAATATTTGGGCCTGGTTTTGGATGGCTGTAAAGCTTCAATTGGTTGCATTTTAAGGGTATTTGATAGCTTATGGTTTGTATATGAAATTGTGATTGAATGGTATGATTTGTGGTTGGTTGTAGGATGGAAAAGTAAGGAAAAACAAGGGGAAATGCTGTCCGTTTATTTTCTTGAACTTGAGTGAATGGAAATGAGATTGGAATGTAGTTTTGTGATGCATTAGACTTACTTGGCTTACTTGGCTTAGAGTAACTTAGTTCCACTTGAGTAGTGTTATGTGAGCTAGTTTACTTGCATTTGTACATTTCCATTTGTACCATAATGTTTGGTTCCAATTGTCGAGTTTTGAACTTCAAATACGTGTTCATTTTCGTTCCGAAACAAAAAGTGGCCTAGGGTTTCTCGGTCCCAAAACCTAATTTTAACGCGCAAGGTTTTAAAGTGTGAATTCAAGGTATTTAATTACCTTTCTCATATGATTTTTAACCAAGATACTTGTTATACATTAATTCTTTGTAAATGTGTTAGTTTTGAGCCAAAAACACGTTTTACGAAAAATGAGGAAAAACTACTGTTCACTATCCGGCCGTGTATCCGACCAAGTTCTGGCCATATTCTGAAGTGGCAACTGTTTCCAAATTTTTCCGATTTAATTTTCTAAAACCTTTTGAGCTTAGTTTTCATGTTTGGTTTGGAAAACCTTTAGTTACTCATTTCCTTTGATCAAAATGTACTCTTTCCACTTCTAAAATCATACTTTTACTTTGTATTAGTTTTATTCGGATTTCTTTGACTCACCCACATATTTTGATGATAGAACCATAATGTATTCTCTTGATTACTCTTAGGGTTTCTTGGAGACTAGGGTTGAGATCCGGAGGGATACTTTGGACGTAATTTTGCTTAATTAGGTGAGTGTTCTATATACGATTTGTTTTTAATGACTATGTGAATTGTTGTGACTATTTGGATTGTTGCCTTGTTATGTGATTGAGGTACGCTATATTTCCATTGACTACGTGGCTTGTTATAGTTATTTGAACTCTTAAATGTTTCAATGAATACTCAAAACGACTTTTCTAGGCGAGTGTGTACTTTATCGCACTCGACCTAAATGAACGTGAAATTTTCAATGATTGAATGATTGAATGTTACTTGTGCATGAATGTAAGCCTTCGGGCTGAACTGGGCCCTTGCCCTTGGTTATTGGTCGACTCGAGCCAGAAGCGGACTCGGTCGGGCGATTAGTGACCCTGGGTGAATGAATGTTTGGTATACTCGAGTATTACCACGTGGTTTGGGAAGGACTGACCAGTGCGCTGGCCAGAAGGGGAAGAACGAAATGAACGAATGAATGGCAAGAATGACGGAGGGATTTTCAATGACAAATGAAATTTTTCTAAATGATTGAAGGAATGGATGGTCGATGAACGAACGAATGAACGAATGACTCCGTATCCTTTTAATGAATGTGTTACTCTCGCTTTATATTGTAAATGTTATCTGGATTACTTGTTGTTACGTGCTTATGTCCTTGTTTAATTGCTTAGTTGAGTATATAGAACCTCGCTGGGCTTTTAGCTCATTCCACGTCTTTTGTTTTCCTTAACAGGGGTTGCGAACAAGGGCGAGAGACCTGTATAGTATAGTTTAGCCTTTTGTATTGTTTTGGCTTTTGATCTCGTTCTAGTGCTTGATTAGGGTTGGAATGTACTAAGAATTTAAAGCTTGTGTATATATTTGGACTATGTAATTGGTTGAGTTTGGGATAAATGTAAGTATATGTTTCAAGTCTGGGTTTCGTTTCCGCTTATTCTCGAGGCTTTATTTTACTTTCTTTGATGTGAGTGAACGAGTCCTGGCGAGAGCTGGGCAGGCGGTCCGCCGAACCCTTTGGTTCGCCTTAGGGGAAGGTGGGGCTGTCACAAGGTGGTATCAGAGCAGCTTCGCGTGGTCTCTGCGCGGAGTGAGCTTGGGCCAAGTGGTGTATGGTCCTGATTCTGTGAATAAGTGTGAAGGACTAAGTGCTCTTCTGAGCGTAAGTTATGAATCGTGCATGTTATAAGTGTACATCCTTTTAGGGTACTTGATGACAATAGAAATGTACGTCCGGTAGGAATCTCGATTGTAGATAATTTACACTTGGGACTGGCCAGCTCGAGTGGCGAATTATCTCGGATTCTTGTACCTGAGTACGCGGGTAGTACTAAGGATTTGCGATCTTTCGTGGAAACAGGATTGGGCTAATGTTTAGTGAAGTAAGTGTAAAGTGTTAACGGATGTATAGTTCGGATAGTAAGGGAAGTGAGAGATCGGTTGGGAAGTGTTTTAGTTGAGTGTGGTATGGCACGTTGTGTTTTCTTTGTTTTGCCCTGTACTGCTACTGTATATATTTGGTTACTACTGTGTGTATTTAACTTGTGATTTTTATTGGCTTAATTTGTCTAACTTGATATGTTTCCTTGCATATTTGGTGTGTTATATCTTGCCATTTTAGTCAATTACTTGTTTGCATACTAAAACTTTTAAAAAAAAAAAAAAAAGAGAGAGAGAAAAGGGAATGGAAGGGAGACGTAGTCGTGGACTCGGAAGTGGAGCTGGTCGTGGCCGTGGGGCTAGGCAAGCTCGAGAACCCAGTAAAGAAAGAGCAACAGTGACTGAGCAAGAGCGTGGGCCGAGGGTTGAGGCCGGAGATCAAGTGGCGACGGCGATACAACAAATGACTAGTATCCTCGCGCGATTGGTAGATCAACAAGGCCAATTGCCAGTAAATCAACCCCAGAACCCTGAGATAAGAGAAATAGGAGAGGATAAGGCTTTGGAAAGGTTTCAAAAATTTAATCCTCCCAAATTCCTTGGAGGACCTGATCCAGATGTGGCTGAACAGTGGTTAGAGGTAATGATTAACATTTTTGCAGCCCTAAACTACACGGAGCAAAGACAAGTGAACTTTGCTGTGTTTCAATTTGAGGGACCGGCCCGAGCATGGTGGAATGTTATTAGGGCCAAATGGGAGAGAGAACAAACTGCGTGGACATGGGTGAACTTCACACGGGAATTTTACAAGAAATACCTCCCACCTCTGGTCCAAGAAAGGAGGGAGGACGAATTTATTGGATTGCGTCAAGGAACCCTGAGTGTGGCCGAATATGAGACGAAATTCACTAAACTATCCAAGTTCGCCTCTGAATTAGTGGTTACTGAGCGAAGAAGGATAAGGCGGTTCATCCAAGGCTTGAAATTTTGGAAATTCAAGAAGCTTTAGCGGCGGTTCAAGTTAATACCTTTAGCGGAAGCTCTTGAGAAAGCACAAAGAATTGAGGATGCAAAAGCACAAGTAAAAGCTTTTCAAGTGCGGAAAAGGGGCGCACCTAGTAGCATACCGGAAGAATCTGGGGAAAAGACAACGCCCTCCAAAGTGTCAAAAGTGAAACCATTTCCTTCATCCACCCTGGACATTTGGAGCACTATATGAGGGATCTACCAAAGGAAGTCAGATAGTACCTGAGAAGACTTCTCGCGAAGCCAAACCGTAATTCCTCGCTTGGCTTGTGGCTATTGCGGAAAGGCAAAACCACACTGAAATGATTGTTGGAGGAAAGGGCGAAAGTGTTTGATCTGTGGGAGTGGTGAGCATCAGCTGAGTAACTGTCCAAGGAAGCAGCCACGAGAGTCTGGTACTCAACAAGTAAGTGGAGCCAAACCGAAACCGACTAGCGAACGAGGGAAACCGAACAACTACACCAGCTCAGATATATGCCATAGAACCGCAACAAGCTCCAAGGATCACATGAAGAAACGGAAGGTAAAATTTCGAGGACGAAATTTCTTAAGGGGGAGAGAGTGTGAGAACCCGAAAATTTTCACATTTTCAAGTATTATTTTATTTCTGTGCTTATATTTTATACTGTCCTTTGAAAATATTAAATGTTTTGTACATTTTACAAGTAAGTACAATTTTTAAATCATTTTGCTAAGTACAAGTTAGTGTACATGACTTGAAGTGCATTTGTTCGATGTGGGCCCGCTAGTGGCGATATAATTTTGCCCGATTAGGTGATGAAATACTAAGTGATATTATTCTACATGGTATTAGAAGATAATTGGAGGTTAGTTTAGCTACTTGAATCATTGGAAGGAAGGAGTAAGCTTAGAAACTTCAAGAGGCCACATGTCATGATTTGATTGGAAGTTGGACTTTGACCAAGAAGATTAACTTTCTTCAAAACCAAATTTTGACCAATTTTCCTTCCATTTTTCTTGTCTTGGCCGAACCATTGGAGGAGAAAAACAAGAGAGAGAGATCTTCAATTCCTAGCTTCAATCCTTGCCCAAATCTTGAGCTTTAACCAACCAAATTGAAAACTACACCATACAAGTACTAGCTAAGGGAATTGAAGGCGCCTTGGTGGAGTTGTTTTGGGAGGAGGAAGTCTAAGCTACCAACTTTCTTTGAGGTTTCAAGGTAAGATTGCTAAGAACACCCTTCTTTGGTTCCAATAGATGATAATTAGTGGCCTATGGTGGCTTGCTAACATGATTAATGGATGATTTTGTGGATTAATGGAGAGTTGGTTAAATTTCTGATTTATTGGGAATTTTCTGCCCTAATCTGATCAGTTCTGTTCGTCCATGATGGAGGCCGAATTGGCCTTAGCTCAAAACATGAAAGTTGTAGAGAATTGAGTGTAGGTTATGCCTGTAAAATTTCAGCTCAATCGGAGCACTGTAGCCTGTGAAATGACTATTTTACCCCTGCTGCCCTGTTTCTGTCCGGAAATGATAATCAGCCCCTGTATTTGGCTCTTTTGGCTGGGACGATTACTGAATTAGCTTTTGATGCCTTCTTAAGAGTTGTAGCCTTGTATCTTAGCTTTCATATGGCTTTGGAATCAACTGAATCGGAGTTTTGTGTGCTGAGTTATGTTGGAATATTTGGGCCTGGTTTTGGATGGCTGTAAAGCTTCAATTGGTTGCATTTTAAGGGTGTTTGATAGCTTATGGTTGTATATGAATTGTGATTGAATGGTATGATTTGTGGTTGGTTGTAGGATGGAAAAGTAAGGAAAAACAAGGGGAAATGCTGTCCGTTTATTTTCTTGAACTTGAGTGAATGGAAATGAGATTGGAATGTAGTTTTGTGATGCATTAGACTTACTTGGCTTACTTGGCTTAGAGTAACTTAGTTCCACTTGAGTAGTGTTATGTGAGCTAGTTTACTTGCATTTGTACATTTCCATTTGTACCATAATGTTTGGTTCCAATTGTCGAGTTTTGAACTTCAAATACGTGTTCATTTTCGTTCCGAAACAAAAGGAGTGGCCTAGGGTTTCTCGGCCACAAAACCTAATTTTAACGCGCAAGGTTTTAAAGTGTGAATTCAAGGTATTTAATTACCTTTCTCATATGATTTTTAACCAAGATACTTGTTATACATTAATTCTTTGTAAATGTGTTAGTTTTGAGCCAAAAACACGTTTTACGAAAAATGAGGAAAACTACTGTTCACTATCCGGCCGTGTATCCGACCAAGTTCTGGCCATATTCTGAAGTGGCAACTGTTTCCAAATTTTTTCCGATTTAATTTTCTAAAACCTTTTGAGCTTAGTTTTCATGTTTGGTTTGGAAAACCTTTAGTTACTCATTTCCTTTGATCAAAATGTACTCTTTCCACTTCTAAAATCATACTTTTACTTTGTATTAGTTTTATTCGGATTTCTTTGACTCACCCACATATTTTGATGATAGAACCATAATGTATTCTCTTGATTACTCTTAGGGTTTCTTGGAGACTAGGGTTGAGATCCGGAGGGATACTTTGGACGTAATTTTGCTTAATTAGGTGAGTGTTCTATATACGATTTGTTTTTAATGACTATGTGAATTGTTGTGACTATTTGGATTGTTGCCTTGTTATGTGATTGAGGTACGCTATATTTCCATTGACTACGTGGCTTGTTATAGTTATTTGAACTCTTAAATGTTTCAATGAATACTCAAAACGACTTTTCTAGGCGAGTGTGTACTTTATCGCACTCGACCTAAATGAACGTGAAATTTTCAATGATTGAATGATTGAATGTTACTTGTGCATGAATGTAAGCCTTCGGGCTGAACTGGGCCCTTGCCCTTGGTTATTGGTCGACTCGAGCCAGAAGCGGACTCGGTCGGGCGATTAGTGACCCTGGGTGAATGAATGTTTGGTATACTCGAGTATTACCACGTGGTTTGGGAAGGACTGACCAGTGCGCTGGCCAGAAGGGGAAGAACGAAATGAACGAATGAATGGCAAGAATGACGGAGGGATTTTCAATGACAAATGAAATTTTTCTAAATGATTGAAGGAATGGATGGTCGATGAACGAACGAATGAACGAATGACTCCGTATCCTTTTAATGAATGTGTTACTCTCGCTTTATATTGTAAATGTTATCTGGATTACTTGTTGGTTACGTGCTTATGTCCTTGTTTAATTGCTTAGTTGAGTATATAGAACCTCGCTGGGCTTTTAGCTCATTCCACGTCTTTTGTTTTCCTTAACAGGGGTTGCGAACAAGGGCGAGAGACCTGTATAGTATAGTTTAGCCTTTTGTATTGTTTTGGCTTTTGATCTCGTTCTAGTGCTTGATTAGGGTTGGAATGTACTAAGAATTTAAAGCTTGTGTATATATTTGGGACTATGTAATTGGTTGAGTTTGGGATAAATGTAAGTATATGTTTCAAGTCTGGGTTTCGTTTCCGCTTATTCTCGAGGCTTTATTTTACTTTCTTTGATGTGAGTGAACGAGTCCTGGCGAGAGCTGGGCAGGCGGTCCGCCGAACCCTTTGGTTCGCCTTAGGGGAAGGTGGGGCTGTCACAGAATTGGACTTAGCTCAAAACATGAAAGTTGTAGAGAATTGAGTGTAAATTATGCCTGTAAAATTTCAGCTCAATCGGAGCACGGTAGCCTGTGAAATGACTATTTTACCCCTGCTGCCCTGTTTCTGTCCGAGAATGATAATCAGCCTCTGTAATTGGCTCTTTTGGCTGGGAAGATGAATGAATTAGCTTTTTATGCCTTCTTAAGAATTGTAGCCTTGTATCTTAGCTTTCATATGGCTTTGGAATCAACTGAATCGGAGTTGTGTGTGCTGAGTTATGATGGAATATTAGGGCCTGTTTGTGGTTGGTTGTAAAGCTTCAATTGGTTGTATATTAAGGGTGTTTGATATCTTATAGTTTGTGTATGCAATTGTGGTTGAAAATTGTGAGATTTGTGGTTGGTTGTAGGATGGAAAAGTAAGGAAAAACAAGGGGAAATGCTGTCCGTTTATTTTCTTGAACTTGAGTGAATGGAAATGAGATTGGAATGTAGTTTTGTGATGCATTAGACTTACTTTGCTTACTTGGCTTAGAGTAACTTAGTTCCACTTGAGTAGTGTTATGTGAGCTATTTTACTTGCATTTGTACGTTTCCATTTTTACCATAATGTTTGGTTCCAATTGTCAAGTTTTGAACTTCAAATACGTGTTTATTTTCGTTCCGAAACAAAAGGAGTGGCCTAGGGTTTCTCGGCCACAAAACCTAATTTTAACGCGCAAGGTTTTAAAGTGTGAATTCAAGGTATTTGACTACCTTTTTCATATGATTTTTAACCAAGATACTTGTTATACATTATTTCTTTGCATATGTGTTGGTTTTGAGCCAAATACACGTTTTACGAAAAAAAAAAAAAAGAGAAAAAGTTACTGTTCACTATCCGGCCGCATATCCGGCCAGCTCTTGGCCGGATTGAAAGGGGAAGAAAAAAAATTTGCAGTTGCTCACTGCCTTGAATCCAGCCGACAATCCGGCCGGATATCCGGCCAAGTTCTGGCCGGATTCTGACGTGGCAACTGTTTCAAATTTTTCCGATTTAATTTTCTAAAACCTTTTGAGCTTAGTTTTATGTTTGATTTGGAAAACCTTTAGTTACTCATTTCCTTTGATCAAAATGTACCCTTTTCACTTTCAAAAAAATCATACTTCCCCCTTGTACTCGTTTTATTCGAATTTTCTTTGATTCACTGGACATTTTGATGGTTGAGCCATAATATTTTCTCATGATTGTTATTAGGGTTTCTTGGTGACCAAAGTTGATATCCGGAGGGATACTTTGGACGTAATTTTGGTTGATTAGGTGAGTGTTCTATATACGTTATGTTTCATTGACTATGTGGCTAGTTGAAATACTTGATTAAATGTTAAATGTTTTCAATGATTGCAAAAATGATTTTTACTAGGCAAGTGTGTACTTTATCACACTCGGCCCAAATGAACGTGAAATTGGAATGATTGAATGATTAAATGTTACTTGTGCATGAATGTAAGCCTTCTGGCTGAACTGGGCCCTTGCCTTTTGTTACTGGTCGACTCGAGCCAGAAGCGGACTCGGTCGGGCGATTAGTGACTCTGGGTTAATGTGAATGTTTGGTATATTCGAGTATGACCATGAAGTTTGGGAAGGACTGGCCAGTGCGCTGGCCAGAAGGGGAAGAACGAAATGAACGAATGAATGGCAAGAACGACGGAGGGATTTTCAATGACAAATGAAATTTTTCTAAATGATTGAAGGAATGGATGGTCGATGAACGAACGAACGAATGACTCCACGTATCCTTTTAATGAATGTGTTACTCTTGCTTTATATTGTAAATGTTATCTGGATTACTTGTTGTTACGTGCTTATGTCCTTGTTTAATTGCTTAGTTGAGTATATAGAACCTCGCTGGGCTTTTAGCTCATTCCACGCCGTTTGTTTTCCTTAACAGGGGTTGCGAGCAAGGGCGAGAGACCTGTATAGTATAGTGTAGCCTTTTGTATTGTTTTGGCTTTTGATATCGTTCTAGTGCTTGATTAGGGTTGGAATGTACTAAGAATTTAAAGCTTTGGTTATAGTTGGGACTGTATATTTGATTACGATTGGAATGAATGTAAATTTGTATTTCCAATTTGGGTTTTGTCTTCGTTTCCTCGAGGGTTTATCGTATTTTGTTCGGAGAGAGTGAACGAGTCCTGGCGAGAGCTGGGCAGGCGGTCCGCCGAACCCTTTGGTTCGCCTTAGGGGAAGGTGGGGCTGTCACATTTCCTCCTATTTTCCAAACCAAGTTCCATGTCAACTCAACCCAAATCAACCTCAAATAATAAGATAAAAGCAGCTCTTATTCTAGGCCACAAAACCATCTAATTCGAGCTTATTTCTAACATATATATATCAATTACTAAAGCTGGAAAATCTCTAATAAAGTTGAAAATTCCCATTTAGAAGCGAAAAGTCACAATAGAGCTACCAATCATCACATAAGTCCATAACCAAACTCAATACCAACATATCCTATACTAAACCTTTAGCACCATCAAATAAGGATTTCATGTTACGCGCTATTCGAATAATGACTAAGCGCTAGTAGGGAAATTCGGCCTCGAACAATCAACAATCACTATTCAACTCAAGGGCATAAAGTTATGAGAAAATATCAATTCCAATCATAAAACCAAACTCAAAATGGTTTAACAACTCCAACTTAAAGTTGGAAATGGAAACAAGAACAACTTTAGAAAACAGAATTTTCTCCAGTTTTACGCGACACTGTTTGAAAAATCGTATCGCAAGCTTCTTAATTCCAAAATTTATAAACTTTATACCGTTGGAAAATAGACTCAAAGGACTACAATTTCTCAGTATACACATTTGTAAGATTTTGTCCATAAATCAGTCAAATTCCGATCTCAAGTTGCTGCTTCATCAGATAGAAAAACAGAGCAGGTGTGAAAATTCAATCAAATTTGGAAAATCATAGATATTCATAAGAATTGATAAAAATTCTAAAATTTTCACGGTAGAATGCACTCTAAATCTAGTTTCAAACGCAATTAACGGCACTCAATTTCGATTTTCTAAACTAAGTTATGATCATTTTACTAAACCTGTCCAGGGATGACTGTCATCCGAAATTTCAACCTTTCACTCTCTCAGCCATCTCAACAGATTTCCAACAAATTCTTCAAGTTTTCCTCCAACCAAGTTATCAAGTTTCCTCTAGAATCAAAGGTAAACATACAATATGTATCATGCAAAGTGGAAATAAGTCATTTCTCAACCAAAATTTGCAAATAACACCTGCAATTCCACAGCTCACACTCACGACTCCCTCCAAAAGTTTCAGCAGCAACTCCCTTCAATTTTAACCATTTCAAGTCTTATTTCTAGCCACAAATCACGCATCAACAACCTCATAACACACAAGCAAGTGAGAATCAAGCACTTTCCAGCAAATTTCATACCAAAATATCTATACAACTTCCAAAACATTCCATCGGCTAAGCTGGAAAATTAGTTTAGCAGTCATACAACTTCCATTCAAAATTCCAGCCATAAGATCGGATTTTCTGGCCAAATAATAAGTATACTAAACATATTCCGTGAGTTCAAGTATATTTATTCTTGATCAAGCAAGAAAATTGAAAAGAAACTACCTTTACACTACATCGGTCCTAGCTGGAAAATTTTCAGCAAGAAAACAAGTTCTACAACCTGGTTTTACTTCAATCTAGCCTCAAATTTTACATGCATCAGAATTCCTCTAAAATATATATAAAAGGTGATGGTTTCTAGCTATATTACCTGGTTTTTTCTACCCAAACTCAAGATGGAAATCAGTTTACCTTTCTACCTTCTCCTGGCTGGGAATGGAACTAGAATTTCTGGTTCCTTTTGGCTGGAAATGGAGCAAGAACTCTGGTTTTGCTCTTGGCTGAAGTAGAAATAGGATCTTTGATTTCTCTCTTTCTCAAGTTTTTCTCTCAGTTGGATGATGAAGCAAGAGAAGGGAACTTCCTTCAGCTTTCCCTCTAGCTCTCGGCTCCAACAAGAAGAGAAGTAAGGGTTCGGTCATGCAAGAAGAGAAAACGCTAGCAAGGGTGAAAACTTGGTCAGGAGGGCTTAGTCAAAATTGGTGGCTGTCTAAAGTTCATGCTGTCTCATCTCTCGGCCAAATTTGTGAGAACTCGAAAATTCCTTTAAAATTTCCTCCGATTTTTGAAAAATTAATTTATATTTCCTTCTATTTTTCTTCACTTGACTATTTACCTATTTACTAGCCCTAAATTTCATGGTGATTTCATTAGTTAAGTCAAAAGTTTTACTTTTACTTTTAAAAATAGAGTAAGTTAGGGTTTTGGTGCATTATGGTAGTTTGACCGACTAGTGAGATGTGTGTGTTATATTTGGTGAATGAGAACAAGTGTGGTACTAGAGGGAGTATGTGATTAGAAGTGTTAAGAGTATATTAGAGGAGCATAAACTAGAAATTAGAGGCTAAGAAAGACAGAGATAGGAATGGAACCGAGAGACGACAAGTGTCAACGTAGGAAGCTTTCTTTGACTAAGACTTCCTTTAGTCTTTATCTTGCAATTGACCAAAAATTTCCATTATTTTTTTCCTTCCACATGGACGAAATTGAGAGAGGAAAGAAGAGACAAAACACTTCCAAATTCCATCTTGATTTGTGAAAAATCCAAACACTAACCCAAATCCATACCGATTAATCTTGAGTTAAGCTTGGAAGGAAACTTTTGGTAGAGTTACTTGGAGAAGAAAGCTCTTGAGTTGCTTGTTATCTTGGGGTTTTGAGGTAAAATTTCTAGAAAACATCTCTTTTACTTGTTTCTTGATATTTATGCAAGATATCTTATGATTGAAGTTGAAGGAAGTATGTTTATGGTAATTTCATGGTTTTGCTAGGGCTCGGTGAAGTTGTTGCTAGGGTTTGGTTAATTTCCAGCTTTAATGTTCAATTTTTAACTTTGAGATGAATTTCCAACTTTGATAAGAGATGGTCTAGCTTTGCTATGGACTTGTATGAAAATTTGTACCTTTATTGTGACTTTTTAGTTCCAAACAAGAATTTGTGAGACCCGAAAATTTTCACATTTTTCAAGTATTATTTTATTTCCTCGCCCATATTTTTATACTATCCTTGAAAATATTAAATGTTTTATACATTTTACAAGTAAGTATAATTTTTAAATCATTTTCCTAGTATAAGTTAGTGTACGTTAATTCAAAGTGCATTTTTCGACGTGGGACCCGCTAGTGCGATATAATTTTGCCGATTAGGCGCTGAAGTATTAAGTAATATTATTTTCCATGGTACTCGGAGATGATTAGAGGTTAGCTAGATAGATGAATCATTGGAGGTGAGAAGATAAGCTTGGAAACTTCAAGAGGCCACATGTCATGTTTTCATTGGTGGTTGGACTTTTGGACCCAAGACATTAACTTTCTTCAAATCAAATTTTGACTCAATTTCCCTTCCATTTTTTCTTAGCCTTGGCCGACTTTCTTGAGGAGCAAAGCAAGAGAAAACCTCTTCCA
>CM041209.1:33670041-33875870 GCA_023065735.1 Coffea humblotiana | reverse complement strand
GAAAAGAAAGCCTTAGATCCGACAATCATTCCATGGATGGAGGATGCCCGAGAAAAGGTTAAACTAATTCGCCAAAACTCCAAACCGCTCAAAGCCGCCAGAAGAGCTATGCAGACAACCGAAGGAAAGATTTGGAGTTTGAAGTTGGAGATCGTGTGTTTCTTAAGGTCACGCCATTGCGAAGTATCACGGCAGGTAGAGGGAAGAAACTGCAACCTAGATTTGTAGGACCCTTAAAGTCCTTCAAAGAGTTGGAAAAGTGGCGTACCGTCTCGAGTTACCTCCAAACTTATCCAGGATTCACGACGTCTTTCATGTCTCAATGCTCAAAAAGTACCATCCTGATCCAACCCACATCTTACGATCAGAAGAGATTGAGGTAGATGAAGCCCTGACCTATGAGGAGAAACCTGTACAAATACTCGACAGAAAGGTTAAGGAGCTGAGAAATAAAATATTCCTTTGGTGAAGGTGTTATGGAGGAACCACGGTATAGAAGAGGCAACCTGGAGGTAGAGGAAGAAATACAAAAGAAATACCCTGAACTGTTTGATAACTCAGGTGAGAAATTTCGGGGACGAAATTCTTTAAGGGGAGAGTGTGAGAACCCGTAAATTTTATTTATTTCTAGGTCAATTTGACTCATTTGCACCCGTTTTCCACATTTTCTTGCTTCTAAGAATATTCTAGACATTTTATGAGTAAATAGGGTTTTTAAAATATTTTTCTAGCAAAAGTCAATTTTTTTCGAAATTTTTGGAGTGAATAGTGCACGTGGGACCCGCTAGTGCGTTAAGTGAGAGAAATTCGACCAATCAGGTCAAGTTTTGCGTACTGAGATTTAATTACTAGATGTTAGTAGGTGATTAGAGGTTACTTGGATGAATTAAACTTGGGTGAGACAAGAAGATAGGAATGAATTAATAAGGCGCCACGTGTCGCAATTTCATTGGAGCTTGGGACTTTGACCATTTTTCACCTTTACTAAAAGAAGAAATTTGACTCAATGCATCTTCATTTTTCTCCTCCCTTGGCCGACTTTCTTGAGGAAAAAAAAAGAAAGAAAAACTCCCAACTTTGATCTTCAATTCCTAGCTCAATCTTGAAATTCAACCATCAAAACCTTAATTCACTCCATAAAAACCACTTGCCTAGGAGGATTGGAGCTATTGGTGGACTTGTTTTGGAGACCAACCCTTTAAGCTACCACCTTTGTTGAGGGAAGAGGTAGTTTGCTTGGAAACTTCTCTTTTGTTCCATTAATGTCAAATTGATGGCCTATGGTGGCTAAGTAGTTTAGATTTATGGATGAAATTATGGTTTATTTGGAAGTTGTATGAATTTCTGATTTTTGAGGAATTTTTTCTGTTTTATATTGATAAATGTTAGCTAACCTTGGTTGGATGGTCTAATAATGAGCCATATGGAGCTCTTGTGTGTGAATTTCGAGTATTGCGGAAATTTCCAGTTTTGCACAAAATTTCAGTTTTAGGGTTTATGAATTGGGCTTTTCTATAATTGATGTTTGGAATGGCAATTGGCTTGGAATGAAGTTTTTTGAGTAGCCTATGAGTGAATTGTGGTTGAATTGGATGGGATTTGATGTTTGTTTGTAGGATGGAAAAGCTAGAATTTAAGGGGAAATGCTGTCAAATTTCCGCCGGAATTCCTGAACAGTTTCGGGAAATCTGTTATAACTCGATGTAGGAATATCGGAATTTAGTTCCGTTTGTTGCGTTTTAAACTAGACTCCTAGGGCTACAAACCGTGAAAATTTCAGACCCTAGTTCTGCCTGTGTGATTTATGGTGATTTTCCAAAGTTGACTGAAAATTACATACCTGTTCTGTCTTTGACTGGACGATGCTGCGACTTGAGGCTAGAATTTAACTAACTTGTGATTCGAATCTTGTAAACATGTCTTCTAAGTAATTGTACCCCTTTGAGTGTATTTTCCGCCGGTATAAATTTTATTAATTTTGGCCCTTAAGACTTGTGAGATATGATTTTTCCAATGAGGAGCGCGCAAAGCTGGAAAATCCTGTTTTCCTAGAATTATTCTTACTTTCCTTTTTCCTCTTAGGTTTGAGAGTTTTACTACACCTTTGGCCTTAAAAATCAAAGTATTTTTCATTTTTGAGTCATATTTGCATTTTGCTTTAGTAGTTCACTTAAGAGGCATTCGACTCGTGTTCGAGTCTCAACTGTAATTTCTTGTTTCTTGTAGGTCGAGCCGGTGATTCCGGACAACCGTTGGGCGAAAACTTGTGACTTGCTTACTTAAGTGTGAGTGTACTATGCATGACTTGTGTTTACTTGATTTTGTACTTGGATCCTTGAATTGGATACCTGTGATTTATGTGCTCGAGGCGAGAGTGTACTTTATCGCTCTCGTTCTCTTATATGTGTAACTGAATTACTGGATTATGTGTGAATTGAACTGAATGCTTGTGAACTGGATTCATGCCTGGCTTCATGTCGTTTTGGGTATGAACCCTACGACTTCACTGTGAAACTAAGCTCAAGCCTTAATGGCCGTTTATCGAGTCGAGCCGGTAAGGGCCCGGTCGATTAGGTAGCGAGCCGTGAGGTCACTGTGTGTCGAGTGGAGCGATTGCTCCTCGACCTTTGTGGTATACTCGAGTATTACCCTCTGATTACTGTGAGGTGTTCGGGCCCGGTAGGGGAATGTTCGGTGGAAGGTTTGGGAGTAAAGTGGTGATCTACGGTCGTACGTGTCCGTTGAACGTTGACGGAGAGTCAACGGGAAGTGATCAAGAGTTGCCAAGGGAAATTGGCTCCCGAGAGCCACCCGTATCCTTTCCTTTGAAATTGATTTTGTGTTTTCTTTCTATGGTTGATCGAAATGTGTAACTGAGCATGACTAATACGTGCACTTTGAATGCATGACTTTTAGTACCTCATTGGGCGAAAGCTCACACTCGTACTTTTGTTTTCCTTACAGGGCATTCTTTTGGGAAACCATGAGTTTTGTGAAGCGAGTAGAGCTAGTTAGGCATTCTTTTGTATTTTGCATAGCTCCTCGACTTTTAGAACCCTAATGTGGGACTTGAACATTTCATTTTGAATTGGAAAACCCTAGAGTGGGTTATGTGTATATATTGGCTCGTGTATATATGATACTTTTCTTGGAATTGTACTTGTTCACCTTGCTTATCGGTATATATATTTTTTTTCCCGAAACGTCTAGAATTTTGTGTATGTGACCGTTAGCAGTCCTGGCGAGAGCTGGGCAGGCAGTTCGCTAACCCTTAGGGTACGCCCATGGGGAAAGTGGGGCTGTCACAAAGTACACCCTCGCCTCGGCAAATTTGCAAATCACAAGAATCACGTTGCACTTGTACAAGTATCACTTCACTCAAAGCAACATGAAGCATGCACTTGACACTCACCAAAGTCAAGAGCAAAATGAGAGCAAAAGCAAGAGGTCAAACGAGCTCCTCGGTGTCCACGTGAACACCTGAGACATGCACAATCACAGTTACCTAGTATTCGATCCAAGGCTAATAAGAAAAATAACCCCTTCTACCCACACTCAAGAGCTTCAAGTTCAAGTCATACTAAAAGAGAAACTTTCTCACTTAATCACTAAAATAATATTCAAGGAGAACTCAAAGTTCCATTTTCGAGTCATGTCGTGGCAAGAACTTTCGATTTCAAAAGAGGAGTACAACGCTTCATTTTTGGCACGAAAATCGAGGAAGGAAAAAATGTTTTCATATCTTAAAACTTCTAATCCTATGCCCAAGTTTTAGAATATAAGTGAGCGTTCACGTTTCTAAAGTTACGAAGTCAAAATCTATCAAAAGCATCACTTATTTCATAGAAAATATTGGAGCTAAAAGCTCCAAGTTTCAAATATGAAACTAGTGAAATTTCTCAAGAATTACTCTAGCTAAAACGCTTAATTTGTGAGGACCCGAAAATTTTCTTATTTTATCTTATTTTACTGGCTTATTTAATTATTTATTCAACTATTTTCTCCGAATAATTTATTTCAACCATTTTAAATCCATTTTCATGGAACAATGTCTCACTTATATTTTTAAAACGTTTCGTTAGCAAATTTAATTTTCTGCGGCTCGTTTAGCGAGAAATAGTGAATACGCGTTTTTCGAGGCAATATTCGATCCGAGAGTGCAATAATTTTGGAGAATTAAGAATGATCAATAGTAGACTAAGAAAAGTTAATTGAGGGATTAGATGTGAGTGAGTTAAAAATGAAGCTTTTACCGCGCCCGCGTCGATAGTTTCGTGTAAGTCATGCTGGTCCGATTAATTGGTGAATTGAGGAATTAGTATTAGACTCGTAAGTATGAGTAATTAAAATGTTAGAGGAAGTACCTTGGAGGTTTAGTTTATAAGTGTACCAAACAAGAGAGAAAATGTAGTACGAATCACTATTACGACACTAGTGAGAGTTGACTTTTTGGCAAACTTAATAACCACTTTTCATCCAAGCTTCCCTCACAAGTTTCACCACACCAAACCCTCATCTCTCACACCTCATTCGGCCGACCTAAAGGGGAAGAAAGGAACTTCATCTTCTAGCTTCGATTTGGCTTGCAAATCAACGTCCAACCATCAAACCTCTTGGAGATTCACTCTAGCTAGGAGAAAGAAGCAATCTTGTGGAGTTTCTTGGAGAAATTTTGGTGGAAATATCTGGTATTCATCTAGGTCTAAAGGATAACCCTCTTCATCTCTTTAATCTTCCCAATTATCCAAAGTTTGACAGTTAATCTTCATGGGTTTGAAACCCTAATCGCATTTATAGGCTAGCGGACTTAAGAAGCCATTTATCTCACTTTAAATCATAGGCTAGCTATCTTGATGAGGCCTCTAGGTAGCCGAATTGAGGCTTGATTGTTTGATTATGGTTGTTTATGTGATGAATGAGATGGTTATGGTTAGAAAGTGGAGAGAAATCGAAGGAAAGTTGCGAAAGGAAGCTAGCCGAAATTCTGGTCATGTTGTTCTGTTTTAGTTTCGAAATTTTGATGCTTGGTTGATTGTTAAATTGATGGATATATGTTGTATTATGTGTATAGAAATTGTCTTTCAAAAATCATGTCGAATGGTTGCACAAAACTTGAGTTTTGGTAAAGATTCAAATCTGGAAAATGCCTAGCAGGGTACCCAGACAGTGGTTCTTTGTCTGAACATAACTTTTTGTGCAAAAGTCAAAATTGAGTGTCGTTAGTGGCATTAAAAACTAGACATTCGGAGCTTTCCAATGGTATAAAGATCCCCTGATAGTTCATTTTGTGTAAACCATAGCGACTCAGCAAAGTGGACTGTCCTGCTTTGCCAGTCTGTCCGAGAGAAATTGGGAAGCTGCATCTTGTGGCTCGATTTTGCCCCACTTGTGAAAAGATTTTCATAGAAATGTCTTCTGATAAATTGTAGCATTTTGAACCTAGTTTCCAAAGCCATAAACCATTTTCAATTTGGATTTGTATAGAGTTAGACATGGTTTGATTTCGAAACTGCGACAAAGCTGGAAACTGGAAAATATTCTCTTCCCTGTTGATCGAATGGTCAAGTCTGTTTTGGGGTGTTTTATTTCAAAACATTTTAGTGTCATGTAACCATAAATTGCACATTAAATGTTTCTGGAATCTTGGTTTAAAAAATGGAGCGAATTGGGGCTGATTGCTTGGACAAAACTTTTGAAAAAGAAAGAAAGATAGGGTTGGCAGATTAGCTTTGAGAAATTTCACAAACTTTGGTCTTTTTGTTAACTGCCTTCCCGTGTGATTTTTTGCCTAAATTTTGATAGAGAGGTAGTCCATATATGGAAGTTTAAGTGCACCAAATTTGGCATAATTTCAATTCCATTTCGATACCCAAATAATTCCCCAAAAATTGCTCTTCAAAACTGGAAATCCACTGTTCAAGTCGCGAAAATCAACCAACTTCAAACTGTTATATCTTGTTGCTCAAAACTCCGAATTTAGTTCTTCTTGTTGTGTTTGAAACTTTATTTAGAACTCTTATTGTGTTATAAATTTCAGAGGCTGGTTCATTTCCTATGAAGTTTACCGAATTTCCAAACATTACTGAAAACCAAGACTGGTTCTGTCTTGTCTTCATGAATCAGCAACTTTGAGCTGAATTATGAATGCTTTCGGGTTAGAATCTTGGAAAAGTATCTTCTGGGATCTTTTAGTACTTTGGATCTAGTTTCCAACGGTATAAAGTTTTCCATTTTTGGACATACCAAACTCAAGATCTGATTTTACCAAGTTTGTCACGCAAAGCTGAAATTCTTGATTTCTTAGGAAATGAGTTTTTGAGAACCTTTCATTTCCTTTTGATATTGATAGTTCGTTTTACACCCGATTCCATGGAAGATACAAGTTTTCCTTTGTGACTTTAAATCCTCACTTTTGAATCTCGATTTTTGAAGGATTAAAGTTCTCTTTTAAGACATTGTCCTATGTCTGAGCAAATGCACTTTCTTCCTCGAATGATAAGTGATATAGCGTATAAGTGAGTAATAGTTGGTCACTATTTCTTCAGGTGCTCAAGAGGATATTGAAGGAAATCTCGGGGTTAAAGACTTTACTTGTTCACTTACTTTTGAATTGGTGAGTGTCAAGTGCATGAATTGTTGCTATATGCTGATTGTTCCTTATTAATTGAGTATTTTGAAATTGTTGAGACGAGCGTGTACTTTATCGCACTCGTTCTCTTTTAAGTGAAATTATAATTGAATTGTGTGAAGTGAAAGTTATATTTGTGTTGAATCAATGTCGATTGGAGTGAATCTCATCGACTTATACTTATAATAGTGGGGGACGCCCAAACTCATAAGCTAACCTTGTGACTCGAGCGGGCATGGGTTTGATCGAGAAGTTTGGTGAACCATGAGATAGATTTTTAAGCATGATCTATTTGAGAGATCTTTCTTGGCATACTCGAGTAGTATTGCCTTTTCTAATCGATGTTCGAGCCCGGTTAGGGGGTGTAACGATGGACGGAAACTCGACGTTAAGTGGAGTTCTATGGATTTAATACCTACCCGGTTGACGGATTGTCATCACGGGGTGGTATCGGATCGAATCTCGGCAAAGCAAGTGGAATCTAGCTCCTGAGAGCTCCCGTATCCTTATCAATTGTGTTTTATTATTTATTGTGAATTACTTGAACTTTATGGCTTTAATTCTTGTACAAGTATTATTGTTATTTGAACTATGTGTTTGCATAATTTTCTTGGCCTCACTGAGCGTTCGCTCACCCCATTAGTTTGTTTTCCTTAACAGGAGCTCAGAATGGAAAGAATTTTGAGGAAGCCGACTTGATTACTTTTGCTTAGAATTTTGGATGTAATTTGATTAGTCGACTTCTAGTGGTTGTATTTTTGGCGAAAGTTGATGAACTTTTGAGAATCTTGTGATGTAAGATTTGAATGTTTATTTAAGGAAGCGAACTTCCTTTGTATCTACTTTTATTTTGGTTAATTATCGTTAAGTTTAAATTCGACTTGTATCGAGTCCTAGCGAGAGCTAGGCAGGCGTTCCGCGGATACCCTTGAGTTCGCCCTAGAGAGAAGTGGGGGCGTCACATAATTTATGGTTCATTTTCACGGAAACCAAGGGCACAAGACTAGGAGGTGAAAAATCTTATTTCGGAGCCAAAAGAAACCAACTAGTTTCGCTAGAAGTTTGGCCAACTTCCAAACAATCAATCTTTCCGATCCAAGTCAAGAGAAATCTCATGTGCTCAGTGAAATTCATTTCCCAAGTATGAAATGGGGTGCAAATAATCAAAAAGGTTAGGCTTGAAATGTTTCCAAGCCACTTTTGAGCTTTTGTCACTTTCGAAGGAGAATTTCAGTTTTTGTAGCGTTCTTTCAAAAATCATAACTTGCTATAAGTCCAAAAATCACAAATCTTATACCGTTGGAAAATAGACTTAATAAACTAAAACTCTTTAGAAGACACTTCTACCAGATTCAATTCAGAAACCAGTCAAATTTTAGTTCCAAATTGCTGCTTCAGTAAAAACAAGGCAAAACAGTCTTGAATTTCAGTGAATTTGAAAATTCATCAAAATTCATAGGAATCGAACTAACCCCTGAAATTTATATCACTGGAATAGCTTCAAGTCTAGTTTCAAACGCAACAAACGGAACTCAATTTGATTTTCTTACACCAAGATACAACAGTTTTTTGGAAGCTAGTTTTTGAAACCTGAAACACGAAAATTCCAGCAAACCTACTTGTGAAACCTTTCTCTTTTCCTTTCGTTTAAAGCCATCTTAATTGCTCCGATCAAGGTGCATCTAAGGCCATCGTTTTAGAAAGATTTTAGCTCAAGAAGAGGCTCCAAAAACTGAAATTTGCTGCTCAAACTTTCAGCCACAAGTATGGCCTCAAAACCAGAATTTTTGAGCTCCAAGTTTGGAGCTAAATTGGGGCTTTTAAAACCATAAATTTTAGTACATGATTGGAGTTAAAATGAAACTCTAAAACCTGAAATTTTGTCCTCAAAGTCTCGCCCAACAGGAGGCTTTAAAACCTGAAATTTTAGTTATAAAGAAGGTCACTAAAACCAGAAATTTTCAGCACCATTTTTGTCCAAGGAGGGGACTCAAAACTGAAATTTTTAGCCTCAATATTCAGCCAACTAGTGGCCTTGAAAAACTGAAATTTCTCTTGCATTTTTCGGTCAACAAGGAAGGTGCCAAAACTAAAATTTTTCCACCAAGATTCAAGCATTATAACTCACTTTTCATGCCACCAAAACAACCAACAAAGTAAGTCAATATTAACCAACAAAGCCATAATCTTACAAGTTGGTAAAGAGGTAAAATCAAGCCATCAAGCAAGCCAAGAATCCATGCTATATCACATGATCATCCAACTAAATCAAACATATCATCCCTCAAGGCATCTTACTAAGAGCAAGTCAAGAAAGCAAGAAAATCCTCAAGACATACTACCTAATGTCAAGGTTCATAGAACCCTTCAACAACCCCAAGTGTATCTAGCTAAATTTAGCAAATGGATGAAAGAAGACTGGAGCTTGAGAGGTTACCTGCTTCCAAGGATAGCAAACAAGACCTCAAGAAACCAAGCACTAAACCTCCAAGAATCTTCCCTCCACCAAATCTTCTACCAAGCTTGAAGATGATCCAAGGTGTGAGCAAGGTTGGAAGTAAGATTAGTGAGCAAGATTGAGAGGAAGAAGATGAAGTTTTTCTTGGCCAAAGGAGGGGGAGAGGTTCAGCCAAAGGGAGAGGAAGAGAGAGTGGTTGTTGAGTGATTTTTGTGAAGTGAAATGGTGAAAGAGTGAAGTGACATAAAGCCACTTTTATGTTGCAAAAGTCAGCTTTTGAATAGTGGTCCATTAATGCTCCTAATTGAACTTAACTCAAGTCACTCACTTCTAATCTCTCAATTAATTTTTCCTAGTCTATAATTGATCATCCTTAACTCTCCATGACCACTGCACTCTCAGACCACATATTACCTTGAAAAGCGTGATTTCTCAAATTTTCACTAATTGGACGACAGAAAAATTAAGTTTAAGAGCAAACGTGTTAAAAATATAAAATGAGGTCATATACAATGCAGATGCAATTAAAATGAATGAAATAAATTAATTGGAGCAAATGAATAAATAAATAAATAGATAGGTCAGTAAAAGAAAATTTTGGGTCCTCACATCCTTCTCCCCTTAAAAGAATTTCGTCCTCGAAATTCATACCTTGACTTACAAATAACTCTGGATACTTCTTTCGGATCTCCTCTTCAACTTCCCAAGTGGCTTCCTCGATTCCATGATTTCTCCATAAGATCTTCACTGGAGGGATTTGCTTGTGTCTTAACTCCTTCACTTTTCGATCTAAGAGTTTTACTGGCCTTTCCTCATATGACAAATTCTCATCAATTTCCACTTCTTCCGGTCGTAACACATAGGACCGATCGGGATGATATTTCTTAAGTATGGAGACATGGAAGACATCATGAATTCTGGATAAGCTCAAGGGTAATTCCAACTTGTAAGCCACGTTCCCTATGCGCTGGATAACCTATAGGGCCCTACAAATTTCGGTTGCAACTTCTTTCCTTTTCCTGCCATTAGACTTGCTTTTAAAGGTGTAATCTTAAGAAACACCTTATCTCCAATCTCAAATTCTAAATCTTTCCTCCGATTATCCGCATAGCTCTTTTGGCTGCTTTGAGCCGTTCGGATCCTTTTACGTATCAACTTCACCTTCTCAAAGATTTCCTCAATCCAAGGCATGGTAGTCGGGTCCAAAATTTTCTTTTCTCCAACTTCATCCCAATGAATCGAAGACCGACACTTTCGACCATAAAGGGTTTCGTAAGGAACCATTTGTATTGAGGAATGAAAACTGTTGTTATAAACAAATTCCACCAACGTAAGGTACTGACTCCAATTTTCTCCAAAATCCAAAGTACAAGATCTCAATATGTCATCTAGGGTTTGGATCGTTCTTTTCCGATTGTCCATCTGTTTGCGGGTGGTAGGTGGTACTAAAATTCAACTTAGTCCCTAGGCTTTCTTGTATCTTTTACCAAAATCGAGACACAAACCTAGGGTCCCGATCTGATACGATACTCACCGGTATCTCAGGCAACCTTATAACTTCGTCCAAGTACAACTTAGCCAATTTTTCCAACGAGTACTTCATATTAATCGGCAAAAAGTGAACAAACTTGGTCAGTCGATCCACTATTACCCAAATAGTGTCGTGACCTCTCTGAATCCTTGGTAATCCTAATACGAAATCCATAGTGATATTTTTCCACTTCCACTCAGGTATCTCCAAAGGCTGTAATAACCCAGACGGCTTCTGATACTCGGCTTTAACTTGTTGGCAAGTGAGACAGGCCTGAACAAATTGGACAATTTCTCTTTTCATATTTTCTCACCAATAGAGGCTCTTCAAATCCTGATACATCTTATTACCTCCAGGATGCACCGTATACTTGGAACGGTGAGTTTCGTCCAAAATTTCCTTCTTTAACTCTTCATCTTTTGGCACCACTAGACGATTTCCAAACTTTAACACTCCATCAGTCCCCAAATTGAAGTCGAACTTTTCCCCTTTTTGAACTTTTTCAATCCATTTTTGCACTTCTAAATCTCCTTTTTGAGTTTCTTTGATTCGATCTAACAAGGTAGACTTCACGGTGATATTCCCAAATATTACCCTCTGTGGCTCAAGACGCGGGTTCCAAACGCTAACTTCCTCCAACATGTGCCATTCTCTCACCATTAGGTTGGCCACTTGTACCTTACGACTTAGAGCATCTGCCACTACATTAGCTTTTCCAGAGTGTTAGTTAAACGTACAGTCATAATCTTCCAAAAATTTCACCCATCTACGTTGCCTCAAATTCAACTTTTTCTGGGAGAATAAATACGTAAAACTTTTATGATCAGTGAAAACCTCGAAAGTCACCCCATACAGATAATGTCTCCACTTTTTCAAGACAAACACCACTACCGCTAACTCCAAGTCATGGGTCGGATGATTCTGCTCATAAGGTTTCAACTTACGGAAGACATACGCAATTACTTTTCCGTTTTGCATTAACACACATCCCAAACCATCCTTTGAAGCATCTGTATAAACCATGAAACCATCTCCTCCATTCGGCAATGCTAATACAGGTGTCTCGGTCAAATACTTCTTCACCTCCTGAAATCCTTTCTCGCATTTAAGATCCCATATGAACTTGCCATACTTCTTAGTCAACTCGGTTAGGGGTTTCGCGATCTTAGAAAAGTCCTTGATAAATCGGCGGTAATACCCCGCTACTAAGAAACTCCGAACTTCAGTAAGGTTTTCTGGTTGTTTCCACTTAGAAACAGCTTCTACCTTAGCTGGATCCACAGTAATCCCTTCCTTAGAAATTATATGACCTAGAAAGGCTACTTCTTCCAACCAAAACTCATACTTATTAAATTTAGCAAAAAGTTGGTGCTCTCTCAAGGTTTGCAAAACTATTTTCAGGTGCCGTTAATGATCTTCTTGAGAGTTAGAGTACACCAATATGTCATCTATAAATACCACCACAAATTGATCCAAATACGGCTTAAAAATCTGATGCATCAAGTCCATAAATACTGCTGGCGCATTAGTTAATCCAAAAGGCATAACTGCAAATTCAAAGTGCCCATATCTCGAATTGAAAGCGGTCTTAGGCACATCCACTTCTAGGATCCTTAACTGGTAATAGCCCTGCCTTAAATCCAATTTGAAAAATACCACGGCCCTTGCAGTTGATCAAATAACTCATTTATGTGAGGCAAATGGTATTTGTTCTTAATGGTCACATTGTTCAAGTCTCGATAGTCTATGAATAGCCTTAAACTTTCATCTTTCTTCTTAACAAAGAGCACCGGAGCTCCCCACGGTAAATCACTTTTTCTAATAAAGTCTCTTTCTAATAAATCTTGCAGTTGCAATTTCAATTCTTTTAATTCAGTTGGAGCCATCCTATAAGACGTTTTAGAGATAGGTGCCGTCCCCGGATCTACATCAATTTTAAATACTATTTCTCTCTCCGGAGGCAACGTCTCTAATTCCTCGGGAAAGACATTGGGGAATTCCTTCACTATTGGCACGTTTTCCAACTTCACCTTATCCCTAGGTGTATTTATAAGAAAGGCTAGATATCATTTAACCCCACTATTCAACAATTTTCTAACTCGAATTTTTGAAATTAGAGCAGATGATGCTGGTTTACCCCTCACATCTAACTTCAAAGTTGTTTTCCCCGGGATGCGCAACTCTACTAATTTCATCGTACAGTCCAATTGAGCACGGTATCAAGTCAACCAATCCATCCCAAGTATCATATCATATCCCTTAATTGTTAGACTCACTAAGCCTGCCAAAATTTTCCTCTCACCAATCCAAATCTCACAATTTCTATAAACCTCACTAGCAATTAGGCATTGGTCCCCCGTAGGAGTCTTAACTTCCAAATCAAAAGTTAAGAAATATCACTTTACATTTATACCATTCATAAAGTTAGGATCTACGAATGAATAGGTTGCTCCGGGATCAATTAAAATCCTAGTTAGGCGATAAAAAACGGGGATCGTACCTTCCACCACTTCAGTCGGGTTAGGGATTTGTTGGTTGTCTAAGGCATAAACCCTAGTTGGCACTTTTGGTCGGCTCCCTCCGGCACTTGACTGCTTTGAAATGGACCTAGCAGGCTATTGAGTATTCCTTCCTTCCTTAGAGACATTAGGACAACTGAGATCTGATGCTCGGCACTTCTCCGGCACTCAGCCTCAGTGTGATTAGGCTTGCCACAATAACCACAAGTCACACGAGGAGTCAGGGTCTGACTAGTTTGAGAATTCCCTTTCGGCTGATCTCGCCCATTTTGATTTCCTTTTGGCGGGGCTCTCCTTAATGGAGCTCCTCTTGATTTTCTGGGCATTCTCACTCCTCCAACCCCTCTTCCCATCTTAAGGGTTGGGTAGTGTAGACACCAAAATTTTAGTTATTTTGTATTTAATTCAATTTTGGCTTTATTTTGTATTTAATTCAATTTTATCTTTATTTTGTATTTAATCCAATTTTAGTTTTATTGGTTATTTAATTCAATTTTAGTTTTATTGTATTGATTAAATAATAATTAATATGTATTTTTGCTTGTTTTTATAAATTAGGTTCACAATTTTTATTTTTAAGAGATTTTTGCACTAAATTTCTAAAAAAGGAAAAATTCTCACAAAAATTCAAAATTTGTCTTTAAACCTTTTTAGATTCATTTTTTAAGATAAATAAAATTGAGCAATGAGGAATTAACGTTTTGTTTTTTTGTTGTTTATCTAAATTGATTTTGGAAAAAAATATAATAAATAAATAAAATAAGAAGATAAGTGTATTAGAGGATTATTAGACAAGTGTAGTAGGGGATTATTAGACAAGTGTATTAGGGGGATAGTAGCCAAGTGGAGGCCATGCAAGAGGGTTAGGTGTGATGGATAGAATTTAGACAAATGTCCCTATTATTTGATTAGTAGGATGACACTTGTTGATTGAGGGGATTTTTGGGAGGAAAAACAAAAAAGGAAAAAAGAAAGCCAAGGAGAGCTCGGGTGGTGATGAAAAGAGAAAAAAGAAAGAAACAACCTACGGGTTTGAGGAAAAAGAAGCGAGGGAAAAAAAAGGAAAAACAGGAGGAGGCTTTCGGCTGAGGAAAAAACAGAGCAAAGAGGAGGAGAAAAACCAGAGGGGTGGCGGACAAGGAAGAAACAAGGGGGGGCTGAGCGAAGGAGGAGGAACCAAGCAAGAAAATACAAACAGAGGGAAAAAGGGTTCGGCCAAGGAAAGGGTTTGGGCTAGAGAGCTAGTGAAGAGAAAAAACAAAAGAACGGGAAGCGAAAGAGAGGAGCTGGAAAACAGAAAGGAAAAGAGAGGGGGCTGAAGAAGGAGGAGGCTACGGGCTGAACAAGAGAAAAAGGGAAGGAAAGAAAAAAAACAAAAGGGGTTTTCGGCTGAGAGCTTTGGTGGCTGGGGGTTGCAAGAAAGCTACGGGAAAAAGAAAAAAGAGAGATTGAGAGAGGGAGAGGCTGTGAAGGAAAAAGAAAAGAGAGCTTGCAGGGGAGAGTGAGGAGAAGGGAATCTAGAACAAGAAAGGAAAAGGAGAAGAAAGCTACGGGCAAGAAACCAAAGAAAGAGTTCTAGGCTGGAGGAAAAAAGGAAAAACTAGAAACGAGGGTTTTAAAGCAAGAAAGAAACAAGAAAAGAAAGGCTGGGTTGGTTGGGAGAGAAAAGCCAGGAGGAGAGTTATAGGCAAGGAAGGGCAAAGGAAAGAAAAGAAAAAAGGTTTCTGGGAAGCAAGAAAAGGGAGAAGAGAAGGAAGAAATAGAGAAAAGAAAAGAAACGGGTTTCGGGCAGAAAGTTAGGAGAAAAAGAAAACAAAAAGAAAAGGAGAGACCTTTTGGGCTAGAGTTGAAAGGAGAGAGTCTCGAGGGCAAAAGAGAGAGAGAGCAGAGGGAGAAAGAAAAGAAAAAGCTGCGGGCTTACGGAGAGAAAACAAAGAAAGAATAAGGGAAAAAGGGGAAGGAAGATCCGAGGCTGAAAACCCAGCTCAGGTTTCTTCATTAAAGTCTGCGGTTGGTCTTTTCATCAAACCCAGGATGAGGATTTAGATCCAAAGGGGGTAAAACAGATAATCTTCAACCTTTTTCTGCTCGTTCGTCTCAATCCCAAATGGAACCAAATCTGCTAAACTGAAAGCTGGTGATTTGCTTGTTTGCTAGTTTTTGCTAAAACCAAATCTGCGTTTTTAGGATGGTTAAAGTTGTATTTGTGTTGATTTCCTTTAGTCGAGCAAGGTTACTGTTTCTGTTGTTTATTTTTTTTCCTTCTCTCCTGTTTCATGTTCACCAAGAATCTGCTCCTTCGTTTGTGAGTTTAGAAAGTCAAGTCTTAATGGTTTGCTGTGTCTTAAATGGTTTGCACTAGCTGTCGAGTGAGATTGTTAAAGTGTCAAAGCATCAGAAAAGCTTCTGAGAATTGCCAGAGTTGCATGTTTTTCTTCGGATTTTATGTTGAAAAAGTATGAAGCGTTTTGATGATCCTGCTGCTTGGTTTTAGATTGCGTTTGGCGGAGATTTGTGCTTAAAATCTGCTGCAACAAGCTCGAAGCTCTCGGCTTGTTGCAGCAGTACGGGCAGATAATCTTTTTCTTTCTTGGGTTGCTGAAGTTGTGGCTTGTTTGACGTTCTTGTTTTTGTTTGCTGCTTGACTGGGATGCCATGAACATATCTGCTATCAAAGCTATGTTTAGAATCTTCTTGTTGGGAACTTAGGGACAAAAGTCATTAGCTTTCTTTCATGCGTGAAACTAAAAGGGATGAGAATCATGGTTTGAGCTTTGATGAATCTGGTTTCATCATTGTTTCATGACCAAATGGGAGGATAGGGTGTACCAAAATGAATCGGATTGTGGTTATTTTTCACTTGATCATGCATATTTATTTTCCTTTTCCATTCTTTCGTTACTTTCCTCTTAATGCCTTTCCATTTGTTTCGTTTCTAGCACCTGTTTCTTCAGAACCTGTTTCTTCTTTCTTAAAGGGTGGGGAGCATTGTTGTTTGATGTTTTTATATGAGGGTAAGAATGATTTTAACATGGGTTTTGCTCCTTCAAAATAATGTTTTGATTTCTTCCCATCTTATGGTACAGCAAACCCATTCTATGGTACTTGCTATGCTTGATGCAAAAGTCATTTTCGCAGATTGTATTATGCTTGTTGTTGGGATTTTTGGATAGATAAATCTTCTTGGAAATTGTTGAGAAAATGGGACGAAGTTTCGTGGTAATTGGGTTGACAAATTTATGGTTTGTTTTTGTGAGTTTGCGAATGATCTGGTGCTAGATAGAGTTGCAGAAAGTTGCGGAATATGGAATTCCAGAAACATTCTTTTCGGCTGCAGAATCATATTTTGCTTCGAACCACGCATGCAATATTTCCAAAAATTACATTTTTACCCCCTCAAGTCTCCCTTTATTTCACTATGGCCCGGAAAATTGGAAAATTTATCAATTTTGTCCCTTCAAAATATCATCTTTTCTTTGATATACTTTAATATGATTTTGGACAGATTATGTTTGGATTTTAGGATGATATTTAAAGGTTGATGATTTTGATAGATTTATAGCCTTGGTTTGGATTTTTAGTAAAATTTTGGGTGATTTTCTTGTGTAAATTATAGCGAATGGGTTATCATTTATTTGGTGAATTTTAGCATTTAGTTCTAGGTAGACTTCATCTTAAGTCCTTAATTTATTTTATTTTAATTTAGACCCTTAATATTTGTAGTAATAATGATTTGACCCCTCAATCTTCTTTAATTCTCTCAATTGGGTCCTTGATTGTTTAAATTTGTTGAATATGGGTTGTTTACTTTCATTTGAATGTTTTGATTGATTCAATTTCGGGTTTATTTTCATTTCTTGTGATTATTTGTTAATTAAAGTGATGCCTTGACATTTTTCTTTGTTTTGGAGGGTAAATTAGAAAATTGCATTTCATTAGACAACCAATTCAAGGGAGGTACACTCTACTCCTTTATTTTATCAATTTTGTCCCTTCAAAATATCATCTTTTCTTTGATATACTTTAATATGATTTTGGACAGATTATGTTTGGATTTTAGGATGATATTTAAAGGTTGATGATTTTGATAGATTTATAGCCTTGGTTTGGATTTTTAGTAAAATTTTGGGTGATTTTCTTGTGTAAATTATAGCGAATGGGTTATCATTTATTTGGTGAATTTTAGCATTTAGTTCTAGGTAGACTTCATCTTAAGTCCTTAATTTATTTTATTTTAATTTAGACCCTTAATATTTGTAGTAATAATGATTTGACCCCTCAATCTTCTTTAATTCTCTCAATTGGGTCCCTTGATTGTTTAAATTTGTTGAATATGGGTTGTTTACTTTCATTTGAATGTTTTGATTGATTCAATTTCGGGTTTATTTTCATTTCTTGTGATTATTTGTTAATTAAAGTGATGCCTTGACATTTTTCTTTGTTTTGGAGGGTAAATTAGAAAATTGCATTTCATTAGACAACCAATTCAAGGGAGGTACACTCTACTCCTTTATTTTGATTTTATTTGACCCTATGTGTTCCTATGTGATTTTATGGGTAATTGCATGCTTTTTCTTGAATGTTTTTTTATTCTATTTGTTTACTTCATTCATTTTAATTTTTTAATTTTTGAATATTTATTTTATTTTAATTTAATTTTGGTTATTTGAGAGGCATTTAAATGCCAAGTTGTAATAGTTAGGTTATTATTTTTTTCATTTCATTTTTGCCTTAGATTGTAGTAGGGCCCCCCCAATGTAATAGTTAGGTCCCTATTTGCTTTTATTTGCTTTATGTATTTTGCATGCTTGTGTGTTACGTGTTACTCACTTTCTTAGGATCTTGTATCTAAATATCATGTCTATGTGCTATGTGCTATATGTGATCAATGTGTTTATTTGCTTTATTATGTTTTATATAATTTATTTGATTGTAATAAATGCATGACGTCACCACACTAGTCCAACGCTAGTTGTGGCACTCTTTTTCCGATTCCACACTAGTCCAACGCTAGTTGTGGCCCTCCTTTTCTAATTTCTCACTAGTCCAACGCTAGTGAGAACTCATAGACATAGGTTAGTCCAACGCTAGACCCTTAGGGACCATCCACACGCCAGATCATGTTTTGTGTGACAAATCACTACATTTTCATGCATATTTTCTACCTTTTTAGGGTTTTTACCATTGTGCATGACATTTCCTCCTTATATGTATATCCCTTATCCCATACTCCCCTTATATGTATATCCCTTATCCCATATTCCCCTATATATATATATTTCCTTATCCTTATGTGTGAAACATAACATGTAGACTTGCATTCCATTTAAGAAAATTAGAACTAGATTAGATCATTTGTTTGATTAGATAGGAAATACCCCTTAAATATGGGATATGGACGAGTGTGACTTTCTAGCCTTAGCACGCTCGTATTCCCTCAATTAAAGGGAAAATTAAATCCACGAATTTTAGCCCCCGCACCCGTTATGATGCATTCCTTTAGGTCATATATATTTGTATAATTATTATTTTCTTTTTCTTTCCTTCGAATCTCATATTTTTGCAGATTCGTGACCTCTTCAAAAAGTTAACTTGGGTATCATAATTAATGTGATTTGCACCAATTAAGTTTTGAAGAGATATTCCGACCCCTCGATATTCTCATAGGCTTAGGTTTTGCATTTATATAGTGACATCCAAATGTGATAAATTTTTAGGTTAAAAATAAGAAAATTTTTGACTAAATCATGCAACTAGCCTTGGCTAGGTTGACAGGGTGTCTTGGATTTTATCCTTGCCTTCCCTTTCTTCAAATGTGACTCCCGACCCTTTTTTCTCTTGATTTCGCAGACTTGGAGTTGTTTAAAAAGGGTTTTTCTCTACTTTTTTCTTTAAAAATTCATTTTAGGTGACTTGGTACACCTTAACTCAATATCAAGTAGCGACTCTTAGTTTTTATTAAAACCCTTTTTAAACTATTATTTTGGGTCAAAACCGTCGCACTTTTAAGTCCCATTTAGACCCATTTTTCTTTATTCATTTTCCAAAAATCAAAATTCATTTTTGAACCAAAATTAAATCAAAATTTATTTCTTTATTCATTTTTCATTAAAAATACATTTTTTTTCAAAATTAATCAAACAAATTCATAAACACGTTATTTTTCATTTTAAAAATAGGGCGCGACAGGTATACCTCTCGGACGGTCCAGGGGCATTGCTTGGATTACCCCTCTTTCTAACATGAAAGGCTTTGGATTGAGATTTAATATTTTCTATCCTCTGTGCCTTATCCAAGGCATCCGTAAAAGTGGTGATCTGGGTTGCTGCTAAGGACTCTTGGATTTCTACATGTAACCCTTGAATGAATCTCCGTATCCTTTTGCACTCTATGACCACTAGTTCAGGGGCAAATTTGAAAAGTTTGGTGAACCGTTCCTCATACTTGGCCACATTTAGCAACCCTTGTTTCAACCTAATAAAGTCGTACTCACTCTTTTCTTGTATCATTGGCGGGAGGAACTTGACGTTAAACTCTCTTTCAAAGTTTGCCCAAATCCAGGGGGTTTGTTATCTCTCCCATTTCGCCCTAATAACATTCCACCATGAGTGCGCCGCTTCCTCGAACTGGAAGACGGCGAAGTTCACCTACCTCTCCTCGGTATAATTTAGGGCGACAAAGATCTCTACCATTCTCTCAAACCAATTTTTTGCCGCTTCGGGATCAGATTCTCCGTGAAATCTAGGTGGGGTAAACTTCAAGAAACGCTCCAGGCCTCTATTCTCATCCCTCTCGTGGTTTCTAGACGGGTTGACTGGTTCAGGACCTTGGCGCTGAGCTAGATGCTCAAGGACATCGGTTATACGGTTAAGGGCCGTAGCCACTTGGTCACCCCCTTCATTCCTAGGGTTTTGGTTCGGACCGGTCTCTGATCCCTCATCTCTCTCGGGAGTGCGGGGTTGCCAAAGCCCACGCCCACGACCCCGTTCACGTTCTCGCCGATCCATTTTTAGCAAGAATCTAAACGCATAATTAAAAGAGGGTAAATAAGCATAGAAATTTAAAAGCATATGCAAATTGCAAAAACACTTGAAATTAAAGTATAATTCTTTACATAAACTAAAAGTCATGTTACAAGCAAGAGTTCTTAAAACAAGTCAAAATGTCAAGTACAGGACATAGGCAACCAAGTGCCTCAAAATATAGGGGTACATGCAACAAAATACAAAAGGTCTCAAGGTGAGGATCACCCCTACTAAGTCCTTGGCTAAAATCAAAAGATCAAAAGATCACTAGTTTGAGTGGACCGAACGAATAGACCCTATCTCCTCAGAAGGATCCTCCTCGGCCTTCGCCTCCATGGGCTCTATCTTCTCCTCATCACTAGGGGCAGCATCCCCAGGTCCTCCTCCACCAATGGCCTCCTCTATGTGATCCGCCATGGTCCCACACTCTGGCAGAATACCATCCACAAGATCTCTCACCTCCTCTACAATCCGAATAAGGCACCCATTGGTCGCTTGAAACTGAGCGTGAGAGGCATTAGCCCTCTGACGCTCCTCGAGGACCCTAGTCTCCAACTCCTGAATTCTGACAGTTTGGGCCTCTATAGTGGCCCTCATCACCTCCATTGCTGCTCGAGCTCAACTGTTTCCTCTTTTCAACAACCCCTAACACCACGTAGTTAGGGTAGGCGAACCTCTCACGGCACGGGCATGTCCTAACCCGATTGGGGGGTGACCACCGAAGGGGGGGTCCGCCTCCGACCATGCAAAACCGAATCACTGGGGAGGTCCCTCGATCCTATCACTGTCGCTACCACTGTCCATTTCCTACAAAAACCCACAAGAATCAAGGTTAGGTCCTTAAAATCACTGGTGCTACCTAAAGATCTAAGTTAAGGTTTATCATGAATTTCTATGATCGAAAATTCACGACTCAGAACTCCTAACATTATTACAGGTATTTCAAACCTAGAGTTCTAATTTCAACTGTGACGCCCCTACCTCTCCCTAGGGTATCAGCGGGGCGCCTACCCAACTCTCGTCAGTACTCACGCACTCATTCTAGTTTAATAGAGATTCACAAGTCAACCATAGGCTCATGATTAAAGGAATATTTCGAATATACAAGCCAAATTCTTCTAAGACTACCATATACTATTACAATCAAAAAATCCAAATATAACAAAGTTTGCACTTCAAATGTCTCAAATATCATACAAAAGGTTTACTAGGTTCAACCAAAAACCGCTAGTCTAGAATTCCCAACTTCTACTTCCAAAACCTGTTAAGGAATAATAACTTAGGGTGAGCCAACGTTCAGTGAGACCAAGAAAATCAAGCAAACAAACAAGTAGCACGAACCAAATCAAATAGCACATTCAAAAGCGACTTAACATGAATTTCATATAAGTGAACAAGTAGGAAGTAAAACACAAGTAGAAAGGATACAGGACCTTTCAGGAGTTATTCCCACGTCACGATTGGTTCAAGCCATCTTTGGTTGATCCTTCGTCAACTCAAGTAGCAACATGTCCGTAGAGTTCCACTTACTTCCTCCATCCACCATATCACCCTCTCGGATCCGAAACCAAACAAGCACGAGGTGGCAATGCTATTCGAGTATGCCAAGCAAGATCTCAAAAGATCAAAACTATAAAATTTCTGATGGTTCACCCAAACTTCTCGGACCAAACCCTTGTCGGCTCGAACTACGAGGTTAGCCAATGGGTTGGGGCATCCCTACAAGTATACTTGGTCGATGAGACAATGTTTCAATCGACTTAAAATCTATCATAGCACTGAGTCGGGATGAGAGGTACCTCCTACCCGAATAGGGTGTGGTACATGCTGTCGCTCAGTGCTCACGAGTTAAAAACATGTTCGAGTATAAGTGCAAGTCACACAAATTCATATAACAAGTAGCGAGTATTCACGCGGGAGAGGATGCGAGCGATAAAATACACCCTCGTCTCGGCAAATTTACAAATCACAAGAATCACATAGCACTTGTACAAGTATCATTTCACTCAAAGCAACATGAAGCATGCACTTGACACTCACCAAAGTTAAGAGCAAAACGAGAGCAAAAGCAAGAGGTCAAACGAGTTCCTCGGTATCCAAGTGATCACCTGAGACATGCACAATCACGGTTACCTAGATATTCAACCAAGGCTAATAAGAAAAAAAAACCCCTTGCTACCCACACTCAAGAGCTTCAAGCTCAAGTCATATTAAAAGAGAAACTTTCTCACTTAATCACTAAAATAATATTCAAGGAGGACTCAAAGTTCCATTTTAGAGTCAAGTCGTGGCAAGAACTTTCGATTTCAAAAGAGGAGTACAACATTTCATTTTTGGCATGAAAATCGAGGAAGGAAAAAAATGTTTTCATATCTTAAAACTTCTAATACTATACTCAAGTTTTAGAATATAAGTTAGTGTTCACGTTTTTAAACTTACGAAGTCAAAATCCATAAAAAACGTCACTTATTTCATAGTAAATATTGGAGTTAAAAGCTCCAAGTTTCAAATATGAATCTAGTGAAATTCTCAAGAATTGCTCTAACTAAAACGCTCAATTTATGGTTCATTTTCACGGAAACCAAGGGCATAAGACTAGAATGTGAAAAATCTTATTTCGGAGCCAAAGGAAGCCAACTAGTTTTGCTTGAAGCTTGGCCAACTTCCAAACAATCAAGCTTTCCGATCCAAGTCAAGAGAAATCTCATGTGCTCGGTGAACTTCATTTCCCAAGTATGAAATGGGGTGCAAATAATAAAAAAGGCTAGGCTTGAAACCCAGAAAATGTTTCCAAGCCACGTTTGAGCTTTTATCACTTTATAAGGAGAATTTCAGTTTTTATAATGTTCTTTTGAAAATCATAACTTGAGTTCTATAAGTCTAAAAATCGTAAATCTTATACCGTCGGAAAATAGAATCAATGAACTAAAACTCTCTAGAAGACACTTCTACCAGATTCAAATCAGAAACCAGTCAAATTTTAGTTCCAAATTTCTGCTTCAGTAAAAGCAGGGCAAAACAGTCTTGAATTTCAGTGAAATTTGAAAATTCATCAAAATTCATAGGAATCGAACTAACCCTGAAATTTATACCAATGAAAGAACTTCAAGTCTAATTTCAAATACAACAAACGAAACTCAATTTGGATTTTTCTACACCAAGATACAACAGTTTTTCGAAATCTGGTTTTTGAAACTTGAAACACGAAAATTCCAGCAAACCTACTTGTGAAATCTTTCTCTTTTCCTTTCGTTTAAAGCCATCTTAATTGCTCCGATCAAGGTGCATCTAAGGCCATTGTTTTAGCAAGATTTCAGCTCAAGAAGAGGCTCCAAAAACTGAAATTTGCGGCCCAAACTTTGGCCACAAGTATTGTCTCAAAACCAGAATTTTTTAGCTCCAAGTTTGGAGCTAAATTGGGGCTTTTAAAACCAGAAATTTTAGTACACGGTTGGAGTTAAAATGAAGCTCCAAAACCTGAAATTTTGTCAAAGTCTTGGCCAACATGAGGCTTTAAAACCTGAAATTTTAGCTACAAAGAAGGTCACTAAAACCAGAAATTTTCAGCACCATTTTCGTCCAAGGAGGGGACTCAAAACTGAAATTTTTAGCCTCAATATTCGGCCAACTAGTGGCCTTGAAAAACTGAAATTTCTCTTGCATTTTTCGGTCAACAAGGAAGGTGCCAAAACTAAAATTTGTTTACCAAGATTCAAGCATTATAACTCACTTTTCATGCCACCAAAACAACCAACAAAGCAAGTCAATATTAACCAACAAAGCCATAATCTTGCTAGCTAGTAAAGAGGTAAAATCAAGCCATCAAGCAAGCCAAGAGTTCATGCTATATCACATGATCATCCAACCAAATCAAACATACCATCCCTCAAGGCATCTTCCTAAGAGCAGGTCAAGAAAGCAAGAAAATCCTCAAGACATACTACCTAATGTCAAGGTTCATAGAACCCTTTAACAACCCCAAGTGTATCTAGCTAAAATTTAGCTAATGGATGAAAGAAAGATTGGAGCTTGGGGTGTTACCTTCTTCCAAGGATAGCAAGCAAGACCTCAAGAAACCAAGCACTAAACCTTCAAGAATCTTCCCTCCACCAAGTCTTCTACCAAACTTGAAGATGATCCAAGGTGTGAGCAAGGTTGGAAGTAAGATTAGTGAGCAAGATTGATAGGAAGAAGATGAAGTTTTTCTTGGCCAAGGGGGGGGGAGAGGTTCAGCCAAGGGGAGAGGAAGAGAGAGTGGTTGTTGAGTGATTTTGGTGAAGTAAAATGGTGAAAGAGTGAAGTGACATAAAGCCACTTTTATGGTGCAAAAGTCAACCTTTGAATAGTGGTCCATTAATACTCCTAATTGAGGCTTAACTCAAGTCACTCACCTCTAATCTCTCAATTAATTTTCCTAGTCTATAATTGATCATTCTTAACTCTCCATGACCACAGCACTCTCAGACCACATATTGCCTCGAAAAGCGTGATTTCTCAAATTTTCACTAATTGGGCGACAGAAAAATTAAGTTTAAGAGCAAACGTGTTAAAAATATAAAATGAGACAATGTACAATGCAGATGCAATTAAAATGAATGAAATAAATTAATTGGGGCAAATGAATAAATAAATAAATAGATAGACCAGTAAAAGAAAATTTCGGGTCCTCACACTTCAAATTTCTTTTTTTCTATGTAGTCAAAGAAATAACGTATGTATACAATTTCAATGATCGAAATACTTGCCCATCCTTTAGATGTATGCTTATTAATTTAGATACAAGAGTGTAGTCTTATTCTATCAACGGTTGAATTGACTTCAAGTACCTGATCTTTTTTTTTTCAATTCTACAATTTCTTTCAAATTATAAGCAATTATCAAATAAAAAAGTTAATTGTCTCGATTTATAAGTGTTGAGGCTCTCTGCCTCATCTATTGCCCATATTTGTGTTGTTATCATTTTAGGTAATCTAATATTAGATTGGATCTCTATTGATTTTACTGAAATAGTTGACAAAAATTTCCATTCATGGTATGATGGTATTTAAAGAAAATATTATAAATTTTCATGCTTGGTATTCTTACATATACGCTTGCAATACTTCATATCAATCAATTTAGTTAAAAATGTTCATTAGCAAGTTGTCTTTACATCAATTTTCCTTTTTGAAGTTAATTAATCATGTTCCTATTTGTATGTTGAGATTATTATTAAATTCAATAAAACAATTACCTGCAACCACTAGGAAGCCATTTCTCAGGATTGAAGAGTTACCCCTACCATAGTAATCATAGATAGAAATATACAATCATCCTTTCCAAATCAAAGAATAGTGCTATACTAAAAGTGAGGAAAAAGAAAGAATATTAGAGCAACAAGTTCGATTTGTGACCAGCTAATCTAAATTTGATATTCTAACCAACAAATCCCTATTGCATGAAGTTTAGAGAAAAACCAAGTCAATTCACTTAGTACCAATTCAATAATATATCAAATATCATGGCAGAAGGGATTAATTTTAGACAAAAAAAGGAGAAATAAACTAATATTTTAGAAATCATTTTATGTACTCTTAAAATATTAAAAATAGCCTTTGCCCATCAAACATTTTACAAAGTGAAAGATAACCCCTTTTAAGTCTACAACTTTTAATTCTATGATTTTATCAAACTTTTTAAATTATAGCTCCAGCTTCTGCTATTCTTATCATGATTGAAAGTAAATGCTATGTACCGTGTCTACCATTCTTATGCTTACTATTCTAATTGTTTTTCTTAGAAATATAGAAAAAGGTTCCTAAATTTGGTAACTTATCTGCTCTAAATATGAATTGGATTTGAACTTTGTTGATTACTCTGTATTTAGGACACTTTTCATGATAAACAGGAACTCTAGCTATGAAAAAGGTAAAAACTATACCAATCTTTCTCTACTTTTTTACTTTATGAATCTTCTCTTAGCATTGAACATGGACCAAATTAGAATTTACATACTAATGAGTAGGTTACAAGTTATTTAGATTTAAAAATATTTTTATGCTATTCGTTTTTTGATAAATTCTCAATTTTAATTTTTAAAACATTTTTTAGCAATAGAAGGAAGAAAAAAAAAGCATGGAGATGGTGAGAATGAAAATCTAAGTTACATTTAGAGTCAAATGCTTATTTTTCATATTAAAAATAAAAACCTGAACAAGGAATCTTTATGATAATTAGTATAATTTGTGAGAACCCTCACCTAAAAATAAAATTTCTCCTAAATCACTTGCATTTCCCTTAGACTAAATTACTTATAACACGTCCTTGCATTGCATTCTACATGCATTATAACATTTCCCTTGCATTGCATTCTACATGCATTATAACATTTCCCTTGCATTGCATTTCATTACCTTTTACTTGAAGTAAAACATTTCCTTGACTTGGTATTATTTTATTTCACCACATACTCTATGACCAAATATCCTTTTTATTGTGGTTGGGACTTTATATGATAGTTTAGGGGTGTTAGTAAGACATTAGAAACATTTGGAGGATAGAAACATGATTTGGCAAAGATTAGAGAGAGAATGGCCAAGATCGAGACAAGTGGCAACCTTTTTGACCAAAGAATTAGAGGAAATTTAAACCAAACTTGGCTCCATTTTTCTCCTCTATGGCCGGACACCTTGAAGCTTCCAAGGGAAGAGAGAAAACTCCATTTTCATGCCTTTTAAACCCTAGCTTGATCTTGAGTTAGTGGACTTGAGTTAGTGGAGTGAACAACCTTCAACCCTAGTGTGTGATTTCAAGCTTGGAGCTTTTGGTATGGTGGTTGTTTTGGGTGATTCAAGCTTCATATAAGAGAGGTATATGATCCTTAACTCTTGGTTTTATGGTGTTATATCAAGTATTTAAAGTTTTGATGGCAAACTAGGAGTTGTATGGATGATAATTGTGGTGAAATTTCTTGAACTAAACAAGTGGAGGTAGGGTTGGTTGTTTAGCCTACCATGTGTTTGATCAATTGTTAAAGCTTTGTTTATGGTTTTCTTGTTGTATTAACATGATTTGGATCCTTTTAAAGTAAAGGATAACTCTTGGGATGTTGCTAAGTTAACTATAATTAAAGGATGGAAGTTGGTGATGCATGTGAGCTTGTGGACTATTTTCCTTTCTCTTGGCTGACCGGCTTTGAAGGGGAGGTTTCTCCTTGACTTTTGTGGTTCTTTGCACCTTAATTAAGCCTAAGGAACTTGGCTAAACACTGGTTTAAGGTTTGGTGTGAGTTGAAATGGAAATGAAGCAAGTAAAGTGGTTGTTTTTGGGCAACTAGTGGACTGTTTTGATTCTTTTTATTGGCTAGACTGTTTTGGTTCACTTGATCATTTGGTGTGTTGCATTTAAGCTACAATGGTGCCAGATAACTTGATCCCCTGTATATGGACTCTAGGAGGTTGAATTGGGTGAATTTGAGCCAAAACAAGTGAAGTTGGCAAGAAGAAATAGAGTGACTTTGTTAGGATTCTAAGCTGATTAGAACTGAAAAATCAGCCAAATTCCCCGAATTACTGGTATTGATAGGAGAAGAACTAGAGGTTACATTTGGTACCGTTAGAAACCCCTTTGAGTCTAATTTCTAACGCCACTAACGGAACATGATTTTGACTTTCCTACAGTGAGATATGACCGTTTTCCCGAAACTGCGTGAGCGCGACTGTTTTCCCCGCGAAGACTACTTTGAACTTGAATGAGATTTTTATTTTGCTCAACTTTCTTGCACTTATCAAACTTGTTTTCTTATGACCTTTTACTGCATTTTGGGCTTAACTTGCATGGTGAATTGAGTAGATTTAACCACTCACTTGGTCACCTAATGAACCTACATTTGGGTTGGAATGAACCAAAAACGTTAACGATTTGACTCGTTGCCCTAGGATTGGGAAACGGAGGTGAACGTAACCAAGGAACTTGACGTATAAACTCTGCATTTTCTAACAGGTGAGTGTTCCATTGCCTGTTAACTGTCTATGTGCAATATCTGAATACTTGATCTGTGACTGGTTGAGCTAAACAATTGTTTTGACAAATTTGAGGCGAGCATGTACTTTATCACACTCGACCTCCTTCGATTGCACTGAGGCTCTGTATACTGCTATTATGAGATGTGATTTCTCTATATTTGACTGTATGTGAGTTGTTTGGGCGATATCCCATCAACTACTGTGACTGTTTGGGTACCCAACCTCATAGGTGAGTCGGTTGTATCGAGCCAGCAAGGGTTTGGTCGAGAGGGCCGATAAACCTTGAGGACTGTTTACTGAATCTGAAAACTGGTATACTCGAGTATTACCTACTTACTGTTTGTAGTGTTCGGACCCAGTAAGGGAGTTGACTGGTGGACGAAAATTGGAGTAAGTGGTGTTCTACGGACATTATATTCTTTGAACGCAAACGTTGACGGAGAGTCAACGGATTCTTGTTATGATCAAGCTCAAGTGGATTTGGCTTTTGGAAGCCACCCGTATCCTTGAATTGAACTGTGATTTAATTGTTATAATACAATACGGTGGTTACTTGTTTACATTACGCCTTTAATTGGTTATATGCTTACATGTTTATTTGGAACCTCACTGAGCTTTAGCTTACCCCACTCCTTTTGTTTTCCTTAACAGATCTAGGATGGAACTGTGGTCGAGAACTTTCATAGCTTTCACTTTTATTTTGAACTTGTACTTTGGCTTGTATCCCTTTTGTTAGAAGACTTTACTTTTGCCTCTTGTAAGGTTGAATTTGTAAGTTTTCCGTATGTTATGTAAACTAAGTGTGGAATTGTAAGTTTGATACTTAACTCTATATTCTAAGTTTTGGAAAGTGGCATGGCAACTTATAATTCCAATATGGTTTGTACACTTTATTTCGAAGATATTTCATTAGTTCGCTTGGGTTGCTAGTTCTTTAGTCGACCGAGAGTTGGGCAGGCAGTACGCTAATCCTTAGGGTTTGCCCTGAGGAGAGGTGGGGTTGTCATAGGTGGTATCAGAGGCTAGATTTGGATTGGCCTAGGCATATTAGACATTTTGACTTTAAGATTACATTTGATCATTTTCCCTTAAGAGTACTTAAGTTTTATCTATACCTTGTGTAGGACGGACAGACCTAGTGGTCCTAGTGATAGTCAGGTTAGCAGGCAACCCCGTGCTCCATTGCCGATGATTAGGTACCAGATCAAGCCCGGAGGAGCTGCTACCATACACTGGAGTCCAGCTAACCGCCATCGGCGTTGCGAGTGCCACCATACTTACGCCTATCCTAACCCAGTAGTTTTGGCGGTTGTGGAGGAGAGGAAGGCGCTAGTGAAGGACAATGCTAGGCTTGAAGCTGCGGTGAATCAACTAAGGGAAACTATAAAGATGCAAGCTACCAGATTAAGGAACTTGAGAATGACGTAGTTGAGGGTCAAGAAAGGATCGATGATCTCTGCGCGCAACTTGGGGAAGCCCAGGAGCGACTGGTTAAGGGAACAATGAAGGTGAGGACTAGAGCTGAGTTGATCCTGAATATTTGTGATGACCTACTTGGGGACTTAAGCGATGAGGCTTCTAACGTAGGGGTGAGGACGGAGCTGAACCTGCTTAGGATGGGGGTCAGCTAGTCCCGCGACGGACTAAGTCTTGACTACTAGGTTACTATTCTGGGTGCTTTTGACCATTGTACATAGTAAGGTTAGGGGATGTGTTGACTCGATAGTTGTACAGCTTCCTTTTGACTCGGTGGTTGTGTGACATGACTTGATAAACTGTGCCAATACTTTTGAGACTTGTGCTTGATATTTTGCCCTTGTGGGCTTGTAAATAACTGATGTTAGCCTTTGAATGTATAATACTTTGACTTTATTCCGATTTGACATTTAACTGTTTTTTGTTTTCACTTTCCTATCGTGATTTCGACTTTATTTCCCTTTTGTGACGACCCCACCTCCCCCTAGGGCGTACCCCAGGGTTTAGCCTACCGCCTGCCCAACTCTCTCCAGGACTCACTCACTCACGCCAAGAAAATAGGGTGCAATCTCAAGAATAAAAGAAATAAGAGTTCCCAAGTTTGGAACGTACAAATACATTCATTTCTATCTTAAACATCCATACAATCCCAAATATAACAAAAGATTTAAGTTTTCAATACATTCAACCCTAATTGAGCGACTAGTGTGAATACAATCGCAAAATTTCCAAAAAACTAGACTATACTAGCCTGTACCAGTCTCACGCCTCGCTCGTATCCCCTGTAAAGAAAACAAATGGCGTGGAATGAACTAAAAGCCCAATGAGGTTTCAAATAGCAAGTTGACCATTATTTAAAAGTACAAGTCTCAACGTAGCAAAATAGCGAGCATAACAAGTTCATAAAAGTGAGCAATAACACTTCAGGTAGCAAATCTCAAAATGAGCGAGTGTAAAGTTTTTCAAAAGAAACAATAACCCGATAAGTAATAATCATGTCAAAGTATAAGGATATGGATGGCTCGCAAGAGCCAAGTTCCCATTGTTTCACCAGAGCTTGATCAAGTAGTAATTGACATTTCGTCAACTTTCAAGTAAAGTAACCAATCCAGTAGAGCACCACTTAACTACAATCTCCGTCCACCATCCAACCCCCTTACCGGGCCCGAACACCACTAAACACTGGTGGTAATACTCGAGCACACCGATTAGTCGAGGAGATAACACTCCACTCGACAACACTAGATACCCATGGTTCATTATCTAATCGACCAAATCCTTGCCGGCTCGACTCGATTAACTAGCCAGTGGGGTTTGGGTCCCCAAGAAGTCGATGAGATATCATCTCCAATTGACTGAATCAAGATAAAAGTACGGAGACGGGAATGAGAGGCACCTCCCACTCGGATTGAGTGTGGTACATGCTGCCGCTTAGCACTTACAAGTCAAGCACAAGTATATCAAGTCAATTGCAGCAATAAACAAGTACATATCACATTAGGGCAAGTGTGATAAAGTACACCTTTGCCCGACCAAACCAATCAAATATCAAGTATTTAAATCAAGTATCATGTCCAATCATATACTTGGAAGCACTCACCAAAGATTTAGTGCTTGTCAAAAATCACGTTTAGGTGTAACTCCTTGGTTGGAGTCCAAATCTGCGATACAATAGCATTTAAAAGCTTGAAATCAACTAGGGTTCGAAACATAGGAGTTTCGCTTCAAGAAGATCAAGTAAATGAAACTCATTTAGATAGGATTCATGTTACGTATCCAACTCTAGAAAATTCATGCTCGCTCTTTTGGTGTTGCTAAAGAAGCAACTAAAATTTTGGAATTCGCATTTGAGTCTAAAAGACGAGGAAAACATATTCCGAATGGTCACTGCTTTCATTTTTCCAAGGGTACGAGTTTCGACCAAATTTCAGCTTATATACCTCTACGAAAGAAGACTCGAATACCATAGACAATCCAAGTTCAATTCGACCTCAAATCTTTGCTCAAGTCGCGAGTACACACGCCTAACTTTCGAGTGAAAATTTGGGCGGCATGCCCTTTGTATTTAGCTAGTTTCCGGCCATTTATGGCTTCATTATTTTCCTCAACTCAGCCCAAATTCACACATAAGCAATCTTAACACAATAGCCCTTCAACTAGGCTCAATTTCATCCAAATACAAGGCAATTCTAGCAATACAACTATCAAAATCAAAGCTGGAACTAGTATTAAAGAAGAATAACTAAGTAACAGGTTTGACATCTTCCGGCGTTTTGGTCACAGCTGAAGCAACACTTATCGGATTGGGGTACTCGTTATGGTGTTTCGAAGCTAAGACAGATATCTACATTTCTTATGAAGACATCAACACCCAGTTCGTGCATTTTCAAGGTCCAAATGTGAAATCTCAGAGAAAACAGAAAGCTGCCCGCGATAGGCTTCTGGCAGTCAGGGGTAGTTTAGTCATTTCACACTCAACAATGCTCCGATTGAGTTGAAATTTTTCAGGTAGATATTTAACTCCATTACCTACAACTTTTATGTTTTGATCAAGACCGGATTCGGCCTTTATCATGGACGAATATACAGTCCAAAAACAGGGCAGATTCTACTACAATTGGTGGAATTTGATGTTTCAATGCTTAACACTAACATTCATGTGTTGAATCACTACCCCAAGTCCCTATCCAAGCTCATCAACATCATATACTAGATAAACAACAATAATCACAATTGACATTTTTAAACCCTAGTTAAACATTCCACCATATCATTCAAAACTAACTAATTAACCATAGGAAACCAAGAACATAAGCTTATTTCCCAATTTTAACATGACTAAGTACAAGAAAAGGAAAGGGAAATCATGATACCTTCCAATAATTGCTTGTAAGTGAAAACCACACCCCTTTCTTCCAAAACTTTACCACACAAAGCTTTCCAACCACCAAAAGAGAAGTTTAATCGGTTTAGTTTGGTTGTTTTTACTCAAACAAGGATGGGTTCAAGGTGAAAGTTGGAGTTTTCTCTCTTGTTATTTTTCCCTCCTAAAGCTCGGCCAACATGAAGAAATGGAGAAGAAATGAAGCTAAAAGAATGATAAGAAGATAGGAATTTGTTTGGTCAAAATTGGATAGATCATCGCCAAGTGTCGCCGCGAGATTAAAGCTCAAATTTTTTCTTTTTTCCTCTTTTCTTGGTCAACATTTTCGGCCATCTCTAGGATAATTTTAGGGTTGATATCTCTGAAATAAAAGCAAGGATATTAAGGTAATAAAGTAGTGTTCAAGTGGTGCACTCAATCGGTAGCAAACGGTGCACATCGGTTCGAGCCGTTTTTTCTTAACTTGCACGTACTTGTGCTTTTACTTATGGTTCACTCACTTATTATTAACACTTCTAATCACACACTTTTTTTTATTTAAAACTCACTCTTAACCACCAAATTTAGTACACACACCTCCACAATTAATCACACGGCCAACATACGCGAAAACTCTAATTTACCCAAACTATAAAACTAAGGGTAAAATTCTTAAATCTCTTATTCATTACAACTATTGAGGGAGTAAATGAGTAGTAAAACTATCATAAAGTAATTGAGTCAAAATAAAAGGGAATTTTAAGAAAATATGAGCGAATTTTCCAGTCGTCACACTCTCTACTCCTTAAAAGAATTTGGTCCTCGAAATTCATACATTTATTCGTAAATAACTCAGGGTATTTTTTCTTGCATGTCCTTCTCTAGCTCCCAGGTCTCACCATTAGCCAAACTTTTAGCCAGACAATGAAAACCATGAAATTTACCTTAGTGGTCTAAGACATACACTCTGGCCGGCACTCTGGGTTTATCCCCTCCTACATTCGGTTGTTTAGGGCTTGATTTGCCAGCCGATTGAGCATCACTAATTAGGGGGCAATTAGTAATCTGATACTCAGTACTTCCACACCTTGAACATTTTCGAGCTTTTCTCCAGCAGTTATTCTCGGTATGGTTAGATTTCCCACAGTACCCACAAGTTACTCGAGGGGCTGAGATCTGACCTCCCTGCGAGGCACCTCTTGCTTGTCCCCTTCCACCTGGGGCTCCCCTTGCAGTAACTTCCTTAGGTGTCCCCAAAATTTGCTCACCACCATCTCCTCGACCCACCTTAGAGGGTGGCATATCTAGATCACTTTGTTCCTGCCTTTGACTTCCACCAGGCGCACCTCTCCGTTTTGCATGAAAAGCCCTTACTTGTGCCCTGGCAATTTCTATTCTCTGGGCTTTCTCTAGAACCTCCGTAAAAGTATTAATTTGTGCCGCCGCCAAGGCCTCCTGTATTTGTGACGCCCCCACTTCTCCCTAAGGCGAACCAAAGGGTATCCGCAGGACGTCTGCCCAACTCTCGCCAGGACTCAGTACAATTCCAGTTCAAACTTAAAGTACAACACTAACAATGAAATCAGAATAAAGGCACGAAGTCATTCCCATACATAAATGTTCAATCTTACATCACAAGTTCAATATACATCCCCTTTCCAAAATATACAACTTCCCATAAGGATGTCTAGACAAAAAACATTCCAAAATTCAAGTCCAAAGAGCCATCAAATAGGCTTTTCCATAACTCCTTCCATTTCGGTTCCTGTTAAGGAAAACAAATCTAACGGGGTGAGCGGATGCTCGTGAGGCCAAGAAAAACATGCAAGACACATAGTTCAAGTAACAATGACAGTTAAGCAAGAATTAAAGTTGTAACATTCAAGCAATTCACAAATTTCAATTTAACACATTCAATGAGGATACAGGAGCTCTCAGGAGCTAAGTTCCACTTGCTTCGCCAAACCTCGATCGAATACCTTCCCGCGATGACACTCCGTCATCCGGGTCGGCATTTAAGTCCGTAGAACTCCACTTACTTCATAGTTCCGTCCACCATACACCGCACCGGGCCCGAACTTCAATAGAAGGCACTACTACGCGAGTAGGCCAAGCAAGATCTCTCAATAGATCAAGTTTACAGTTATCTCATGGTTCACCAAGCTCCTCGACCAAGCCCTTGCTGGCTCGAGTCGTAAGGTCGGCCAATTGAGATTTGGGCGTCCCCACAGTTCAGTTATGGGTCGAGGAGGTTCACTCCAACGACATTCAATCAATCAATTTCAACTCAGTCAATCAATTACAGTTCAATCATGAACAATTCAGTATTTCAATTAGTTAAAGGAGTACGAGTGCGATAAAGTACACACTTGACTCAATAATTATCAATTGTTCAATCCATAAGAAGCAATTCACATAATTGCAACAAGTCGTGCACTTGACACTCACCAATCAAAAATAAGGGAGTAGTGCTCAATCGGGTTCGCTGTGAGGTCCTCTTGAAGGTCCCCTTGAGTGCCTGAGCAAATAATAGTTGGCTATCACACACTATCACTTATAAATCCCTTGTTAACAAGGAAGATTGTACACTTGTACAATCTAAGAAAATATCATGAAAGAGAGTCTTAATTACTCGTAAATCGAGACTCAAAAGTGGGGTTTAATAACACAAGGAAAAACTGATTTCCTTCATGAAATCAAGTTTAAAATGGTCAATCAATATCGAAGGGTAGTGAAGAGTTTCTAAATCTCATTTCCCAACAAGTTGGAAAAATTCAGTTTTAAGTGTCAATTTTGAAAAATCATATCTTGCACTCAGTAGGTCCAAAATTGGAAAACTTTGTACCGTTGGAATCTTGGTTCAAATTACTAAAAGTTCCTAGAAGACACCTTTCCAAGATTCTAAACGGAAGACATTCAAATTTCAACTCAAAGTGGCTAACTTGAGCATACAAGACAGTTTCGATCATGTTTTCGGTAAACTTTGGAAATTCGGCAAAATTCACAGAAAGTGAACTAGCCTCCGAAATTCGTAACACAATAAGAAGTCCAATCAGAGCTTCAAACACAATACATGGGATAGAAATTGGAGTTTTGAGAGTCAAGATATAGTAGCTCAAAGTTGGCCAAAAATGGAGACTGTTTGGTCCATTTTCCAGATTTGAAGAACAACTTTGGCACATCATTTGTATATCAAAACAGTCTTAGAACGACACCAAAATTGGTACAATTCAAATTTCATATGAGTAATACTCCTCTGTCAAATTTCATTTGAAAAATTGTACGAGAAGGTAGTTAACAAAACTACCAAAGTTTAAGAAATTTCCAAGACAAATCTGCCTTCTTGCTTCCTTTTCTTTTTTTTTCAAACATTTTGCCCAATGAAATCAACTCCAATTTGGTTTATTGGTGACACTAAGGTCCAGGAAACATCTAATATACATTTGGTAGGTGTTTGACACCAAAAGTTTCGAAACAACATGACCCAAGTCAAACTAGACCAATCGGCTAGCAAAATCAGGGTTTTCCAGCTTTGGTACAGTTCCGAAATTGGACTATATCTCACTCAATACAACTCAAAATTGAGAATAGTCAGTGGCATTTGAAACTAGAATCATAAGGCTACATTTCATCTGAACAAATGGTTTTGAAATTCAGTTTGCAAATGAGAGAAAATAGAGCCACAAGTTGCAGCTTCTACTCTTCTCTCGATTGAACAGTCATACAGGACAGTCGACTTTGATCAATCACTACAGATGACTCAGTTCGAATTAGAAGGTCCATTAAACACCATTAGAAAAATACAGATGTCTAGTTTTGAATGCCCCTGACGACACTCAATTCCGACTTCCGAACAGAGAGATATGTTCGTTCAAAGAACACTTCCAGAGGACCACTGTTACACGAAGTTTCCAGATTTGTTCTTGCCAAAATTCAATTTTTATCCAACCAATTCAAATAATTTTTGGTAGAAACTTTCTACACACCATACACAACATATATACATCAGTTTCAAGGTCATTTGAGCATCAAAAATTCAAACTAAAGCCACGGCAAAAACAGGACAGATTTCGGTCAGCAACCATGCGAAATTTTCCTTCAACTTTCCTTCAATTTTCTATCCAAAATCACCTTAATCAACACTTAAACAACTCAAATCAAGCATTATATCATCATATCAGCCCATACAACCAAGGTGGGAATTCATAGACCCCACTTCAACCAATCCAATCCAAGCACTAACAACAATAATAAAGCTACAAGCTTCAAAACTAAGAATAAAACCCATTAAAGCCAAGGATAAAACGTTGGATGATTACCTCCTAGCTTTAAGAGGAAAACCAGATATTTTTGTCCTAAAACTCCTAAGAAAACCAGCAAGATGAAGTACTTCTTCTAGCTTAAGTGAATCTTCAAGTGGTTTAGAAGTTGTGTGATGATTTGTGAAGGATTTGGTGCAAGAATGGAAGTGAAAATGGAAAGGGTTTTTTTTCTTCTTTCTCCTTGGAGGTTCGGCCGGCACTTGAGGGTGAGGAGAGAGAGAGTGTGCTGAAGAATGAAGCTTCTTGGAGAAGCTTAAGAATTTGTGGCCAAATTTTCTCCAAAAGTCAACTACGAATAGTGCGTGTCCGTTTTCTCTCGGATTTGTTTCACTTGTGCACTAAACCTCCAATGTACATCCTTTAACATTATAATTATTCACTCTTAGTAGTCTAGAATAAATTTTTTAAATCTCCATTGGGTCGATTTGATGCAAAAACGCGAACTTCCAATTCGCGCGCGATAAAGCGAAACTTAAAAGAAATTCTTGTAACGATAATATAAATAACTAATACTAGGTAAATAATCATAAAAATAACTATTTTAAAACTAACGCATGAGTTCTCAAATCTCCAAGGTCACTGCACTCTTAGATCAAATACTGCTCGAAAAACTTGTATTCGCTAATTCTTACTAAACGAGCTTCCGAAAATTAAATTTACTAACGGGACATTTTAAAAATATATGTAAGGCATAGTTCCATATAAATGGATTTAAAATGGTTGAAATAAATTATTCGAAGAAAACGGGTGAATAAATATTTAAATAAGCCAGTAATATGCGATAAAATAAGAAAATTTTCGGGTCCTCACTGTATTTCCACATTTAGTCCCTGTACAAACCTCCTTACCCTCCTTTGCTTTGTAGCTATTAATTTGGGAGCAAACTTGGATAGGTTAGTGAACTGAGTCTCATACTCAGATACACTTAGGGTTCCCTGACAAAGTTTAATAAAATCATCCTCCCTCTTCTCCTGAACTATCGGTGGAAGATACTTTTCATTAAACTCCCTTATGAAGTTCAACCAGGTCCATACAGTCCCCTCTCTCTCCCATTTAGCCTGAATTACGTTCCACTAGCCTCTAGCTGGTCCCTCAAACTAAAATACAGCGAAATTTACCTGCATATCCTCCGTATAGTTTAAAGCAGCGAAAATATTGATCATCATCTCTAACCACCTCTCAACTACCTCAGGGTCCGGTCCTCCAAGAAACTTAGGAGGAGAAAACTTTTGAAATCTCTCTAGAGCCCTATCTTGCCCCATTTCAGGATCCCTGGATTGATTAACAGGGGCTTGACCCTACTGCTCTACCAGTCGAGCAAGTATATTGGTCATTTGCAGAATTGCCGTTGCTACTTGGTCCCCCCCTTCAGCTCGGGGTCCAGGTTGTGGCTCAACCGTTTCACCTCTCACCTCTCTCGGTTCCCGTACTGATTCTTGTGTCTGTCTAACCCCACGGCCACGGCTAGAACGGCGTTCTCGGGTAGTTCCACGTCCTTGACTCTGCCTACCCTCCATAGCTCTTTTGGACAATAGCCTATATAAGTATAAGCAAAATAAAATAGCTATAAAGTTCGATAAAAACATTTTCAAATCATAAAATGAAAAATAATAGAACATATGGAAAATAACATACTTTCGTTATATACATATCATAGCAATCCACATATCCTATGGGACGTTAACCCTAGGTATTATTCAAACACTACACTTAATGAAAACTTGAAGAAGTACAACCACGTACGTACATGTGAATAATAAGGGTCCCAAATCTCACTAATATCTTTAATATATCCCAAGTCCAGACTATTCGCATCCCCTGTGCCTTGGCTTTCGCCATCCAGACTTATCCTAATATTACTCGGGATATCGACTTATCATAAAGGTATCACTCTTTGGTACTCGGGTACAGGAATCCGAAAATATGATAATTCACTACTCGAGTTAGCTAGTCTCAAGAGGAAATCAACCACTGTTGAGATTCCTACCCAACATACATATCTAAGGTCCCCAACAATAGACATTTGTTCCACACTTAACAAGCCAATCCCCACAGTCCGAGAATCCTTTCTCGGCATGAGCTCGATAAAAGCTCTGATACCATCTGTGACGACCCCACCTCCCCCTAGGGCGTACCCCAGGGTTTACCGGACCGCCTGTCCAACTCTCACCAGGACTGACTGACTCACGCCAAGAAAATAGGGTGCAACCTCAAGAATAAAAGAAATAAGAGTTCCCAAGTTTGGAACGTACAAATACATTCATTTCTATTTTAAACATCCATACAATCTCAAATATAACAAAAGATTTAAATTTTCAATACATTTAACCCTAATTGAGCGACTAGTGCGAATACAATCGTAAAATTTCCAAAAAACTAGACTATACTAACTTGTACCAGTCTCACGCCTCGCTCGTATCCCCTGTAAAGAAAACAAATGGCGTGGAATGAACTAAAAGCCCAATGAGGTTCCAAATAGCAAGTTGACCATTATTTAAAGTACAAGTCTCAATGTAGCAAAATAACGAGCATAACAAGTTCATAAAAGTGAGCAATAACATTTCAGGTAGCAAATCTCAAAATGAGCGAGTGTAAAGTTTTTCAAAAGAAACAATAACCCGATAAGTAATAATCATGTCAAAGTATAAGGATATGGATGGCTCGCAAGAGCCAAGTTCCCATTGCTTCACCAGAGCTTGATCAAGTAGTAGTTGTGACACTCCGTCAACTTTCAAGTAAAGTAACCAATCCAGTAGAGCACCACTTAACTACAATCTCCGTCCACCATCCAACCCCCTTACCGGGCCCGAACACCACTAAACACTGGTGGTAATACTCGAGCATACCGATTAGTCGAGGAGATAACACTCCACTCGACGACACTAGATACCCATGGTTCGTTATCTAATCGACCAAACCCTTGCCGGCTCGACTCGATTAACTAGCCAGTGGGGTTTGGGTCCCCAAGAAGTCGATGAGATATCATCTCCAAGTGAATATATAAGACTCTCCTATGGCTCGTCAAATCTCCTTGACCAAGTCCCATAACTGACTCGAATCGACAGACTTACCTATAGGACTCAGGAATTCCCAAGAATTAATATGCACACTCAATCACTGATCGTCAATGGGATAACAACCCAAGCGACATCACAACACTTCAATAATTCAAAACACTATTCATCTTAGTCATAATATCAAGTTCACTTCTATGTCATATTTGCAAATTCAAGACAGATAACATGCATAGAAACTCACCAATATATCAAAGCTTTGAATCCAAGTTAGGATCGGTAACACAGTCTTCAATCAGTCCTATAAACACGTAAAGAAAGATAATAAGTTTCGCCTCAACAATTCGCGAAACTAAACCAAATTCACTTGAACTTGACACGTAAGCTCGAGTTATGAAAATAATATGTATCTAGAATACTTTTCAAGCTGAATTCAAAGGAAAACTCCATGCACATGTTAGGTCAATGGTTCAGGTATAATATGGAGTGAAAAATGTTAAATTGAACCAAGAAAAGCGAAGGAAAGAGTGCAAAGGAGAAAAATCAAAGTGACAGCTTTGACACCTCTCGCCATTTTGATCATAACTGGAGGTACACTTATCGGATTGAGATAAATTTTATGGCGTTTCGAAGCTAAGACATAGATCTACAGTTCTTATGAAGACATTGAAATTCAGTTCATGCATTTTCGTGGTCAAAAATGGTGATCACAGAGGCACAAGAAAGCTGTCGCGTCATATCAGGGCAATTGAGCAGTCTCGGGAAAACGGCTATAACTCAATGTAGAAAAATCGAAATCGAATGGCGTTAGTTGCGTTTGAAACTAGACTCAGAGATCTTTCCAACGGTATAAAATTTAGACTCTAATTCGTTTTCAATTAATACCAGAAAATCTAACAAGTTGACTGAAAATGCTCTCTGAGTTTCAGTCCATTTTGCAAACTTTCCAACAAGAAAACAAGGGAGAAATTCATAGTTTTGGTTCAAATTCAACATACAAGTAAAGAGTGATATTTTAACAAGTTTCTTGAACAAGAACTTGCCCAAAATTATTAAGAAAAAGTGGAAATCAAGGTTGGAATATCTTCCCCTGTTTTGGACAACAAAGGCAAAATTTTTTCCACAAGAATTTTTCAAATATTTCTCCATCAGTTCTTCCCAATTTTCCCATAACAAATCCATGAACATATCAAACAATATATAGCCGAGATTCTTAGCAAGAAAAATCATGAAAATTTGCACATAAACAACCCTCAGCAAAAGATCAAACACTTGGTGGACATAGAGATTTCTTCCATTTTCACCAAGAAAACAATCATTTAGTCAACAAAACTCACTCAAATCCATATGGGTTTCATCAATCATTAGCCCTTGGTCATCAAAAGACAATTTCCAAGCAAATCCAACCAACAAATTAAGTGCTAAACTAGCATTTTAACCACTAGAACATCTAGTGATATAACTTCAAGAAATTTACTAGATCTGCCATAGATCTTACTTAAATCAAGTGAATCCAATATACCCATGGCTAGAAATTAAAGATTAAGGGTGATTTTTGGTTCTTACCTCAAGATCTAACTAGATCTAGTGTGATTCAATCTCAAAATTTCCTTCCAAGGTTCACCCTTCAAGTTTTCTCAAGAAAGGTCAAATCTTCAAGGTTGATTGGGTGATTTTTTCCACAAATCCACAAGGAGCAAGATGGATGGTGTCCCTTCTCTCTCGATCTCTCTCTCTCTCTCGGCTTTCTCTCTCTCCCTCGGTCTTCTTTCTCTCTCGGCCCTCAACAAGAAAAGAAGAAAAAGAAGAGGAAAAATTGTCGTGGGTGATGGGTTTTCAAGTGATCTTCAAGAGCAAGATGAAGGAGGAAATGGAGAGCTCTCAAGTCTCCCTCTCTCTCTAAAATTTCGGTTGGCTCAAGGGGGAAAAGAGAAAATGAATTCTCAAGTCTAGTTTCTTCCTTTAAAGTGTGGTAGGGGACCATCTCACCTACTCGCTTATGTGTTGCATTTTCATGCGACATCTTATCCATAACTAGATTTCTCTCAACCCACATTATCCTATCATTATCCTATTTCTTTAAAGTCTCTACATGCTCTAGATTTCATCTTAAGACTAAATTCCACATCACCACTCCAAAATTTCGCACTTAATGCCAGCCAAACAATAACTGGATAATTAATAATAAAAATTCAACTAAGTTGTAAAATGACATTTTAATAAATGAGAATACAAAAAATTTACCAAAATCACATAATATAAATATTTTCATCATTATTATTTACCTTTCAAAAATAGTAAAATTTTAGAGCCCTCATAGTCATAAGAAGATCGATTAATTTAGACATTTGATTTTCCAATGACAAAGATTCTTAAAGTTGCCATTTGAAAATGTGGCATGGATATGTTAAACTCCATAAAGTTAGTTACAGATGAGGATGCAATATCTTGGTAAGGTATTAAGGTCGACCTCTCATGATTTTTATCCTGTGACACAATATTGGAGTATAGAACTAGCATTTCTACACATTCATTTGGCTTATCAATTTGGGTGATCATAGTTTGTACATGTTGTGAAAAGATAAAAATTAGTGGCTAAAAATCTTATTCATAAGTTGCGTAGGAATGACTCAATACTTCGTTTTAGTCGGTGCATAAGTCTCTATTTTCTAAGAACCAAAAGTGACACTTTTGGTTGAAATAAGTAAAAGAATTGACTTAACTTGCAAATTGGCTTCTCTCTCTCACACTCTCATGCTCTCACTAGTATTCGAAAACACGAATCAATTTTAATTGAGTCTAATTTTCGTTATCAATCTTTTGGGTGATTAATCGTTACAATTTGCCATTTTTAGTTTACTTAGGCCTTTCGATTGATGCAATATGTTCTTTTTTTGTCAGACATTTCTCTTTGAAGATAAATTTTATAAAAGAAGCAATAAAACTACATAGGAAAAATAGAAAGGAAGAATCTCTACTTCAATGAAAGTTGTAAGATATTTTAATAATATATTAATGAAAGAATTGTGCGATTTTATTAATATGTAATTATTGGGGTAAATTATTAACCTTTTATGGAATGCGATTTGAAGGTAATAAAATAATATATGATAACTTTTAGTAGTAAATAACAAATTTATCCAAAAGAGTTTTGATAAATTATATGGTGACCAAATAGTTGAGCGAAATATAGGAAATAAACCAGTAAAACCACAAATGTTAGTGAGAAACTATTAAAAATAAAAAAGGTACATGGACAAATAAAATTAACTTTGTAAAAATAATTTTCTATCAAATAGTTTTCATATTTTGTTTCTCAAAAATAAAAGGTAGAAAGGATTTGAACATCTCCCAAACTAAAATTTGAAGCAAATCTCAAAACATATATAGTTAAAATGTAACTAAAAAAAGATTTCTATAGAGTCAAAGTAAAATATCTATGAATCTAAATAAATGTTTTTAATTGTATAGTTGATACAATTTTGTTAATATCTTCTATAATAAGTTAAAGCTAATAATTGTAAATCCTCAGTGTGTATAGTATATGCCAAACCAGTCAGATATGTATAAGGAATATGAATTTCTTTTATTTATAGGCTCTTTCATGCAGAAAAATATCTTTTTTAAATTGGATTGATTTTATGAGTACTAAATGACTAAATTATAAAATATTATGACTATGTCAGTTATCAAATGGCATTACTTAAGATCTATTTTAGTATCTTATAAGTGAGGGTTAAACTAATAGTTAGTTGATAAAAAAATGGAAAGTCATGGTAACTATAATATGAAAAATTATGCAGTATTATAGAAAACGTAATTTTCCAAGACATTATCTGTTGGCCATAAAAGAGAGAAAACACTAAAGTAAATCATTGATAAGTATAAGTTTTCAAATGGTCTCCAAGCTTCTCAGTGAACATAGAATCGTTGATTGTGCCTGTTTGGATTTGTCTACCATACCTTCTGATCCATTTTTTTAGCAAGGGGCCTCTGTTCTCTATCGCCAAACTAATTGGCTAGCCCTTAAGGTTGGATGCATCCATAGCGACATTATCTCGTCCAAGTGTAGCCAGAGTCAGCATCGAAGTGGATTTGCTGAAACCCTTGCCTCAACGAGTTTGGATCTGGAGCGGTTCAGCAGGGTTTTGGCAAAGGGTAGAGTATGAAAACCTTCCAGAATATTGCAATCAATGCAACAAGCTAGGCCACTCTGCCAGCTCTTGTCGATTGCAAAGCTGCAGGGAAGGGCGAAGGGGCAGTGAAGAGGAGAATCAGAAAAGGTGGGCACCAAAGGAAGGTCAAAACCAATGTGATAGTATAGCACATAATTTGGTGGAAAAGGATCAGAACCAAGGCGTGGAGGCAGCGTACGTGACGCCTACGGTAGCATAGGAAACTCGTCAAGGCGATCATTCACTTAACTATCAAAGTGCAACAATGGCACCGTACCAAGATAAAGGTCAGGTTGGTCTATTAAACTCAATGAGCCCACAGCAAAGAGATGCATCTCCAACTCTACGAACTGATAGTCAACTAGGCGTTTCAACGATGGAGCACCCGCCCCCACAGGCAATTCTCCTAGATAAGCCAGGGCAGTAATCGCTGTAGGAATTAGTGCCTCTACCTCTGGAACCGCTAGCAAAATGCTCCTTTTCTCACAAAGTGTCTTTAACCAGCAGCATAAGAGATGATCAGCAACTCTGCTCTAGGAAACGGGAAAATCTGGACTCTTTTTCAGATGTTGAAGAGCAGCAGTGCCTAGCCAAGCCCAGAGTTGACTTCCATCCCTACCTTTAATAATGATCAGCACGATGGTTTGGAATATACGGGATATAGCTGGGCATGCATCAAGTCGTCGTTTCAAGAAATTGATTTGATTACATTTGATATCGTTCCTAGCAATTTTAGAGCCTATGGTCGATCCAGTACAGCTCGCTGACTTTACTGCAAAGTTGGTTTCCACCTTGTAGTTTGTAATTCCTTCAATAAGATATGGGTATTGTGAAAGGCTGGTCTTGCAGTGAATGTGGTAGTTAACGAAGAACAATTTATTCACTTAGCTGTCACTCACGAGTCTTGGAATTTTGTCACCTATTGTTCTTTTAAATATGCCAAATGTTTGCGCGAAGAAAGAAGATCCTTATGGTCAGCTTTAAACGCCATTTCTGAAACCATGGACACCAACCTGTGGCTAGGAGGAGGCGATTTCAATGTAGTAGCTGCTGGTGATGAGTATTTAGGTCACGCGAGCCAAGATTTTGCGGCAATGCCTAACTTTGTAGATTGTATCTCCACCTATGGTCTAAAGCATATCACTACATCGGGAAGCTACTATACTTGGACTGGAATTTGCCAAGGTAGACAAGTGTGGAAGAGGTTGAACAGGTTCCTAATGAATCTAGAATGAATTTCCTAGTAGTGGGATGCAGCATCTCAATAGAGCTATCTCGGACAACAGCCCATTATTATTACTGGTGTGACGCCCCCACTTCTCCCTAAGACAAACCAAAGGGTATCCGCGGGACGCCTGCCCAGCTCTCGCCATGACTCGAGACAATTCGATCCACGCTTAACGATAATAACCCTTAATATAAGTCTAATAAAGAAAATCGTTTCCATACTTATATATATACATAAACATCTAGTCCTACACCTGGAGTACAAAATGCATCAATTGTTCAAAAGACATATAACTATCCAAAAGCTGTCCATTCGATTACAATCGAATCCCTATTACAAAAGTTCATCCCAAAGATTCCTCGGAGTTTCACCTCAGTTCCATCCCTGTTAAGGAAAACAAATCTACGGGGTAAGCAATCGCTCGTGAGGTCAAGAAACATACATGCAAGCACATTGTTCAAATAACAATCCCAATTAATGAGTAAAACAATAATATTCAAGTAAGAAAAGTAAACAGAAACAATTCAAGGATATAGGAGCTCTCAGGAGCTATTTTCCACTTGCGCGATCCAGAATCTCCGCAAATTGACACTCCGTCAATCGGGTAGGTTTAGTCCGTAGAACTTCACTTATCATGTCCCCGATCACCGTTACATACCCCTGTACCGAACCCGCCTGTCATTTGTTTTGGGCGATACTGCTTCGAGTATGCCAAGCAAGACCTCTCACTAGGTCAAGCTTATGTTTTCTCATGGTTCACCAAGGCTCCCGACAAAGCCCATGCCGGCTCGAGTCCAAGGTTGGCCAGTGAGAGTTGGGCGTCCCCATGTTCAATTGTGTGTCGAGGAGATTCACTCCAGCGACGTATGCAGCCATAGCATAGCATTTAATTCATACAATCATCCAATTTCATTCAATCATTCATTTCATTCATTCAATCATTTAATATAATTCATTCCATTCATTTTAAATGAGAACGAGTGCGATAAAGTACACACTCGACTCCATAGTTATAGTCATGCTATACATAACTTGCAAATTCACATAATTTCAATTAGTCATGCACTTGACACTCACCAAATAAACAAAGAAGTAATGCCCACTTGAGGGTTCAGGCGTCCACCGTGGGATCCTCTTGAAGGTCCTCTTGAATGCCTGAGCAATTAATAATGAACTACCACTTAGAAACCCCAATTATTGAAGAAGATTGTACTAGAGTACGATCTAAGAAAATCTCATAAAGATGAGCCTTAATTACTCGTAAATCGAGACTCAAAGGTGGGGTTCTAAAACACAAGCAAATCTGATTTTCATCTTTGAAATCAAGTGTAAAACAGTCAAGCAATCTCGAAGGAAAATGGAGAGTGCAAAGGACTCGATTTCCTTTAAGTTCAGAAATTTCAGTTTTGACAAGTAATCTTTGGAAAATCGTATCTCACTCTCTACAAGTCCAAAATTGGAAAACTTAGTACCTTTGGAAACTTCTTCCAAAGTACTAAAAGTTCTTAAAAGACACTTTTCCATGATTCCAAATGGAAGGTATTCAAAATTCGGCTCAAAGTTGCTGTTTTAGGCTTATCAAGACAGTTTCGGGTTGGTTTTTGGCCAACTTTGGAAATTCGTCATAATTCACAGAATTCATACTAGCCTCTAAAATTTGGAAATCAATTAGAGTTACAAACAAAGTTTAAAACACCACAAACGGAACAAGAATCAGAGTTTTGAGCGCCAAGATATAGCAGCTCAAGGTTGGTACGAAAATGAAGTCCACTGGGCAAAATTCCAGATTTGAAGCTTGAACTTTGGGACTTTAGTTGGGTATCGAAACAGACTCGGAATGGTACCAAATTTGGCAGTATCATCCTACCATATAAGTAATATTCCTCTGTCAAATTTCATATAAAATTTCGTTCGGGAAGTTAGTTAACAAAGCCACTAAAGTTTCCAAATTTCCAAGGCAAAGCTGCCTTGTACTTCCATTTTCCTTTTCTCAAACATTTGGCCAATGAAATTTTCTCAAACATGGTTCTTTTATGAAGCTAATGTCTAAGAAATACCCAAAATACATTTGGTAGGTGATTAACACCAAGAATTTCAAAATGACAAGTCCCAATCAAGATTAGTCATTGTTCAGTCCAAAAACGAGGGTTTTCAAGCAATGGGACAGGTTTGAAATTCGACCATAACTCACTCAATTCAACTTGGAATTGAGCATGGTTGGTGGCGTTGAAAACTAAATTCATAAGGATACAATTTCACAGAAGGAAGTGTTTTAAAATTCTGCCCACAACTAGCTCATATTCGAGCATCAAGTTGCAGTTCATAACAGGTTTCCCAGTTCATCCGAAAACAGGGCAGGTGACTTTGGAAGGCTAGTACGGTTCACTCAAGTGAAATCAGAGAATGAATTTTATACTTTTAAAAACCTGGAAGTGTCTAGTTTCCAATTCCGTAAACGGCACTCAATTTCGACATCGGAGGAAAGAGTTATGATCGAAACAAAATCACTGCCAGAGAGCCTCTGGTTACGTTTCCAGTTTTGGTAAAATTCCGAAATCTCAACTTTTACCCATCCAAATTAAATAAATTTTTGAGGAAACTTTCTACACAACCCATACAACATATTTACATCAAAATAAAGTCAATTGGACCACAAAAATCACACTAAAGAGGTTCGGCAAACATAGGGGCAGAACTGTCCCTTTTCTCACTTCACCTCCTTTGAGTTTTCCTTCCACAATACAACTTATTTTCACTAGATTAAGCACTAATTCAACACAAATAACACCCAATATCATCAAATCAGCTCATCATGTCCTTTGTGGGATTTCATAGAGCCCACTCACAAAATTTTCAACAATATAGAGCTACCCACATGCATCTACAAGCTTACAAGTGAAATCTAACGTATATAAACCAAGATTCAAGGGGTTGATCGTCATTACCTCCTAGATGTTGCTAGAGCAGAAATTTTTGGCCCTTTGAACCTCAAGAAAACCGTGAGAATGGTGCCTCTCTTCTAGCTTAAGTTGATCTCCAAGTTATTTGCAAGGTGTGGTGTGATTTTGAGAAGATTTGGTCAAGGAATGAAGCAAGAAAATGAAGAGCTTTTGGTTCTTCTTCCTCCTAGTGTTGCACGGCTGCTTTGAGGAGAGAAAGAGAGAGTGTTTTGCTGATAATGAAGCTTCTTGAGGAAGCTTAAAAGTGTGTGGCCAAAAGTGCTTCAAAAGTCAACCCTTCACTAGTGCGCGCACGCGCACGTTTCGTGCTCGATTCCTCTCGAGTTTGTTTCACTTGTGCACTAAACCTCTAACGCACTTCCATTGATACTATTATTATTCACTCTTAATAGTTCTAAAATAAAGGTCCAAAGTCCCTCAATTGATCGCGCGCGCGAAAACGCGTACTTCCGACTTGTGCGCGAGAAAGTGCAATATCTATGAAATTCTCGTAACGATAGTATTACTAACTAATACTCGAGTATTTAAACATAAAATACCTATTTTAAGACTAATGTATAAGTCTTCAATTTCCAAGCTCATTGTACCCTCAAATCGATTATTGCCTCCAAATGCGAATTCACTATTCTCGCTAAACGAGCTTCCCAAAATTTAATTTTTGTAACAAGTCATTTTAAAAATACATGTAACCCATAGTTTCATGTAATTGGGTCTAAAAGGTTGGAATAAAATATTCAGAGCAAACGGCCAATTAAATATTTAATAGGAGTTTAAAATAAGTAAATTTGCGGGTCCTCACATGAGTCTAATATTGCTTTCTCAAATCTTCAATAAATTTGCCTCAGCGCGTCTTTCGAAAAAATATCGACGCGCGAGCGGTATGCACTTAATTAGAACTCATTCACCTTTAATTCCTCAATTAACTTTTCTTAATCTACTATTGATCATTCTTGATTTCCCCAAGATAATTACACTCTCGAATAGAATATCACCTCAAAATACATGTACTCATTATTTCTCACTTAAACGAACCTCCGAAAATTAAATTTGCTAACGGGACGTTTTAAAAACATAAGGAAGACATTGTTCCATATGAATGGACTTAAAATGGTCGAAATAAATTATTTGGAGAAAGCAGGTGAATAAATATTTAAATAAATCAATAATATTCGATAAAAATAAGAAATTTTTTTTTTGAGTCCTCACAGCTGGTTTCTCCAAGCCCTGCGTTGGGGCCGAGGTCATTTCGATTCCAGAAAATGTGGCTTAACAACCCAAATTTCCTAACTGTAGTTCGCCAAAACTGGGACCTACTAGCTCTGGGTTATGGAATGGTTCGACTTTTTTTAAAACTGAAGAGGCTAAAATAGGCGCTGCGTGAGTGGAATAAAGAAGTCTTTGGTAATATTTTTGAGAATATATCTAAAGCTGAGGAAGATGTGAGACAAAAGGAGTTACAGCTAGAGGAGACCGACTCAGATGCAGCTCGATCGTAGTGGAATCAGGCCTAGGCTACATTGTTAAAACACTTGGCGGATGAGGAACTTTTTGGAAGCAGAAGGCTAGAGTGAAGTGGTAGAAGGAGGGTGATGCAAATGCAAAGTATTTCCATTCTTTCTTAATGGATAGGCGAGCTCGACTTGCTATTAACAAGATTGCCAACTCTATGGGTGAGGACATGTAGGGAGAAAGTAACATAGGAGCTGCGGCTGTGGATTTCTTTAAATCCTTGTTAGTTGAATCCTCCCATTATATAGCCAAGCCACAACAGAACTACTTAATTTCATCCTAGCTTTAGTAACTCCACAGCAAAATGCACATCTTGTGCGGGAAGTAACGATTGAGGAGGTGGAACAAGCTGTGTTTGAACTTGACGGGCATAGTGCAGCCGGTTGTGATGGATTTGTGAGTCGTTTCTACACGCATTGTTGGGAAATAATCTCGTATGACATTTTCCAGGCTGCTCGGGAATTTATGTGCAGCGTTCCAATACCTAAAGGGATTGCGAGTACTCTGGTTCTTCTAATTCCTAAGAAGGAGTCACCCAGGTCATTCGCAAACTTTAGACCCACCAGTCTTTGTACTTTCATAAATAAAGTCTTCATCAAGATCCTTAGTACCCAATTGAAAGCTATCTTGCCAACCATTATTCAGCGGAGCAATCAGCCTTTGTCAATGGTAGAGAAATCTCTAACAACATATTGCTTGCTCAGGAATTGGTGAATTTAATAGATAAGAATACTCGAGGCACAACGTCATTTTCAAGCTAGATATGATGAAGGTGGTTAATCGCATTTCATGGGATTTTCTATCACGACTGCTCAGCCAGTTTGGTTTCTACCCTCAATTCATTTCCTTGATTACGAACAATCTTGTCTCTGCCTGGCTCTCAATATTCGTCAATGGAAAATCGTACGGGTTTTTCCAAGCAAAACGTGGCATGAAGCAAGGAGACCCCTTGTCTCCCTTTCTTTTTATACTAATGTCAGAGGCGCTAAGTCGAGGTCTGAAGAGCTTAGTCTTACAGTAGAAAATGCAGCCCTTTGCATTAGGACGTGATTGCCCTCCTATGTCTCACTTGGCATTTATGACGACATCATAATTTTTACAAGAAGAGATCGACATTCGGTGAAGTCCCTGATGGATTTCTTAGAGTTATATCAACAGGGCTTGGGGCAAAAAGTGAACAAAGAAAAGAGCTTTTACGTTATGTCCTCTAAATGTCCACCAGCTTCGAGGCGACTGTTGGCTCGAAGGACGGAGTTTCAATGCAAGAGGCTCCCCTTTGATTATTTAGTGTGGAAGCTCTTTAAAGGAAAAAGAAAGGGTGCACTTTTTCAACATCTGATTGATAAGATGCAAGTGAAGTTAGCTGGATGAAAAAATAATATTCTATCGGTGGAGGGTCGATTAATTCTAATCAAGCATGTCTTGGCTGCAATACCACTACACGTTTGCCGTCTTAGGAGCGCCCAAAAGTGTAATACAGAAACTAGAGCAGATTATGTGCGTCCTTTTTTTGGGGGGAGGTTGAAGGAAAGGATAAGCGGTATTGGAAGAAATGGCTCGAATCGTGTAAGCCTACGCAAGAGAATGGTTTAGGATTAAACAAGTTGCAAGATATTCTAAGTGCTTTTGGATGCAAGCTTTGGAGGAAAATACGCACTTCGGACACATTATGGACTCGGTAAATGCATGTAAAATATACACCTAACGAACTACGGCAACAATTAGGACCTCAAGCTCCAGCGCCTGGAAGAGAATACTACGCGTTCGGGATTTGGTAGAGGAACACTCACAAACCTTGATCAGGGATGGGAGCTCTTCCTTCTGGTATGATAATTGGCTTGGTTCTAGCCCTTTAGGCACTCATAAAGCACAGGTTCCCTTGCCGAACACTCATGTCCGAGATGTCCTGGCGGGCAACACCTAGAAGCTGGACCAAGTTGAGGGGGCTCTCACACAGGAAGAAACTTTCAGATATCCTCAGCCTTGGAAAAGCTTCGGTAGTCCTCCATTTCAATGGTATCCTGGAGATTGATTTGGAATAAGCAGATCCCATTAAAAGTATCTATCTTTATGTGGAGGCTGCTCAATTCCTTGCTGCCATTTCCTGATGTTTTGCTGCAGTTTGGTTTCAACTTATCCTCGAGGTGTCCTTTTTGTGAAAGCGAGGATACATTTGCCCATTGTTTCGTGGGTTGTCAGGGCAGGTGTGGGTAAAAATGGAGCAAAAGCTAAATCTCTATGTGCAACCAGCACAACATGTGATGTTAAAGCTGCAAAGCTAGTGGAGTAACTCCTCGGAGAAGTCTGTTTTGGCAAAGTTATAGCAAATTGTTCCTTCCTTTGTCTGCTGGGAGCTGTGGAAGGCACGCAATTGTGTCATTTTCGAGGACCATAAATTGATGCCTGATCAGATTGTTAATCAAGTGCTTAAACTGCTACACTTGGTTGCTTTGGCTCACCCCTTCACTCTAGAAAATAATAATGCTGTGGGTTTTTTACATAAAGGTATTTTACCCTCCCTTAGGAGAAGGAAGTCTACAAAAGGTTTGTCCCTGGTGTGGTCTCCGTTGTTGCCTCCGTACACAAAACTTAATGTTGACTGTGACAGCCCCACCTTCCCCTAAGGCGAACCAAAGGGTTTGGCGGACCGCCTGCCCAGCTCTCGCCAGGACTACGGAGTTGAAACACGCAAAACCCTAGACTACGCGCGAAAGAATCCAAAGCCATAGAATCACAACATCTCAAATGATTACACTTATACATATTTTTACATCAAAGTCTTGAACAAAGTAACTAAAATACAGGCCAGGGTATCCATATCGGTCAAAATACAATTAGGGTTTCAGTTACAAAAGAGCTTAACAAAATACATATACAATAGCTCGCCCATTTTTCTTCAAAAATCATGATTTCGAAGTTGGTCCCCTGTAAGAAAAACAAAGATAACGAGAACGGGGTGAGCTTGCGCTCAATGAGGTACCAAGAATACAAGTAGTCATGGATCATGGCATTTCACGTTTAAGGCACATATAAGGAAATGAACAATTATCTCAACTGGAAAGGATACAGGTGGCTCTCAGGAGCCAAATTCCCATTTCAGTACTTGATCCAAACTCGTTGACCCTCCGTCAACGTTTAATGAAATAAACATGTCGATAGATCCCTCTTAAACGCCAAATCGCGATCACCAAACATACCCCTTACCGGGCCCGAACGCCGAACAGGAATAGAGATGGTAATACTCGAGTATACCGGAAATCCAGAGTCTCAATACCCAAAGATTTCCAAAGAACAGGCACCCATGGTTCGTTAATTTCCTCGACCAAGCCCTTGCTGGCTCGAATCAAGTAACTACCCATGAGGTTGAGCTCAGAGTTAACAGGCACAGGAAGGTCGTTGGATACGTGTCCAAACGACATCATATCAAGTATAAATAACAGATTCAAGTGTACATGAGATCCATAGTAGACACAAGTAACAGAGTCAAGTACATATACAGGAAACAAGTCACACAGGCCAGAGAACGAGTGTGATAAAATACACCCTCGTCTCATACCGGACAAACAGATGATACAGTCATTCAAGTTACAATTTGCAAGTACATATACAAAGTTAGGCAACAAGTGAGGGGAGTGGTACACTCACCAGTTCAAGTGCAGATACTTCAAAAGTTTTTCCCCCAAAATGACTTTAATCGCCAAGAAACCCTAAAATAACCGAAGTAGCAATTAAGGTTTTCACATCCCAAATTCTAGTAAATGAAACGCACAAGTGAGGCTCGACTATGAGTCGTATGCCTACCCAAATGAACTATGAAGGCAAAGTTGCAAAAGCGTGATTTCGGAACGAAAAGGTAACAGGAGGACCTAGGGGCTTGAATGACCTAAAAGCCGTTCATCTACTAAGAATCAACTCAAAGTTGAAGGAACCAAGCGGCCTAGAAAGTTGGGCAGCGTGCCCTTTGTGTTTACCAAATTTCCAGCCATTTACGGCTTCCTTATTTTCCTTAATTCAGCCCCACAATACACACAAGTAAAGTTACCACAATAGCCCTTCCATAGGCTCCAAAGTCATCCAAGTACAACACAAGTGCAATAGTACAAGCAAATATCAATTTTGAAGACAAAAGCTAAATGGCAGATTTGGCATCTCATAGAATTTTAGTCATAACCGAAGCTATGCTTATCGAATCGGGGTGAACCTTATACCATTTCGAAGCTAAGACAGAGGGAAACAACTTTTATGAAGGCCACTTAACCTAATTTATAGTTTATCTAAGTCGAATTTACCAAACACAGATCCAAAAGTTTAAGATCAGTCTAGTTATCAGCACTGACTTTAACCAGCAATAACTCAGGCTACACAACTCCGATTCAGTTGATTCCAAAGCCATTAGAAAGCTAAGATACAAGGCTACAATTCTTAAGAAGGTATCAAAAGTTAATTCATTCATATTCCCAGTCAAACGAGCCAATTACAGAGGCTGATTATCATTTCCGGACAGAAACAGGGAAGCGGGGGTAAAATAGTCATTTCACAGGCTACCGTGCTCCGATTGAGTTGAAATTTTACAGGCATAATCTAAACTTAATTCTATACAACTTTCATGTTTTGAGGTAAGGCCAATTAGGCCTCCATCCTGGACGAACAGAACTGGTCAGAACAGGGCAATATAAGAACCCTAATCTGGAATTTTCCCACATAAAGCTGAAATTTCCGCAATTAACCACAATTAATGCACAATAACTTCAATTCCATACCATACTAAGCCACCAATCCAAGCCAACCTTAGTCATCATATGAAAACAGAAAAATTCCCAAGAAAATGATAAATTCACCAAACTTCACTTTAATTCACAAAATCATCCATAAACTAAGCTCCTTAACCGATATAAGCCACTAATTTACAATTATTATGGACAAAATTGAAGTTCTAAGCAATATACCTCAAACACCAAGAAAGGTAGCCTCTTAGAGCTTTGATTTGCCAAATCACTCCACAAACACCTTTGTTCTTCCTTAGTATGCGATTTCTACGGAGCAAATCGGATTTCTATCGGTTAATTTTCAAGATTTGGACAAGAAATTGAAGTAGAAGTTGAAGCTTTCTTTCCTTTTCTCTCTAGAGGAATTTCGGCCAAGAAGCTTGCAAAATGAAGATGATTTGGTCAAATTTTGCTTTTGGTAAAGTTGTAGAAAGTTAGGCCAAGTGTTGGCCCAGTAGGATCGCGCCACGTGTCGCCTTTTTGGATTTCTCCTTATCCTTTAGCTTCCAATGATTAAATACCTAACTAACCCCCAGTTATCTCTTAACACTCAGTAATTTAATACCTTACTGCACAACTTAACCTAATTGGCCGAACTTCTCTCACTTAACGCACTAGCGGGTCCCACGTCCACTATTTACTCCGAAAATCTCATAAACTGACTTATACTAGGAAAACATTTTTAAAACCCTATTTACTCATAAAAATGTCTAGAAAATTTATCGAATAAAGAAAATATGGAAAACAGGTGCAAAGAAATAAATTAATACCTAAAATAAAGAAAATTTACGGGCTCTCACATTGACGGCTCTTCATTTGGCAACCTAGGCGACTCAGAAGGAGAAGGCATTGTTCGAGATCAACATGGCCGCGTCATAGGAGCCTTTTCCTCATTTTAAGGGTACCTAATCAACATGAAAGCTAAAGCTAAGGCACTTCAAGACGGTTTGCAGCTATGTATAACCTTGTGTCTGCGCCACATTGTTGTAGAAATGGACTCCTTAACTCTGCTGAATGCCATTACCGGGGTACATAAGTGCCCCTGGCAAATTGATGTAGTGGATGGCAGGTGTTCGGGTTTTATTAAGCAAGGCTGAATTTGTGTTCATGCTATGAGGACCCGAAAATTTTTCGTATTTTATATTATTTTATTTTATTTCTTCGAATACATTTTCTTTACCTTACTTTATTACCTAAATTTTCTAGATATTTTTATAAGTGAGTCAAGTTTTTAAATCATTTTTCTTGTATAAGTTAGTTCATGTTAAGTTTGAAATGCATTATGGAAGTGGGACCCGCTAATGCGGTAAGTGCGATAAATTTTTGAAGATTAGGTGGATTTTTGCATAAAGGGATATTATTTTATAAGGTGCTAAGGGATAAATAGAGGTTAGCTAGATAGTTTAGTCATTGGAAGACAATAAGATAAGGATTAATCTTGGCTAAACACTTGGCACAAAGGTCTTGGTCCTTTGACTTTGACTAAAGACTTTCTTACCTCTTTAATTAATAAAAAAATTGACTAAAAATTTCTCACTTTTTATCCTCATTTGGCCAAACTTGGAGAAGAGAAAAAGGGAAGAAAACTTCATCTTCAACCTCTAATTTCTTGCTTGAATCTTGAGTTTAACCATTAATCTTGCAAACCACTCCATAAAAAGTGATATCCAAGGAAGATCAAAGGCCTTAGTGGAGAGATTTTTGGGAGAGAAGCACTTGGTTTCCATTTTTCTTGAGGTTTCAAGGTAACTTTGGCAAGAGACCCTTTTTACTTCTAATATTTGCATACTAGTGGTTTTAGAGTTGGATTTTGGTAGTTTTCATGAGAAAATTCATGTTTTGAAGTGGTGATGTGAAAAATCCAGCTTTTATGGTGAAATTTCAGCCCTTATATGATGCTTGAGCTTGGCCATGATTTGATAGCTTTGTCATGTGATTTATCTAGCTTTTATATGTTAGTTTGGCTTGCTTAAGGAAAATTTCAGCTTGTAGTTGAAATTTTCAAGCTGAAATTTTCAGCTTAGGGTTTCCAAAATTCAGCTTGATTGTGGTTGGTATTTGAGATATAAATTTGCTATATTTGGATGGTTTTGTGGCCTTAAACAAGTGTATTGATAGCTTATGACTTGTGGTTACTATTGAGGTTGAATTGAGATGAAATTTGGTGTTGATTTTGGATGGAAAAGTAAAGAAAACAAGGGGAAGTGCTTCTGAAATTTTTACCACTTCCTTTCTTGTGAAATAAGTGAGACAAGAGGGATGATTTTGGGTTGGTTTGGACTTAGGTTACATGTGATTTATTGCGTGCACTTTGATGGTAGCGTATAAGCTGAAATTTTGATAAAAGCATGTGAAAAATAAGAGGAAAAGTGCTGGTTCCTTCTAGTATGCTTTCTAGTTGCAAATGTTTCACTTTGACTTCGAGGTTGGTTGTCTTCTTAGCTATTTTGTTGCCGGAAATTCAAACCATGAATTGAAACAAAAGGACCCTTTGGTTATTCATGTTCTTAGGTCCAAATGTTTTCTTTTCACTCCAAAATCACATTTGCATCTTTCCACTAGTAGTTAGTTTGGATAGGCATACGACTCATAGTCGAGCCTAAATTGTGAATTCCGTTCACTTGGTTTTGGATGTGGGACCATAATTATTTTACCTTGGTTGTTCTTAGAGCTTATCGGTGATCAAGGGCACAATTCGGGAGGAAACTTTTGACGTTATTTTTGCTTGAACTAGTGAGTATACCACTCGCATGACTTGATGCTTAACTGATTTACGTGTGCTTGCAATTTATTACTTGAATGACTGTGACTTTAGTTTATCCTGGATGGGACGAGGGTGTACTTTATCACATTCGTTCCCTTGACTATTTGCCTGGTTCACTGTGTAATTTGGATATGTTACTTGTGCATGAGTTGATATCGTTTGGAGGCTAATATCCAATGACTTTACTGTGAAATTTGAGCTCAAACCTCATTGGTAGTCAATTGAATCGAGCCAGCAAGGGCTTGGTCGAGGTAGAATGACGAACCATAGGAAAACTGTTACTGATTCACTGAATACTTTTGATATTTGGTATACTCGAGCATTACCACCACTGTTCCTGTTTGGTATTCGGGCCCGGTAAGGGGTATGTTTGGTGGACAGAAATTGGTGTAAAGTGGGGATCTACGGTCATGGTTTTGCTTCTTTAAATGTTGACGGAGGGTCAACGGGTTTGGATCAAGTAATGCAACGGGGAAATTGGCCCTTGAGAGCCATCTGTATCCTTTTACTTGAACTACCCTGCTTAAACTATGGTGTTTACTTATATCTTTATTTGATGCTTATATTTGATCGATTAAAATTGTAATTGCGTGATTCTTGACTGCGTGACCTTTTGGTACCTCATTGGGCGAAAGCTCACCCTGTTACCTTTGTTTTCCTTACAGGGGGCAAAATTTTGGGAGTGTGAATTTTGGGAAAAGAGTTGAGCTAGTTATAGTTTGTTTTTGTTACGCTCCTCTATATTAGTAATGTGACAGCCCCACCTTCCCCTAAGGCGAACCAAAGGGTTTAGCGGACCGCCTGCCTAGCTCTCGCCAGGACTACGAAGTCGAATCACACAAACCCTAGATTACGCACGATCGAAACCAAAGAAAACAAACACTCGGAGACTACTATGCCGATTACACACAACTAAAATGTTCCGAATGATTACAAGTAGTATCTCAAACGAATACACCTAATATACATGCTTAAACACTTAAGTACATACATAGAAAGTTGTACAAGTCAAAACGTGATACTTGATAAAAGTAACTAGGGTTTGATTACAAAAGAGCGTAACAAAATAACATTTACACTAGCTTGACACTTTCTTCAAAATCATGGTTCAAAAGTGTTGTTCCCTGTAAGGAAAACAAAGATAACGGGAAGGGATGAGCTTACGCTCAATGAGGGTACCAGAAGTACAAGTAGTCATGAATCATGGCATTTCACGTATCAATCATACAGTTATACACACCAGATAGGGACATAAATAAACATTTCAAATGGAAAGGATACAGGTGGCTCTCAGGAGCCAAAATGCCCAATTGCGATGCTTAATCCAAACCCGTTGACTCTCCGTCAACATAGATAGCACCAACATGTCCGTAGACCCCACTTTACACCGAATTCCGTCCACCAAACATACCCCTTACCGGGCCCGAACACCTCAACAGTAACAGTGGGTGATAATACTCGAGTATACCGAAAATCCAGAGTCTCAATTACCCAAGGATTTCTTAGAAACAGACTACTGTGGTTCGTTATCTAATCGACCAGGCCCTTACCGGCTCGACTCGAATAACTAGCCACAGGATTTGAGCTCAGAGGTAACAGAAAGGTCGTTGGATGCAATGTCCAAACGGTAGTAGATTAAGCACAGATAACAGATTCAAAATTTTTCACAGTAAATAGGCATGCTGACAAGAGAACAAAGGTGATAAAGTACACCCTTGTCTCAACGGAATAAACAGATAGCACAGTCATTCAAATTACAGATTTCATGAACAGAAACCAAGTTAAGCAACAAAGGAGGGGAGTGGTACACTCACCAATTCAAGTGCAGATACTTCAAAAGTTTTCCTCCAAAATGACTTTAATCGCCCAGAAACCCTAAAATAGCCAAAGTAAACAATTGAGGTTTTCACATCCCAAATTCTAGTAAATGAAACGCACAAGTGAGGCTTGATTACAAGTCGTATGCCTATTCAAATGAACTACGAATGCAAGGTTGCAAAAACGTAATTTTGGAACAAAAAGGTAACGAGAGGATCTAGAGGCTTGAACGACCCAAAAGCCCTTCATCTACCCAGAATCAACTCAAACTTGAGGAACTAAGCGGCCTAGAAAATTGGACAGCATTTCCCCTTAATATTCATACTTTTCCATCCTACAAGCAACACCAAATCTCATCTCAAACCAACCACAATTGCACATATAATTCATAGGCAACAAAACACATCTAATTAGGGCCACAATACCCTTCAAATGAGTCAATTGATAGCTCCAAAATCAAACACAATTAAGCTCCACACCTTAAGTTACAAATATCAGGTCAAGCAAAGAAAATTCTGGAATCATCAAGTTCCACGCACCTTTCGGCATAACAACCACAACCGAAGCTACACTTGTCCGATTGAGACGAATCTTATGTAGTTTCGAAGCCAAGACATATACCTACATTTCTTATGAAGACCTCCAAAGCCAAATCATGCATTTTCATGGTCAAAAATCGAAATTCCAGAGAGAACAGAAATCTGTCCGTGAAACAAGGCTTGTGGGCAGTCAAGGGTATTTCGGTCATTGCACAAGTGCTGATGCTCCGATTGAGCTGAAATTTTATCAGTAGCTAGCTAACTCAAATACCTACAACTTTCATGTTTTGAGAAAGGGCTGATTCGGTCTCTCTCAAGGTCGAACATACAGTGCAAAAACAGGACAGATTACTACCATATAGAAACCCTAAAGCTGAAATTTCCCGCAATTCACCACAATTAACGTATAATAACTCCAAATTACACCATATTAAGCCATCAATCCAAGCCAACTATGATTATCATATGAAATCAGAAAAATTCCCAAGAAAATAATAAATTCACCAAACTTCACTTTAATCCACAAAATCATCCATAAAACAAGCTCCTTAACCGATATAAGCCACTAATTCACCATTATTATGGACAAAAATGAAGTTCCAAGCAAAATACCTTAAGCTTCAAGAAAGGTAGCAACTTAGAGCTTTCCCTTGCCAAACAACTCCACAATCACCTTCAATCCTCCTTAGTAAGCTATTTCTACGGAGGAATTCGAAGTTTTATCGGTTGGATTTCAAGTTTTGGACAAGAAATTGGAAGAAAAGTTGAAGCTTTCTTTCCCTTTTTTTTCCCTCAAAATTTCGGCCAAGAGCATGCAAAAATGAAGATGATTTTGGTCAAATTAAGCTTTTGGTAAAGTTAAAGGAAAGTTAGGCAAGTTTAGTCCAATAAGAACGCGACACGTGGCACTTTTGGATTTCTTTCTTATCCTTTAACTTACTAATGACCAAATATCTAACCAACCTCTAATTATCACTTAACACCTAGTAATTTAATGCCTTACTGCACAACTTAACCTAATTGGCCGAATTTCTCTCACTTAACGCACTAGCGGGTCCCACATCCGCTATTCGCTCCAAATCCCTCGTGAACTCACTTATACTAGAAAAATGTTTTAGAAAACCATATTCACTTATAAAATGTCCAGAAAATTAAGGTAGTAGAATAAAATAAAGAAAATGCATGTAAAGAAATAGAATTAAACGATATGAAATAGGAAAATTTTACGGGCCCTCACAAGTAAACCTCACATGTATTTGTATAAGTTTGGATACTCTGGCTTGTACTTTAAGTTGAATTGTTAGAGACTCCATTGTATATAGTGTGGATTGATTAATCGAAGTTAAATTGCGCGTTTTAGTATGGTAAATGTGAATTCTGGCTTAGTAGTTCTGGCGAGAGTTGGGCAGGCAGTTCACTAACCCTTGGGGTACGCCCTAAGGGAAGGTGGGGCTGTCACACATGCACTGCTATAGAGAGGTCAATCAAGCTGCAGATAGTCTAGTAAAAATGGCAGTCCAGTCTCGAGCCTCGGCCACTTTCGATGCGACTTCTCTACCATCACTTACTATAGGGATAGCCCACCTGGATCAAAGACAATTTCCATATATGCATTATGTTAAAGTGTAACTTTCCCTCTCCCTTGTAGCTGGTTTTAAAATTCTAATAAAATCAGGGGGTGGCGTCCCTAGCCCGGTTCGAAAAAATAAAAAAATAGTAGTGTTGTCTTTATGCAACTGAAATAAAAAATTGAAGAATAAATGACTCTTTAGAACACAAATTCTTTCGTGCCAATTATCTCAATACGACAATTAAAATGAAACAACAAATTTAAGGTTTACTACTAGGCTTATGTTGTATTAGATATCTTAATGTTTTATCTTTTTGAGTCTTTTTCAACAAATTTATTTAGATAATAAGAATCATGGTTGTAACTCTTAGGATTTTGTATCTATATTTCATAAATTCTATTGAACTGAATCCATATTGCAATAAAAGTTATAACTAAATAATGTGACGACCCGGTCGGACCCTAGGGTGAACCCTAAAGTTTAGCGGATAGCCTGCCTGAATCTCGCCAGGACTCACTCAACTCATATTAACTTGAGGATAACATTCACTTAGACTAAAACCATTAATAATCTGTTCATACTTAAGTACATATTCCAGCAAAGTAAGAATTGTCTTAGCCTACACCTTTAATAGATGCATCCCTTAAAATAATAACGTCTACAAAAGATACAAAATAGAACTTTAAGATCAGGCTATCACTAATCTCTATTCCTTCTGCCCTCATACCCTGTAAGGAAAACAAACTAAAGGGTTGAACTTATACTTAGTGAGGTCCTAGAAGAAATAATCACTAGGCAACATAACATATTTAATAAACATTTCAATTCAAGTCAAATCAATGTACAAATCACAATTTAATAATTCATTCAATATAAAAGGATACATGCTCCCTCTGGGAGTCATTTCAATATCACTACACACTCCGTCAAAATCATCCCCTTGTATCCTCCAAAATAATAAAAATCCCCTTCAATCAATAGTCATTTCAATAGTCACCGTACTACAAGGTAATACTCTAGTATACCACACATTTACCTAGAGTTGCCAACCTACCCCACTGAGCCCACCGCTGACTTGAATAGGTCAACTAACGAAGGGTTTTAAGGTCCAGTTCAACCAGTGTGGTAAAGTACAAGTTAGCATATGTGCCCTAACGACAATCACTTATAAGGAAATTCATATGTAGTTGAACTACTTGTGCTCTAATAAATGATTTTTTATCATATTGATAGCTTGTATATTTATACTTGTATGATGAAGTCCCAAGAATAAATTTAATCAATGGAATCATAAGTGTTATGATGACGAGGGTCATTTGATTTAATAAGTTTATTCTTAAATATCTCTAGTCACAGTATTAATAACAATGGGATATTGTTAACACAGTTAGACTATCATATGCTAAGCCACTTCTATCGAAAAGTAGTAGACCTCATCTATTATGGTGTAGTGATGTGAAAACCCGAAAATTTTCTTTATTTCTGGGCATTATTTTATTTCTTTGCACGCGTTTTCTATATTTTCTTTATTCTATAAATTTTTTCGATATTTTTATAAGTAGATATGGTTTTTAAATCATTTTTCTAGTATGAATTAGTTCATGAGATATTAGGAGTGAATAGTGGACGTGGGACCCGCTAGTGCGTCAAGTACAATAAATTCGGCCAATTAGGTTAAGTTTTGCATAAATGGATTATATTACTAGGTGTTAGGAGATAATTAGAGGTTACCTAGATGGATTAACCATGGAGAGACAAGGAGATAAGTTCAAACATAAAAGGGTGCCACGTGTCGCGAAATTATTCGAAGTTGGACTTTGACCACTTTCTTTACCTTTACTAAAACATCAAATTTGACCCAAAATCATCTTCATTTCCAACCCTTTTGGCCGAACTCCTTAAGGAGAGAAAAGAGAGAAAGCTTCAACTTTTATCTTCCATTTCTTGCTCATATCTTGAAATCCAACCACTAAAATCTTAAATTTGTCCACAAAAGTGACTTGCTAAGGGAGTTTGAAGGTATTGGTGGAGTTGTCTTGGAGAAGAAAACCCTAAGCTACTACCTTTCTTGAGGTGTTAAGGTATTTTATTTAGAAACGCATTCTTTGTTCCTAATAATGGTAAATTAGTGACTTGTAGTGGCTATATAGGTTGTTTTATGGATGATTTTCATGGATTAAAGTGGAGTTAGATAAATTTCTGATTTTTTTGGGAATTTTTCTGTTTTATATGATGAGTAATGGTTAGCCATGGAATGATAGCTTGAATTGGTGTAAAATGAAGCTTGTGTATGTTAGTTGTGGTTGTTTGCAAAAAAATTCAATTTTAGGGTTTCAATTAGGGCTTTGTTAGGGTTGGTGGTGTAGCTCTTGTTTGACTAAGATTGAAGGGTATTGTAACCCTATTAAGGTGTGTTGTATAGCCTATTAATGGTAGGTGTACTTGTGGTTGTTTTGGATGAGGTTTGTGGGTTTTTGGTAGTATGGAAAAGTATGAAATTTAGGGGAAATGCTGTCCAATTGTGGAGGATGTTGGATTCCTTTGAGTTTAGGTCGAGGTTAAGTAGAAATGAAAGGTTTTGGACTTGTTTGTACTTTTAGCTTTAAATGTTATGTATTTTCCCAAGCTATATTTGGTTTTGCCTTAGTAGTTCATTTAAGAGGTATTCGACTCGCGTTCGAGTCTCAATTGTGTTTCCTTGATTGTTATAGGACATGTCGGTGATCCAAGGCATCCGACGGACGGAAACTTGTGAACTTACTTGTTTGAATTGGTGAGTGTACTATTGCATGGTTTAATTCTTAAATGATTGCTTATCTTGAATCTTTGGATTGAATGAGTATGAATACTGTGCATGAGACGAGAGTGTACTTTATCGCTCTTGTTCTCTTACCTGTGTAACTGATTACCGTATAACTGTGAATTTGACTTGTGCATGGATTAATGTTGTTTCGGGGCCTGAGCCCAACGACTTTACTGTGATATCTGAGCTCAAACCTCAGTGGTCGTTAATCGAGTCGAGCCGGCAAGGGCCGGTCGATTTGGTAACGAACCATAGGGTTACTATTTGTTGAGTGGAGTGTTATCTCCTCGACCCTGTGGTATACTCGAGTATTACCCCCTTGGTTACTGTGAGGTGTTCGGGCCCGGTAAGGGGAATGTATGGTGGAAGGTACTAGGTGTAAAGTAGGATGTACGGTCATGTTCGTTTCCTCGAACATTGACGGAGGGTCAACGAGATGAGATCAAGAACTGCACTGGGGAAACTGGCTCCTGAGAGCCACCTGTATCCTTTTATTTCCAGATTCATTGTGGTGTTGTTTCTTCTATGTTTGATGGCGTGTATAACTAAGCATGATTGAGTTGGTGAATTTTGGTTGTGTGAATTGCTAGTACCTCATTGGGCGAAAGCTTACCCTCGTTATCTTTGTTTTCCTTACAGGAACACCTTTTGGATATCATGATTTTGAGAAACGAGTTGAGCTAGTTAGAAATTCTTTTGTTCTTTTGTATAGCTCCTCGACCGTTGGAAACCCTAAATGTACCTCCATGTGGTGTTTCCTTTTGATTGTAACTCACAAACATGTGTATGTATGAATGTTTCTTTATGTATATGCAGTACATTTTCTTGGAAATGTACATTCTCTAGTGTTACTTAAAGTTTACTTGTTCTTGATTGGTTTTCGGACGAGTGCGGAAGTTGAGCGAGGAAGAAGAAAATTTCTGTCGGGCACTGTTCATCGAAATCCGGCCAAGGAATTGGCCGGATTTGCAGGGGAATTTGAAATTTTAGGGTTGAGCCTCTGCCTCCAATCCGGCCAAGAATCCGGCCGGAGTGTGATGTGGCAGTCACTGTTCATTTTCGGATCGTTTTTTTTTTGTTCTTTTCGTTACGTGGTCGTTGTTGCATTTAAACGTTGTAATATCTTCCAGAACGTTTTGGTTTGTTTATTTGTGATCGTTTTAGTAGTTCTGGCGAGAGTTGGGCAGGCAGTTCGCTAACCCTTAGGGTACGCCCTAGGGGAAGGTGGGGCTGTCACAGTTGGTATCAGAGCCTAGGTTAGAAATGAATTGGACAAGTTAGAAATTGTTTTTAGTACCTTTGGGGATTGTGTTAAGGTGCCGTTGAGTATGTTTCCTCGTCTAAGATGTGAATCTTCGTTATCTTTGTTGGTTATGGCTGGAACCAGTGCAGGGGGCGGAGGTGAGCCGCCTTGGAGACGCTTTCGTGTCATTGATTATCAGGAGAGGCCTGGAGGACCAATTCGCCGATGGAGTGCCGCTAGTCGGACTCGCCGCTGTAGTCGTTGCCAGAACTACTCTTACATAGACCGGGTAGTCGTGGCCGTCCTTGACGAGCAGAGAAGGCTTAGGCGAGCCACTGCTAGGGACCAAATCGAAATGGTGAGGTTGAGGGGTGTTATACGAATGCAAGCTGACCGGATCCGTGAGCTCTATGGGGATGTCGCTATGGAGCAAGAGAGAACCAACGCTCTTAGAGAGCAGTTGCACGTGGCTACTGATCGTCTCACGAGGGTGGTTAGGGTAGTTAGAGACCGGTCGGGAGGCATTATTAATGATTGTGAGGCGCTAATCCAAGGAGTGATTGGCGCCATTGTGCAAGGGGAGGCTTCCGACGATGGAACATCTGATGGGGGGAGCACGCCTAGCTCTAGTCAAGGGGAAGAGTCCATGTGTTCAGTTGGGAACCAGGCTTGGGCTTCTTTGAGCCGTGTTTTGATCCCATGTGGGGATTAGTTAGGGGAAAGCTATTAGTTAGTTACTTTTGTGCTTGGCCTAACTTTGTATATTGTATTTTGGATGACCCCGCTACTTTCATGGGATTGCTTTTGTATATATTTGACTGACTGCTGCTGTATGACTTGTTTAATATATCTGTGTGTTATGTGCATAGATACTTTTGTCTAGTGTTTATTTCTTGTTTTTGTTCATGTTTATCTCATGCTTTAATACCGTACTTATGTTTCGACCCTAGATTTGGACTTAAACCATAGAGGGTACTCGTAGTGGCCGAGATCGTGGACGCGATATTATGCAACCTTCGACTAAAAGGGGTAATCGGGAACCCACGCCTGAACATAATCCTGAGTCTAGAATTGACCCAAATGCCCAGGTAGCCGCTGCTATTCAGTGAATGACTGACTTGTTGGCCCACGTAGTGGAACACCAGGGCAAGCACCCTGTGCACCAACCTAGGAACCCTGGCGAACATGTAGAGGGTGAGGACCGAGCCCTCGAAAGGTTCCAAAAGTTCTCCCCTCCAAAATTCCTTGGGGGACCAGACCCCGACGTAGCTGAAAGGTGGTTGGAGAAGATGATAGATATCTTTGCGGCCCTACGCTATTCGGAAGAGAGACAGGTCACTTTTGCTGTCTTTCAGTTAGAGGGGGCCGCCCGTTCTTGGTGGAACGTTATTCGAACGAAGTGGGAGAGAGAGCTAACGCCAAGGGCGTGGGTAAATTTTATGAGGTAATTCAACGCAAAGTATTTTCCGCCATTGATCCAGAAAAAGAAAGAGGATGAGTTCATTAGGCTGCGCCAAGGAACTCAAACGGTGGCCGAGTATGAAAGCCAATTTACTCGATTGTCTAAATTCGCCCCTGAACTTATTGTAACGGAACAAAGGAGGATACGGCGATTTACTCAGGGGCTGAATGTGGAAATTCAGAAGGATCTGGCGGTAGCTCAGATTACTACTTTCAGTGAGGCGGTGGAGAAAGCACTGCGAGTGGAGAACGCTAGACTTCAAGTTAGGAACTTCCAGGTGAGGAAACGGGGAATTCCTTGGGAGTAGTTCAGGGCAAGGTGAGAAGGGTAACCCTCCCAAGTCTGGAAGACGGACCGGAGGAGGGAGATTTTCGGGAATGTTGAGAGGGACCTCGTCAAGGGGTGGTTCGTTTGGACGAGGCCAGCAGAGAAGTGCCTCACAAGGAAGCTCAGCCTCTGTTTCTCGGGGTCCTTGTGAATTTTGCGGGAAACCAAATCACACAAAGGACAACTGTTGGAGGAAGGAGAGGAAATGCTTACGCTGTGGAAGTGCGGAGCATCAAATTGCTAGCTGTCCGGTATTACCTCGAGAAGCGAGAGTAACTCCGCAATCTTCAAGGGCCAGCTCAGGGCAATCTAAGGTGGAAGGGACGAAACCAAAAGTGTCAGCTCGGGTGTACTCCCTTGAGCAACATCAAGTCCCTGACTCATCTGGGGTCCCTGTCTTCCACCGTCTAGCTAGGATTTTGATAGACCCCGGTGCTACCCATTCCTTTGTTAACCCTGATTTTATATGCGGTATTGATATAAAACCTGTTAGCTTGCCTTATGACTTGGAAGTTAGTACTCCTACGGGGAACCAACGTTTGATCACTAGTATGATGTATGCAAATTGTGAAATTTGGGTAGGAGAGAGAAAATTACTGGGGAATCTTGTAAGCTTAGCTATTAAGGAGTACGACGTCATATTAGGTATGGATTGGTTAGCTAAGTACGATGCCCAACTTGACTGTAAGAGGAAACTGGTAGAATTTCGTATACCTGGGGAGGCGACCTTAAGGCTAGATGTAAGGGGTAGCCTAGTCTCATCTGCATTGATTTCGGGTATTCGAGCGAGGAAACTGCTGAGTAGAGGGGCGCAAGGGTTCCTAGCTTTTCTTATAAACACTCCCACTGATAAGTTAAGGGTAGAAGATGTATCGGTAGTGAGTGAATATCCGGATGTGTTCCCTGATGAATTAGTAATCTTATCTCCGGGGAGAGAGATAGAGTTCAAAATTGATTTGCTACCGGGGACGTCGCCTATCTCTAAGACCCCCTATCGGATGGCACCCGCCGAACTTAAGGAGTTGAAGTTACAGTTGCAAGATTTGTTGGAACGAGGGTTTATCCGCGAGTGGATCTCCATGGGGAGTTCCTGTACTATTCGTTAAGAAGAAGGATGGGAGCCTGAGACTATGTATAGATTATCGGGGGTTGAACAATGTAACCATTAAGAATAAATACCCACTGCCCCATATCGATGAATTGTTTGACCAACTACAAGGAGCCGTAGTATTTTCGAATTTAGACCTCTGACAGGGATACTATCGTTGTTAATTCGGAAGGAGGATGTACCAAAGACTACCTTCAATTCTAGATATGGGCATTTCGAGTTTACCGTTATGCCCTTTGGTTTGACCAATGCCCCTGCTGCCTTTATGGATTTGATGCATCGAGTTTTCAAACCCTTCCTGGACCGATTTGTCGTTGTGTTTATCGATGACATCTTGGTCTATTCAAAAACCCGAGAGGAACATGAGCAGCATTTGAAGTTAGTTTTATAAACCCTAAGAGATCATCAGTTATATGCCAAATTTAGTAAGTGTGAATTTTGGCTGGAGAAAATCTCGTTCTTAGGGCATATGATTTCGGAAGAGGGTATTACTGTAGACCCGGCGAAGGTAGAGGCAGTGACTGAGTGGAAAAGACCAGAAACTCACACTGAAATTCGTAGTTTTCTAGGGTTGGATGGATATTATCGGCGATTTATTAAGGATTTTTCAAAACTTGCCAGCCCTCTAACCAATTTGACAAAAAAGAATGGTCGTTTTCTGTGGGATACTAGATGTAAAGGTAGTTTTTCAAGAATTGAATCGAAAGTTAACCATGGCCCCTATTCTAGCCCTGCCTAATGGAAATGATAGTTTCTCCGTTTATACTGATGCTTCAAGGGAAGGATTAGGGTGCGTGTTGATGCAGAATAAGAATGTGATTTCCTTTGCCTCTGGGAAATTGAAACCTCACGAGCAAAACTACCTAACCCATGACTTGGAGCTAGCTGCAGTTGTTTTGCCCTGAAAAAGTGGAGACACTACCTGTATGGGGTAACTTTCGAGGTTTATTCTGACCACAAGAGTCTTAAGTACCTATTTTCCCAAAAAGAACTAAACATGAGGCAGCGAAGGTGGATGGATTTCTTAGAGAATTACGACTGCTCGATTAACTATCATCCGGGGAAGGCGAATGTAGTAGCTAATGCCTTAAGTCGAAAAGCTCAAATAGCTGGATTAATGGTTAAGGAGTGGGAGATGTTAGGAGCAGTTGGTGAGTGGAACCCTAGTTTGGAGTGTAAAAAAGTAATCTTTGGGAATATCCGGGTAACCTCTGCTATACTAGGTCGAGTCAAAGAGGCCCAGAGGAAGGATCTGACGGTCCAAAAATGGAGGAAAAATGTGGAGAATGGGGAATTGCCTGATTTCAATTTGAGTTCTGAAGGGATTTTGAAGTATCGAAACCGAATAGTGGTGCCTAAGGATGAAGCTTTAAAAAGGGAGATTTTGGAGGAAGCCCATCGATCGAGATATACGATCCATCCGGATAGTAATAAGATGTATCAGAATCTACGGAAGTTGTATTGGTGGAATGACATGAAGAGGGAAATTGCCCATTATGTACAATCCTGCCTCGTCTACCAGCAAGTTAAGGATGAACATCAAAAACCCTCTGGTTTGTTGCAACCTCTGGAGATACCTGAATGGAAGTGGGAAAACATCACGATGTATTTGTTTCTGGATTGCCGAGAACACAAAAGGGACATGATGCCGTTTGGGTGATCGTCGATCGGTTAACCAAATCGGCTCATTTCTTACCTGTAAACATGAAGTATTCCCTGGAGAAGTTGGCTCAGCTGTATATGAATGAAATCGTGAGATTGCACGGGATCCCAGTGAGTATAGTTTCGGACAGAGATCCTCGTTTTGTATCTAGGTTTTGGCAGAAATTTCAGAAAACCTTGGGGACCAAACTCAACCTTAGTACCACTTATCACCCCCAGACGGATGGACAGTCCAAGTGAACCATTCAAACCTTTGAAAATATGTTACGAACTTGTATTCTAGATTTTGGGGGTAGTTGGGGCCAACACATGACCTTAGTGGAGTTCGCCTACAATAATAGTTACCACTCGTCAATTCAAATGGCACCATATGAAACTCTCTATGGACGAAAGTGTCGATCACCGGTTTATTGGGATGAAGTGGGGGAAAAGAAAGTTCTAGATCCAACAATCATTCCACGGATGGAGGATGCACAAGAAAAGATTAAGTTGATACGTCAAAAACTCCAGACAGTTCAAAGCCGACAAAAGAGCTACGCGAACAATCGAAGGAAAGATTTAGAGTTCGAAGTTGGAGACCGTGTTTTCCTTAAGGTCACACCGTTACGAAGTGTCACGGCAGGTAGAGGAAAGAAACTTCAATCTAGATTTGTAGGACCCTTCAAAGTTCTCCAAAGAGTTGGAAAAGTGGCGTACCGACTCGAGCTACCATCAAGTTTGTCCAGGGTCCATGACGTTTTCCATGTTTCGATGCTCAAAAAGTATTATCCTGATCCAACCCACATTTTACAACCGGAGGAGATTGAAATAGATGAAACACTCACCTATGAGGAGAAACCTATGCAATCACTCGACCGAAAAGTTAAGAAGCTGAGAAACAAACAAATCCCATTGGTGAAGATATTATGGAGAAACCACGGGGAAAAAGAGGCAATCTGGGAGGTGGAAGAAGAGATGCAAAAGAGATACCCTGAACTGTTTAGTAACCTAGGTGAGCAATTTCGGGGACGAAATTCTTTAAGGGGAAGAGAGTGTGAGAACCCGAAAATTTTCTTTATTTCTAGGCATTATTTTATTTCTTTGCACACGTTTTCTATATTTTCTTTATTCTATAAATTTTCTAGATATTTTTATAAGTAGATATGGTTTTTAAATCATTTTTCTAGTATGAGTTAGTTCATGAGATATTAGGAGTGAATAGTGGACGTGGGACCCGCTAGTGCGTTAAGTACAATAAATTCAGCCAATTAGGTTAAGTTTTGCATAAATGGATTATATTACTAGGTGTTAGGAGATAATTAGAAGTTACCTAGATGGATTAACCATGGAGAGACAAGGAGATAAGTTCAAACATAAAAGGGTGCCACGTGTCACGAAATTATTCGAAGTTGGATTTTGACCACTTTCTTTACCTTTACCAAAACATCAAATTTGACCCAAAATCATCTTCATTTCCAACCCTTTTGGCCGAACTCCTTAAGGAGAGAAAAGAGAGAAAGTTTCAACTTTTATCTTCCATTTCTTGCTCATATCTTGAAATCCAACCACTAAAATCTTAAATTTGTCCACAAAAGTGACTTGCTAAGGGAGTTTGAAGGTATTGGTGGAGTTGTCTTGGAGAAGAAAACCCTAAGCTACTACCTTTCTTGAGGTGTTAAGGTATTTTACTTAGAAACACATTCTTTGTTCCTAATAATGGTAAATTAGTGACTTGTAGTGGCTATATAGGTTGTTTTATGGATGATTTTCATGGATTAAAGTGGAGTTAGATAAATTTCTGATTTTTTTGGGAATTTTTCTGTTTTATATGATGAGTAATGGTTAGCCATGGAATGATAGCTTGAATTGGTGTAAAATGAAGCTTGTGTATGTTAGTTGTGGTTGTTTGCAAAAAAATTCAATTTTAGGGTTTCAATTAGGGCTTTGTTAGGGTTGGTTGTGTAGCTCTTGTTTGACTAAGATTGAAGGGTATTGTAACCCTATTAAGGTGTGTTGTATAGCCTATTAATGGTAGGTGTACTTGTGGTTGTTTTGGATGAGGTTTGTGGGTTTTTGGTAGTATGGAAAAGTATGAAATTTAGGGGAAATGCTGTCCAATTGTGGAGGATGTTGGATTCCTTTGAGTTTAGGTCGAGGTTAAGTAGAAATGAAAGGTTTTGGACTTGTTTGTACTTTTAGCTTTAAATGTTATGTATTTTCCAAATTATATTTGGTTTTGCCTTAGTAGTTCATTTAAGAGGTATTCGACTCGCGTTCGTGTCTCAATTGTGTTTTCTTGATTGTTATAGGGCGTGTCGGTGATCCAAGGCATCCGACGGACGGAAACTTGTGAACTTACTTGTTTGAATTGGTGAGTGTACTATTGCATGGTTTAATGCTTAAATGATTGCTTATACTTGAATCTTTGAATTGAATGAGTATGAATACTGTGCATGAGACGAGAGTGTACTTTATCGCTCTTGTTCTCGTACCTGTGTAACTGATTACCGTATAACTGTGAATTTGACTTGTGCATGGTTAATGTCGTTTGGGGCATGAGCCCAATGAATTTACTGTGATATCTGAGCTCAAACCTCAGTGGTCGTTAATCGAGTCGAGCCGGCAAGGGCCGATCGATTAGGTAACGAACCATGGGGTTACTGTTTGTCGAGTGGAGTGTTATCTCCTCGACCCTGTGGTATACTCGAGTATTACCCCCTTGGTTACTGTGAGGTGTTCGGGCTCGGTAAGGGGAATGTATGGTGGAAGGTACTAGGTGTAATGTAGGATCTACGGTCATGTTTGTTTCCTCGAACGTTGACGGAGGGTCAACGAGATGAGATCAAAAACTGCACTGGGGAAACTGGCTCCTGAGAGCCACCTGTATCCTTTTATTTCCAGATTCATTGTGGTGTTCTTTCTTCTATGTTTGATGGCCGTGTATAACTAAGCATGATTGAGTTGGTGAATTTTGGTTGTGTGAATTGCTAGTACCTCATTGGGCGAAAGCTCACCCTCGTTATCTTTGTTTTCCTTACAGGAACACCTTTTGGATATCATGATTTTGAGAAACGAGTTGAGCTAGTTAGAAATTCTTTTGTTCTTTTGTATAGCTCCTCGACCGTTGGAAACCCTAAATGTACATCCATGTGGTGTTTCCTTTTGATTGTAACTCACAAACATGTGTATATATGAATGTTTCTTTATGTATATGAAGTACATTTTCTTGGAAATGTACATTCTCTAGTATTACTTAAAGTTTACTTGTTCTTGATTGGTTTTCGGACGAGTGCGGAAGTTGAGCGAGGAAGAAGAAAATTTCTATCGAGCACTGTTCATCGAAATCCGGCCAAGGAATTGGCCGAATTTGCAGGGGAATTTGAAATGTTGGGGTTGAGCCTCTGCCTCCAATCCGGCCAGAATCCGGCCGGATTGTGACGTGGCAGTCACTGTTCATTTTCGGTTCTTTTTTTTTCGTTACGTGGTCGTTGTTGCATTTAAACGTTGTAATATCTTCCGGAACGTTTTGGTTGGTTTATGTGTGATCGTTTTAGTAGTCCTGACGAGAGTTGGGTAGGCAGTTCGCTAACCCTTAGGGTACGCTTTAGGGAAAGGTGGGGCTGTCACAAGTGATGCCTAAATTAGTATATGGATGTTTGATGATATGATTGTACGGTCCAAAGACAACCTAAGAGGGAGTGAATTAGGTTATCCACACAAACCAAACAAATAAAACAAGTTTTTACCCAATAACCACACTACAACTAATTGCACAAATTCACAAATATAAAGCAAGTGAAGAGCAATAAAGATTGCACAATTAAGTAACAAAAAATGAAAAGAAAGAGATAGAAATCCAAACCAAAACTTCCAATTTTCTTCTAAACTTGAAGTTAACTTCAATCCAATAGCATCTTCAATTGATGGTATTCCAAACCACCTTGTACAAAAGAAGGATGACTCTTTACTCACCCCAAACATTCTTTAGTTGAGTCAGAGAGTTTTACAACACTTCTAGTTAACCCTCAATATGCTACAATTGATTGCCAACTAACCAACCAACTAAGAGCTATTATACAAGTGAGACTCACCTTCACAAGGTTTTACTTCTCCTCAATGAGAAACCTCATAAACCCAAGAACTTTTCCCACACCTATACAATATTCAAGGTATTTTTTATTCAAAAATCACTCTTGAAAGCTTGTATTGTGAGAACCTGAAAAAAAATTATTTTATATTTTATATTTTATTTTATTTCTTTGAATGCGTTTTCTTTACTTTAAATTATTGCCTTAATTTCCTATATATTTTTATAAGTGAGTCAAGTTTTTAAATCATTTTCCTTGTATAAGTTAGTACATGTTAAGTTCGTAATGCATTATGGAAGTAGGACCCACTAGTGAGGTGCGTGCAATAAATTTTTGAAAATTAGAAGGAGTTTTGTGCAAACCGAGATTATTTTATAAGGTGTTAAGGGATAATTAGAGGTTGGCTAGATATTTTAGCCTTTGGAAGACAAAGAGATGAGGATTAACCATAGCAAACCATATGTCACAAAAGTCATGGTCCTTTGACTTTGAGTAAGACTTTCTTAACCCTTTAATTAACAAAAAAAAATTGGCCAAACATCCTATCACCTTTCATCTTACTTTAGCAAAAATTTTGAGTAAGGAAAAGAGAGAAAAACTTCAACTTCCAACTTCTAATCTTGCTTGAATCTTGAGTTTTAACCATTAATCTTGCAAACTACTCCATAAAAGGTGACATCCAAGGAAGATTAAAGGCGTTGGGGGAGTGATTTGGGAGAAAGAAGCACTTGGTTTCAATTTCTTCTTAGGATATTAAGGTAACTATATCAAGAAACCATCTTCTCTTTTATTACTTGCATATGAGTAGATTTAGGGCTTGATTTTGGTAGTTTTCATGGAAAATTTCATGGGTTTAGTGGTGGTTGGAAAATTTCAGCTTTGAGTGATAAATTTCAGCCTTGATATGATGAGTTGAGTTTGGCTATGATCTAGTAGCTTTGCGATGTGAATTTTCTAGCTTTTATATGTTATTTTGGCTTGATTATAGAAAATTTCAGCTTGTAGAGGAAAATTTCAGCCTAGGATTTCCATTTCCAGCTTTATTATGGTAGTTCTTGAGGTAGATAATTGGCAATTTTGGGTGGCTTTGAGACCTTAAACAAGTGTACTTTATAGCCTATAACTTGTGGTTGTGATTGAGGTTGGATTGAGATGAATATTGGTGTTGAGTTTGGATGGAAAAGTTAAGAAAATAAGGGGAAGTGTTGCTGAAAAATTTTTCCCGCAGGAGACTCTGAGCAATCTTTGGAAATCTGTTATATCCTGGTGTAGAAAAATCTAAATTGAGTTCTGCTTGTTGCGTTTGAAACTAGATTCAGAGTGCATTCTACCCTGAAAATTTCAGAATTTTTCTCAATTCCTATGAATATCTATGATTTTCCAAAGTTGCCTGAATGTTCACACCTGCTCTATTTTTCTACGCGATGAAGCAGCAATTTGAGACTAGAATTTGACTGATTTATGCACAGAATCTTACAAATATGTATTCTGGAAAGTTGTAGTCCTTTGAGTCTATATTTTCAATGGTATAAAGTTTATAAATTTTGGACTTAAGAACCTTGCGATACGATTTTTCAAACAGTGTTGTTCAAAACCGGAGAAACTTCTGTTTTCTAAAGTTGTTCTTGCTTCTATTTCCAACTTTAAGTTGGAGTTGTTAACCATTTTGAGCTTGGTTTTATGATTGGAATTGAGGTTTTCTCACAGCTTTATGCCTTTGAGTTGAATAGTGATTGCTGATTGCTCGAGACCGAGTTTCCCTATTAGTCGTTAGTCATTATTCGAATAGCGCGTAGCATGAAATCCTTATTTGATGATGCTAAGATTTAGTATAGTATGGTAGGACTTATGAAGAAGAACTCTAGCTATAACTTGGTACTTGGATGGTGAATTTGTGGCTTTTAGACCATTATGCCTTGTTAACCACTAGATCACTACTTATACATCGGTTTTCACTTAAAACTAGGGTGTTTTAAAGAACGAGTGACTTTTCTTCCTGAGTCGCTTGTTGAACGTTTTGACAAGAGTAAACGTTATTATATCACCTTACTATATCCTTGCCTCATTTGAAATCTTATTTTGTCCCGTTTAAATTTGTATTTTTTACTTTAGCGTCAAAAAGTTTTCCCTTATGGTTTGAGCAAGGATAGGTGATACTTTTGACTAAAAGCTTGCACTTGGGGGTTCGACTACTTTATTCAAATGTTTTAAAATGGTGAACTTCTTTAGTTCACTTACCCTATATATTTTATTACAGGTTTCAAAAGCGAACCCGCGAATCCTTTCACTGAGGAAAGTTAATTTTTCTAAACGCGGTGAGCGTTCCAATTGCATGTTCCATGCTCATTGTTGCTAGAAATTTGCTAGACACTTGATTTGACATTTCATAAGCGAGTGTGTCTTTTATCACATTTGACCTAACTTGACTAAACACTTAATATCTCATTCATGCATGTACAAGCAACTTGATTTGCATGTGACCTGTATATTGACTTAAAATACTTGAAATGCTTGAAAATGTGGCTTGCTGGGCATTACTTGTGACTTGGTCATGGCTAGGCGAGTGTGCCTTTATTCGCACTCGACCTCCACGAACTTGAAATAATTGATCCTGCGTGCGGACTTGCATGTTTATGTTCACGGTTGTAGACCGGTTGCATTCCTCTTGCAGCGATTGAACTATAGATCGGCTGCATTCCTCTTGCAGCGGTTGAACTAGGCCTTGGACCCTTATCCGAGATGTCGGGTAAGTGGAAACTTTGGTTACTCATGCGTATGTATGAATGTAGGTTAGTAACGGTTGAATTGAGCCCTCGTTGGACCTCTTGCTTGAGACCAACCTCAGAGCGGCCGGGTAAACTGGGCAACCTTGAGTAAAAGACGAAATTCCTAACCTGTTTACTCCGGACTGGAAATCTTGATTTGAACATGTGACATTTCTGAATACGGAGCGTTTAGTGACAACTAACGTCTCTAATCATTACCTGCGTGAGCGTTGGATGACAGCCAACAACTCTACTTTTGAATACCTGAATACTTGGAGCTTTAAACCAGATCATGAATACTTGAATATCTAGGGCTATAAGCCCAACCCAGGGCTAGTTGGTCGAATCGAGTTGGCAAGGGCTTGGTCGAGGAGATCGACGAACCTTGGGTACTTCTTTGATGTTCGGGCTCGATAGGGGGATGATTGGTGGACGGAGATTGACGTTTAGTGGTGATCTACGGACATTATAATTTCATAGCTGACGGAGAGTCAACGGACCTTGAACAAGCTGCGGTGGAACCAGCTTCTGAGAGCAGCCTATATCCTTTGCCATGAACGTGTTCTTTGCCGTACACTATTGCATGATCTATCTGGCTACTTGCTTAACTATACACTAGGTCATGATCTATTTGAGTTTGACTTGTTTCTTGATATCCGATGTATGGTATCTTGCCTGCTATTTTACCTGCCTGGTTACTTGGAATCTCACTGGGCTTCTAGCTCATTCCATGCAATTTGTTTTCCTTATAGGAGTGAGAACGTGAGAGTGGGAGTGGAGAAGACATAGCCTTTGTCTAGGTTTTTGTTAGCCGCTCGCGTGAGCACTCCTTAACTCTCTAGCGGGCTTGCTTGGTTTTATTTTGTGACCTTGACTCCTTGGCTGTATTAAGAGATTGTTTGGATATTTGATGTCCACGGTTATATATTTAAGGTTGTAATTGTTAATGATCTTATTATTGAGGTTATTTTGTAAATTTTGTGGTATGTGAGTGAGTCCTGGCAAGAGTTGAGCAGGCGGTCTGCCAACCCTTGGGTACGCCCTAGGGGGAGGTGGGGCTATCACATGTATCTTATGTAGACTAAAGTCTTATCTTCTTCTCAAATTTGGGGTATTTATAAATGGTGAAACTATATCCCAAAAGCTCCTTCAACGATAAAAAAACTAGCCGTTAGAAAACTAGCTATTGGACCTATCGGGCATCTGAACCAGTCGTGTCGGACATCTGATACTCTATAGGATGTCCGATCCAATTGCTCTGTGTCCGATCCTTGTGTCCGATAGAAGACAAAATGTTCAAGTTTCAACTCTTTTTGTACCGGACGGTTGATAAAAGAAATGAGTGTTCGATCAAAGTGTCCGATGTATACTCGCTGATTGTTGAATGTCTGATACCGTGCTGAGCGTCCAATTCCTGAGTCCGACGACAAATTTCCTTTTTAATCCTTCTTGATTTGTTATCCTCCTTTTTTCATTTTGCAAAATACTTGTCCCTAAACATTTCTCATATAAAAACATTAGTCCAAATAATCATTTTATTTCATTATCTTCAAAATCAAGGATTGATCAACCTAAGTCTTCAATATCCCCCTTTTTTATAATGACAAATAAAATGATGATTTCATTGATGAAATAAATTCAAATAAACTCCCCCTAAATACAAACCCTTTTTACAAAGATATGTCATTCAATTTTCTCTCCCTTTTGACATCATCAAAAAACAAATAAGTATAAATGGACATTGCACAAGAAGAAGAAATTGCAAGAAACTCCTCCCAGGATTGAGGCTATATTAATTATCATCAACATGAACCAAAGAGCATGCAATAGTGTGACACCCCCACCTCTCCCTAGGGCGAACCCTAGGGTATCAGCGGAACGCCTGCCCAACTCTCGTCAGGACTCACGCACTCATTCAAGCTTAATAGCGATCCACAAGTCAATCATAGATTTAGGATTAAAGGAATACTTCAAATATACAATCCAAATTCTTCTAGGGCTACTATTTACAATTACAATCCTAAAATCCAAATATAATAAAGTTTACACTTCCAATGTCTTCAATATCATACAAAAGATTCACTAGTTTCAACCAAAAATCGCTAGTTTAGAACTTTCCAACTTCCACTTCCAAACCTGTTAAGGAAAACAAACTTAAAGGGATGAGCTAACGCTCAGTGAGGCTGAGAAAAGCAAGCAAACAACAAGTGCTGTGAGGACTCGCAAAATTCTTCTTATTTTCTTAAAATACCCTTTTATTTTGATTAAATTACTTTATAATATCTTTACTACTCGTTTACTCCCTCAATAGTTACAATAAATCATAGAATCAAGGGTTGTACCTTTAGTTTTATAGTTAGCGTAAATTAGGGTTTTCACGTATTTTGGCCGTGTGATCACTTGGTGAGTTGTGTGTACTAAATTTGGTGGATAAGAATGAGTATTAGGTAAGGAAAAGTGTGTGATTAGAAGTGATAATAATAAGCTAGTGAACCATAACTAAAAACACAAGTACGTGTGAGTTAAGGAAAAACGTCTCGAACCGACGTGCACCGTTTGCTACCGAGTGAGTACACCACTTGAACACTACTTTATTACCTTAATCACCTTGCTTTTATTTCAGCTAATCACCCCTAAAATATCCTATAAAGAAGCCACCATTTTTTACCAAAGGAAAGGAAAGAAAAGAAAAAAACAAAGAAGGGAAATCTTGGCTCGACAAGTGTCAAGGATCCAACCAACTTTGACCAACTTAATTTCCTATCTTCTTATCTTTATCTTGGCTTCATTTCTTCTCCATTTCCTTCACCTTGGCCGAAATTCTAGGGAAAGAAAAGAGAGAAAAACTTCCAAAAATTCCATCTTGATAGCTTGCTTGATTCTTGAGAAAAGTAAAGTGAAACTTGAATTCATTCCGATTAATCTTTGGGGAAGCTTGGAGGTGAGCTTGGTGCAACTTTTGGGAGGAAGAAAGTCCTTGTATCACAACTTATTTTGGGGGTTTTGAGGTATTATATTAGAAACCTCTCTTTTTCTTTCTTATTTTGCAATTGAAGCAATACATGGCTTGATAGTGATGGATTTTAAGGAAGATTTCATGGTCTTGCTTATTAGCTTATAATTTCAGCTAGGATTTGTAATTTTCAGTTGTGATTAAGATTTTTTATCTAGTATATGATGTTTATGATCTTCGATAGGGACTTGGGGTAATGATTAAAGCCATGAGTGTTAGTTTTAAGCATTGAAACATCAAATTTCCAGCATTAATGATGAATCTGCCTTGTTTCTGACCTGCATATTCGTCCATGTTAGAGGCCGAATCAGGTCTAGGTCAAAATATAAAAGTTGTAGGGAATGGAGTTAAGTATCTTCCTGTAAAATTTCAGCTCAATCAGATCACTGTATCATGTTAAATGACTAAAATATCCCTGACTGCCAAAAGCCCTATTTCACAGGTAGCTTTCTGTTTTCTCTGAGATTGCACATTTTGACCCTGAAAATGCACGAACTGGGTGTCGATGTCTTCATAGGAAATGTAGGTCTATGTCTTAGCTTAGAAATTCCATAAATTTTACCCCAATCCGATAAGCGTAACTCCAAATGTGGACTAAAACGCCGGAAAATGTCAAACCTGCTACTTAGCCATTCGTCTTCAAAACTGGTTTCCAACTTTGATTTTTAGGGTTGCATTGCTAGAATTGCCTTGTATTTGGATGACATTGAGCCTAGTTGAAGGGTTGTTGTGTTAAGATTGCTTATGTGTGAATTTGGACTGAGTTGAGGAAAAAAATGAAGTTATAAAGGCTAGAAAATAGCAAAATACAAAGGGCATGCTGCCCAAATTTCTATTACTTGCTTTTATGAATATTAGTGAAATGTAAGGTTTGAGTTTAGGGTTAGTTGGATCTTAAGTTACATATGTACCCTTGAATGCATTTCAATATTAGTAATATGAGTTGTTTTGACCAAGATTTGGTATCAACTAAGATGGAAAGTGTTAGTTTTCTCTTGAAAATTTTGAATTACCTTTGCTCACTTCAATTTGGGATTGGTTATTCTTAGGGTTTGTCGGTGATCAATGGCACAATCTGGAAGGAAACTTTTGACGTTATTTTGCTTAATTGGTGAGTGTTCTTTATAGGTTATGCTTCAAATGACTATGTGGATTGTTGTGAATGTTTGATTAAATGTTAAATGTTTTCAATGATTGCTAAAATGAATTTTTGCTAGACAAGTGTGTACGTTATCGCACTCAACCTAAATGAACGTGAAATTTTCAATGATTAAATGATTAAATGCTACTTGTGCATAAATGTAAGCCTTTTGGCTAAACTGGGCCTTTGCCCTTCGTTGCCAGTCGACTCGAGCCAGAAGTGGACTCGGTCGGGCGACTGGTGACCCTGGGATAATGTTTGGTATACTCGAGTATGGCCACGAAAATTGGTGGAGACTGGCCAGTGAATTGGCTAGTGGCGGGAAATGAAATGAATGAATGAATGTCAAGAACATTGAAGGAGTTTTCACTTGAAAATGTTTTCTAATGTTGGAGGAATAAGGAAAATGGTTGGCGAACGAATGAACGAATGGCTCCTCGTGAGCATGTATCCTTTTAATGAGTGGGTTATTATTGTATGTTAAATGTTTTCTGGATTATTTGCTATTAAATGACTAATGTTCTGGATTTAATTGCTCGATTATGTGTATGGAACCTCACCGGGCTTTTAACTCATTCCTTTAGTTTTGTTTTCCTTACAGGGGATACGAGCGAGGCGTGAGACTTATACAGGTTAGCGTAGTCTAGTTTTTTTGGATTTTGAAATTGTACTCGTGCTAGTGCTCGACTAGGGTTGGTTGCACCTGGATTGTAAACACTTTGACAGATTTGGGTGTGTATAAGCCTTGTAGCTGGATTTGAGCCTCAATGTATATGTTAAGCTTGGAATCATTGTTTTCTTTCTTTTCTATGGTTGTAAGTTCTTTTCTCGAGTTAAACGTGAGTGAGTCCTGGCGAGAGTTGAGCAGACGACTCGCTAAACCCTAGGGTACGCCCTAGGGGGAGGTGGGGTCGTCACAAGTGCAGCTAGCATTAATAGCATGTAAATCAAAAGGCAGTCATAATATATATAAACTCACAAAAGAAAACAAAAGCACAATCAATAAAGGATACGGGAGCTCTCAGGAGCTAAATCCACACTCCTTCACTAATAATCTTGATCCACAATTTTCAAGTATTGACATTCCGTCAACCGAGCAAATAACAAGTCCGCAGAATCCCACTTTTCACCAATTTCCACCCACCGTTACACCCCTTACCGGGTCCGAACGTCAAACAAGATGTGATATTACTCGAGTATATCCAAGCAAGTCAAGTACACAAGCCCAAGGTTCACCAAGCCCTTGCCAGCTTGAGTTGAATGGCTAGCCATTGGGTTTTGGATGTCCTCACAAGTATAAGTGGTCGATGAGACAATACTCCAATCGACTTAAAAATCGGTCATAGTACTGAGTCGGTATGAGAGGCACCTCCCACACGAATAGGGTGTGGTACATGCTGCCGCTCAGTACTAACGAGTTACAAGCATGTTCGAGTACAAGTTCAAGTTATACAAATTCATATTTCAAGTAACAAGCATTCAAGAGGGAGAGGACAAAGGGCGATAAAGTACACCCTCGCCTCGGCAAGGTCATAAATCATAACAATTTCACATAACACTTGTACAAATATCATTTCAATCATAGTACATGAAACATGCACTTGACACTCACCAAAAGTCAAGAGCAAAAATAAGAGCAAAAGCAAGAGGTCAAACGAGCTCCTCGGTGTCCACATGATCACCTGAGACATGCACAATCACGATTACCTAGGTACTAGACCAAGGCTAATAAGTAAAATATCCTCTTATCCACACTCAAAGCCACAAGTTTAAGTCGAGTTAAAAGAGACATTTTCGCTTAAGCATTGAAATAACACTCAAGGAGAACTCAAAATTCGTTTTCGAGTCAAGTCGTGGCAAGAAATCTTGATTCCAAGAAGAAAGTACCCTACTTAATTTTTGGCACGAAAATCGAGGAAAGAAAAGATGGGTTTCATATCTCAAAACTTCTAATCCTATGCCCAAGTTTTAAAATATAAAGGAGCGTTCATGTTTTCTAATCTTATAGAGTCAAAATCCATCAAAACGTTGCTTATTTTCATAGTAAATATGGAAATTAAAAGTTCCAAGTTCCAATGTAAAGCTAATGAAGTTCCTTAAGAATTACTCTAGTTAAAACGCTCCATTTATGGTTCATTTTCATGGAAATCGAGGGCACAATACTAGGAGGTGAAATTCATTTCTCAAGTATGAAATGAGGTGCAAATAATCAAGTAAGCTAGGTTTAATACCGAGGAAATGTTTCCAAACAACTTTGGAGTTTTTGTTTCTATATAAGGAAAATTCAGTTTTGGACAGCATTTTTTGAAAAATCATAACTTGAGTTCCATAAGTCCAAAATTTGTAAATGTTATACCGTTGAAAAATAAATTCAATGAACTAAAACTCTCTAGAAGACACATTTTCCAGATTCAAATCATAAATCGATCAACTCTTAGGTCCAAATCACTGCTTCAGTAAAAACAGGGCAAAACAGTCTTGAATTTCAGTGAACTTTGAAAATTTGGCAAAATTCATAGGAATTGAACTAGGCATTGAAATTTATGCCACTGAAATAAATCCAAGTCTAGTTTCAAACGCAGCAAGCAAAATTTAATTTGGATCTTTCTACAGCAAGATACAATAGTTTTATGAAAGCTGATTTTTAAAACCTGGTTCACGAAATTCCTGCCTTGGAGTATCCGACACAGTTTCGAAATCAGGTCATAACAAAGGCTACACAAGTCCCAAATTAGTGTGGTTTATGGAGTTGAAAACTAGATTCAAAATTCTAAAAATCACTAGAAGAAACTATCCTCAAATTTGTTTGGTAAGATGAGTGAAAATGAGCTACAAACTGCAGCTATGCTTGTTTCTCGATTAAAACAGTGAAGAAAAACAGTCAACTTTGCCGGTTCACCACGGCTCATAGAAAATGAACTAGCAGGTATATTTTATACCGTTAGAAAGCCCTCGAAGACTAGTTTCATATGCCATAAACGGCACTTGATTTTGACTGTTCTGCGAAAAATTACAGGCTGTTGAGTGCGCACTGGATGGCTACACTGATCAGAAATTTTCCAAGTTTGTTTTCTTTCCTTTAACCTAACTTTAATTCAACCAAATAAAATACTTTTTGGGAGATAATTTACACACATATACCTCAACATATAACAAGCATTTTGGCATCAATATAACCATAAAATTCGAAATTAACATAAGAGAAATGAACCATCAAAAATCAGACAGTTCTTGCACCACTTTCTCTTCAAATTTTCTTTCCAAATCTTCATACCAAAACCAAACTATAACTCACCGAAACAACAACCAAACAAACAATAAATCCTCAAGGCCACTACCTAAGAATCCACCTCAAGACATCTACCTAAAGTCAAGGTTTATGGAACCCATCAACAACCCAAGCTTCACTAGTTAAAACTAACTAAAACTAACCATAAGTTGGAAGAAAAATGAGGGTTTTGGAGAGTTACCTTTCCTCCAAGAGTAGTAGGCCAAACCACAAGAGTTTATGTTCTAAACCACCAAGATTCTCTCCTCCTTCAAGTCTCCTACTAAACTTGATGATGATCCAAGAAGATGAACTAGATTGGAGTAAGTTTTTGGGAGCAAAAAGGAAGAAGATGAAGCTGAAATTTTTTGCTAAAAATGGAGAGGGGTGGCCAGCCAAAGGGGAGGGAAGAAGAGAGGGATGGTGAGCCTTTTGGTGATGTGACTTGATGGAAAGGGATGAAGTGACGTAAAGCTAGCTTTTGGGTGCAAAAGTCAACTAGGAATAGTGGCCAATAGTGCTCCCAATTGAGATTAATTCATCTCACTCACTTCTAATCCCCCAATTAGTTTTTCTTAGTCTACAATTGATCATCCTTAATTCTTCAAGACCACTACACTCTCAGACCAACTATTACCTCGAAAGACGTGTATTCACTAATTTTCACTAATCAAGTGATCGAAAAATTAACTTTAAGAGAAAACGTGTTAAAATATAAAATGAACCAATGTACCATGCAAATGCAATTAAAATGAATCAAGTAAATTAATTGGAGCAAATGAATAAATAATTAAATAAATAAGCTAGTGAAATAAAATAAAATAAATAATAAATAAAATTCGGGTCCTCACATCCTTCCCTTCTTAAAAGAATTTCGTTCTCGAAATTCATACCTTTGCTCGCATAAACTTGATGCTACAAGATTTTCCTTCAATTCTCAAATGGCCTTTTCTTACTCATAGTACTACCACAACTTACCTAGAGGGAAAATTTTACCACGTAAAAATTAAGCTAATATGCTAAGGAAGTTTAACGAAGATGTCAAAGTGTGCAGGGTAATATGAGTTTAAAGACCTGGTGAAAAGTGAAAACGATATCTACGAAACTTGGTTACTACTTCTGCTGGATCTTGAAATCAAACACAGTACACTGGCCACATACTATCTTCTCTAATCGAACTGCCTTCCTTCATTATTAACCACAAATAAAGAATTCTTATCCAAATCCAAGAACAAGGTGCAGAAATTGAATTACGGATAGGAATTTAACTCCAAATAAACACAGATGTTTAATATCACTAATCAAAACATTAGGCACCAAGTTCACTGTTTCTAACGGAGATACAACTTATATATAAATCCTTCACTACATAGTCTAATAAATATAGCTATTTCAAGTAAAATATCACTAGTTGCTAATTTTAACTATTGTTATAGCTTCACCCTCACGAAATTCATTTATCTTGGGCAGTTCCTCACTTGATGTCCAAGCTGGCTGCATTTGAAACATGCACCAATTTTTGAATAATATAATTCTGTATGAATTTTATTACAGGTTTCACACTTAGCAGGTACGCATCTCTTTTTGAAGGGTCCATTCTTTCTTTTCCTCTTCCCTTTATCCTTCATAGCGAGTTCATTTTCACTAATTGCTTTACGTTTCCTTTTATTATCGTGGGAACTTCCTTCACCCCTTTCAACTTGATTACTAGAAAGGTTTTGAGATGTTACTTGACTAGGTGACTGCCCCAATTCAAACTTATTCCGCACCTCTTCTGAGATCTCTTTGTATTTCCTTTCTAATTTCATGTTCTTGTGTAGCAGCTCAATTTTCTCCGCATATTCCTGTTTCCATCGTCCTTCCCAGTAGTCAGCCAATTTCTTTTGAAATTCTACCTCCATTCGAAGGATGTCTATTTCCTTATGCATATCTCCCAAAGTTGTAATATCACCGATTCCCTTAAGGTCAAATGATAGCCTGTCAAGAAAATCAAAGGATCGAAATGAGTAACTAATCATACTTGGAAACTGTAGCCATATAACTCTTCCATCCTTTTGCTTACAGGTCACCCAAGAAACATAAATCCTGGCTATTTCCTACCGAGGTAAACAAGAAATCTAAACACAAGTACTTACTCCTATTTATGGGTCTTCCCATAAAGATTACTATCAGCGCTTATATATATAACAAGATATGGAATCATACTCCTTAAAGTAGAAGTTCCGGACTGTGAGATTCCGGATTCCTAATTTTCTCAAATAAATTAAATATGGATAATTATAGTAGCTATTGTGTGAAAAATGTATTTTTACCATGTGTTTTAATTTTCAAAAAGGTATTTTGCATACCAAAAGTGGAAAATTTAATTGAATCATTAAAACCCTACTTTCAAAACTAAACCTTTAAGTTTAAATTAAATTCAACCAATTAATATTTTCGTGATTGTATGTGCATGCATGCATGTTTAGTACGGGGTTCGAGTGATTAGTACCTTGGGTTAGTGTTCTTAAGTTTTAATTAAACTAAGTTAGTGCATTAAGTTGATATTATGTTAGTAAACCAATGGGTTAATTACATTGGATCAAGTAGAGTTTTAGAAGCCTAAGCCATCAACCCATTAATTACCCAAGCCCATGACCCATCTCTTGTCTTGCTTTACTATTAATAAACTTAGTTATTAAGTTAGTAGGACATAAGACAAAACAAACAAAGCCAACACCAAGAACAAGCTGCCGTGAGCTAGGAGAAGAAAGAAAGAAGGGAAAAAAAAAGAGAAGAAAGAAGCTTGATATTGTTGACCCAAATGTTCAGCAATTTGACCAAACAACACCTAAGGAAAAGCTTAGCATTTAAGCTTTCAGCTAGCATGAAATCGGGCAGCCTTGAAACTGAAACATTCCAGCTAGAACCGTGGAGAACAAAGGGAGAAAAGAGAGGAAAAACTAGAAAAAAATTTGCTGCTTCATCCACCTTGACCACCGATCATCTTAGCTTGAAAAATAGGAAGAAGATTTGGCACTTGGAACTTGAAGAACTTGAGTTCACAACTTCAACTTGAGGTAAATATCTTGTTCTAGCTTGCTGGAAATTCGGATTTGGGAGCTTAAAGCTGGAATTAATTGATGTTTGAGCTTTGTTAATGATATTCCTTAGTTGTTTGGATGATTTCATGGTTTGGTTTTCATGATTTTGGGGTTAATCTCAACCGGCCAGCTTAAGGAAGATTATGTTCATTGATGGCTGAAATTTCTGTTTTGTTGTTGTCGTTGTGAAATTAGTTCTTGTTCATGCATATTCTTGTGATTTGTTGGTTTAATGTGGATGATTATGGCTTTAAGACATCCGGCCATCACTTAAAAGAGAGCTAGGGTTTCATGATTTTCAAAGTGAAAGACAAGAATTGGTTGGATAGGTGTTAGTATGAGTTGAATTGGTAATGATTCTTGGTGAATTTGGTAAAAATCTGGTTTGTATATGTATGGTATTTGCTAGGGAAATTTCGGACAGCCTATGCACAATTTAGGGTTTCATGTTCATGGTCCATTTGAGTGTGTATATGTTAGTTTGATAATTTGTGACACATTGATTGTTAATTTGGTTCAATGGATGATTCATTTGGTGATTTGGACATGAATTTCTGAAATTGGGAGCCTTATGGATTTGGTATGATATGTGTAAGATCAGGGGTTTTAGCATGATTGAATGCTGCATGTGTGTGTGTTAGTTGTGCTCTTAATTCACTTACATTGCATGTGCATGAATTCCATTTGGATTGAACCAAGTTTCTTCACAATCAGGAAACAGGGCAGTGTCTGTCCAGCTTCCTGGAGGCTCTGTTTTGTCTTGATCCTTTGGGATTTAGTGTTTGGCCAAAACATAAAACTTCTAGTCTGTGTTTCAAGCTTTCCAACGCATCCAAGATCATGTGAATCGGAGTCTTGGGTGCAGAGTTATGAATTTTTGTTCATGGCCTGTCAGTGAACCTGAGATTGAAACTTCTGGGAATGTTTTTGTGTTTTTGACCTGGAAGGAGTAAATCTGGGCAGAAATGGTCTTCATGAAAGTTTTATCCTGTTGTCTTAGGTTTCTAACGGCTCTGGAATTTCTCGAATTGGATTCCTGAGTGTTGAGTTATGATTGCTTGAATGTGTTCTGATCATCAAGCCTTTTGGTAAGGCATTTGTGGACTGTTCTGGGAAATCTGGGCTATTTATAGGCTGATCTAGCTAAAAGTGTCGCCATGAAAGTTGTAGGGGATAGTCTTGGCTATCTATCTGTAAAATTTCAGGTCATTCGGACTATGTTAGCACATGAAACGGTTAAATCGCACTTAACCGGTTAAACTGTCCATTTCTAGATTTCAATTCCATGAGGCTGTTGATTCAGCTTCTGTCTCGGTCTGATTTGACCCTGAAAAAATTTGATTTGATCTTTGACATCTTCTTAAGAATTGTAGCCTTGTATCTTAGCTTTCAAATGGTTTTGGAATTACCTGAATCGGAGTTGTGTGTGTTGAGATATGATTGAATGAATAAGGACTGCTAGTTGAATTTCACAATGAGCTTCGAACTGGAAAATCTGGGGGCTGTTAGGGTAAATTTGGCTAGGTTAAGGTGAGAACTGGTTGAGTTGTCTTCATGCGAATTCTAGAGCTATGTCTTAGCTTCAAAACGGTATATTGTTTGTTTCAATCCGATAAGTGTAGCTCGAGTTGTGGTTAAATTGCTAAAAGGTGACAGTGATATGTCATATTGAACTTTGTGTTTTAGGAATTGGATTTGGACAATAATCAATTGTGGTGAATGGGGATCATGAGCGGTGATTAGTGAGTGTTCCTTATTTGTTAAAAGCTTTCCTCAAGTGATTTAGTTAAATGTGCCCCATTGTATATTTAAATGTATCTGCTGTTTAGTCTTTTGCCTTCAAAACTGGATTTCCAATTGGATTATTATACTTGTGTTGTACGTGGATGATTTTGAACCTATTGAATGGCTATTGTGATGAGATTAATTGTATATGTTTTGGGGCTGAATTGATTGAAGCCATAAATGGCTGGAAAATAGGTAAACACAAAGGGCATGATGCCCAAATTTACACTCGAGGGTTAAGTAGAGATACGCGCGACTTGAGTAAGGATTTGAGAACGAATATCACTTGAATCGTCTAGAATATTCACATCTTCTTTTATAGAGGTATATAAGTTGGAATTCGGCCGACACTTGTACCCTTGGAAAAAATGAAATTTATGACTAATAGAAATACGTTTTCCTCGTTTCTTCAACTCAAATGGTATTTTCAAGTATACTTGCTTCAAAGTTTCACATTTTGAAGAGCGAGCAAGAGTTTTACGAATATTCTCTAAATGAGTTTCAATTACTTGATTCTCGTTAAACGAAACGTTTAAGTTTCGAATCTTAGTTAATTTTCAAAGCTCTTAAGCAATGTTTCTCGCAGATTTGGACTCCAAACACGGAGTAATACCCGAACGTGAATCGTAAGGGCACTACATCTGTTGGTGAGTGCTTCCAAATACCTGAATGAACTCGACACTTGTTTTCAATACTTGACCAATGTGATTTAATGATATGTAATTTGTTTGATCGGGTAAGAGTGTACTTTATCGCACTTGCCCTAATCTGATATATACTAGTTTATTGTTGCAATTGACCTGATATACTTGTACTTGACTTGTAAGTGTTGAGCGGCAGCATGTACCACACTCAATGTGAGTGGGAGGTGCCTCTCATTCCCGTCTCTGTACTTTTATTTTGATTCAGTCGATTGGAAATGATATCTCATCGACTTCTTGGGGACCCAAACCCCACTGGCTAGTTAATCGAGTCGAGCCGGCAAGGGTTTGGTCAATTAGATAACGAACCATGGGTATCTAGTGTTGTCGAGTGGAGTGTTATCTCCTTGACTAATCGGTATACTTGAGTATTACCACCAGTTTTTATTGTGGAGTTCGGGCCCGGTAAGGGGTTTGGTCGGTGGACGGAGATTGGAGTTAAGTGGTGTTCTACTGGACTAGTTACCTTACTTGAAAGTTGACGAAGTGTCAACTACCAATCAATCAAGCTATGGTGGAGCCGATATATGAGCAACTGTATCCTTATATGTGAAGTGCGAAATATTTATCGTTTGATTATCTGAAGTATTATTACCCATTTCTTGACTTGTTTTGCTCGCTATTTCATTATTGAACTACTTCTACGTTATTTGTTGGTCAATTTGATATTTGGAATATCACTGAGCTTTAGCTCACTCCATTAGTTTTGTTTTCCTTACAGGGGGTATGAGCGAGGCATGAGACGTGTACGGACTAGCGTAGTCTAGATGTTTTGAATTTTGAATTGTACTCACGCTATCACTCGACTAGGGTGATTTGTACTTGAATTGTTAATTTAGTGTGAAGGAGCTTTGTATTTTGAGTTGAGTATCAATGTATATTATAAGTTTGAATTGTGATATTATTTATTGTTCTATGGATGTAAGTTAATTTCTCGAGGTACGAGTGAGTGAGTCATGGCGAGAGTTGGGCAGGCGACCGGCCGAACCCTGGGGTACGCCCTAGGGAGAGATGGGTCATCACAGGTGGTATCAGAGCCTAGGTTTCAGATCTCTGTAGAGTATCTTAGACTTAAAACCTAGGATGTCGGACTGTGGGGTTAGTGTGAATGTTAAGTGAAAAATGAAATAGCGAACATGTGTACTCTTGATGGTTACTAAGATTTGATAATCGAGGGTTTACTATAATAGATTGGTAAGAAGGAAAAGGATTGTGAGAGGTTAACACCGTTTAAAAGATAGTAGGTGAGTTTCTTGAATCACGGCAATAGTTATGAGACTACCCTGATTTAAGGACTTATGGGGAAATCATTGAATTATCATTATGTTTGCGATAATCTTTAGTGCTTGATCTCTGTAACTGGATATATCTTAGGGTTGATTGACTTTGTTCTTGTTTTGGTGCTTGAGGAAATTGAATTGTTTATCTAATGCGATTAGCAATGAGAATGTTAATCATTGAAAAGTCGGTATCATGAGAGTATCTTGTAATTTGTTCTTAAAGGTCTTCACTGCATTTGATTAGTGGTAAATGTATAAACGGATGAACTGGAATGCAAAAGTTAAATTTGGGACATATGTTAATGTGATCTCGATGAACCTCCTAGTATGTCGCTTCTGAGGTATAAGCTTTTCAGCTGTCTTTCTGGTATTAGACTATGCTTAAATGTAATAGAGGTGAACCCTATTCCTACTGTGGAGGCTTCGGGGACCGTAGTCAACTAGGTTGGAGGGTTGAACTTTGAACCTATAGATACTTGTGGAAGACCATTAGAATGGTTCTCATTCCTACATTTGCATGCTTTCGTTTTAGTTGACTGTTTCTCTTTTGTATGACTGCGTTCGTGAGAATTGTTGATTTGTGTGCTATCTGATGTATTGACTTTTCTTGTGAATATATGAAGTGTACTTCGATTGTTTTTCAAGTTTTAAATTACGTTTGTCCTTCTTTTGACATATTTAAAAATTTGTTATTTATTTAGTAGTTATTTATTACCTTGGTTCTATGGACATGTTTTAATCTTTTTACGGATGTTTGAACTCCCAAGTTTTGTGTTCATTATTTGTGATGTGACCTGGATTCATTACTTATCTATTTTAATTGAATGAAAGTCCTTTCGATTTTTGCTTAACCATTACTGTGTATATATCCAATTACTTGTTATTCTTTTTTTTCAAATATATATATATATATATATATATATATGTATTTTGAACTCGCAAAAAAAAAAATTTTGGAGTTCAGGCAGAGTTTAGGTTTGGACCTCTTCTTAGAAATAAGAATGAATATTGATTGTGAATTGGAAAGTAAATAGTTAAGTTTTATGTGTCATAAGAGCTAATTCTCAGATGAGATGTGACGAGTAGAGACATTGGACTGGAGTTTATACATATGCAAACCTGCATGTCTGCTTATTTTCTTAAAAGCATTTTTATTCTCAAAAGTGAATTGTAGGGTTAAATGATTTTTCTTGACCAAACGTCCAAATAACAAATGTTAAATTTCTTACCAAATGTCAAGTGCATTTACAAATTTTGACTATCAAAGATCAAAACCAATTTCTTTTCTTCTTGTCTTTCATTTGAATAGCCATTTTGTTTATATATATATATATAGACCACAATTTTCCAAATGCGTATTGGATATCCTATTATAAGTTTGATTATGATAAGTGTGTGAAAAAGCTTTCCTCGATCAAATAAGATTTTTGGTTGATCGTTTTGGGACGAAAGAAACCAGATCATTTTTTTTAAAATTGTTAATTTTGAAAATCGAGCACTAGTAAATAATTTTTGGGACAATTTGAGTACAAAAAAAAAATTGGTGAGTGAAATCTTTAATGGAAAATATATCTTTCTACTCGAGTTTGAACTACATAATTGAGTCATTTGTTTTAGTTGAAAAAAAAAGGGTGAATTTCGAGGACGAAATTCTTTGAAGGGGGGAAGAATGTGAGATTCCGGATTCCTAATTTTCTCAAATAAATTAAATATGGATAATTATAGTAGCTATTGTGTGAAAATGTATTTTTACCATGTGTTTTAATTTTCAAAAGGTATTTTGCATACCAAAAGTGGAAATTTAATTGAATCATTAAAACCCTACTTTCAAAACTAAACCTTTAAGTTTAAATTAAATTCAACCAATTAATATTTTCGTGATTGTATGTGCATGCATGCATGTTTAGTACGGGGTTCGAGTGATTAGTACCTTGGGTTAGTGTGCTTAAGTTTTAATTAAACTAAGTTAGTGCATTAAGTGGATATTATGTTAGTAAACCAATGGGTTAATTACATTGGATCAAGTAGAGTTTTAGTGTTGGGCCTTTAAGTTTTAATTTCATTAGAAGTCTAAGCCATCAACCCATTAATTACCCAAGCCCCATGACCCATCTCTTGTTTTGCTTTACTATTAATAGACTTAGCTATTAAGTTAGTAGGACATAAGACAAAACAAACAAAGCCAACACCAAGAACAAGCTGCCGTGAGCTAGGAGAAGAAAGAAAGAAGGGAAAAAAAAGAGAAGAAAGAAGCTTGATATTGTTGACCCAAATGTTCAGCAACTTGACCAAACAACACCTAAGGAAAAGCTTAGCATTTAAGCTTTCAGCTAGCATGAAATCGGGCAGCCTTGAAACTAAACATTCCAGCTAGAACCGTGGAGAACAAAGGGAGAAAAGAGAGGAAAAACTAGAAAAAAATTTGCTGCTTCATCCACCTTGACCACCGATCATCTTAGCTTGAAAAATAGGAAGAAGATTTGGCACTTGGAACTTGAAGAACTTGAGTTCACAACTTCAACTTGAGGTAAATATCTTGTTCTAGCTTGCTGGAAATTCGGATTTGGGAGCTTAAAGCTGGAATTAATTGATGTTTGGGCTTTGTTAATGATATTCCTTAGTTGTTTGGATGATTTCATGGTTTGGTTTTCATGATTTTGGGGTTAATCTCAACCGGCCAGCTTAAGGAAGATTATGTTCATTGATGGCTGAAATTTCTGTTTTGTTGTTGTCGTTGTGAAATTAGTTCTTGTTCATGCATATTCTTGTGATTTGTTGGTTTAATGTGGATGATTATGGCTTCAAGACATCCGGCCATCACTTAAAAGAGAGCTAGGGTTTCATGATTTTCATGAATCGTAAGGGCACTACATCTGTTGGTGAATGCTTCCAAATACCTGATTGAACTGGACACTTGTTTTCAATACTTGACCAATATGATTTAATGATATGTAATTTGTTTGATCGGGTAAGAGTGTACTTTATCGCACTTGCCCTAATCTGATATATACTAGTTTATTGTTGCAATTGACCGATATACTTGTACTTGACTTGTAAGTGTTGAGCGGCAGCATGTACCACACTCAATGTGAGTGGGAGGTGCCTCTCATTCCCGTCTCCGTACTTTTATTTTGATTCAGTCGATTGGAAATGATATCTCATCGACTTCTTGGGGACCCAAACCCCACTGGCTAGTTAATCGAGTCGAGCCGGCAAGGGTTTGGTCGATTAGATAACGAACCATGGGTATCTAGTGTTGTCGAGTGGAGTGTTATCTCCTCGACTAATCGGTATACTCGAGTATTACCACCAGTGTTTATTGTAGAGTTCGGGCCTGGTAAGGGGTTTGGTCGGTGGACGGAGATTGGAGTTAAGTGGTGTTCTACTGGATTAGTTACCTTACTTGAAAGTTGACGGAGTGTCAACTACCAATCGATCAAGCTATGGTGGAGCCGATATATGAGCAACTGTATCCTTATATGTGAAGTGCGAAATATTTATCGTTTGGCTATCTGAAGTATTATTACCCATTTCTTGACTTGTTTTGCTCGCTATTTCATTATTGAACTACTTCTACGTTATTTGTTGGTCAATATGATATTTGGAACATCACTGAGCTTTAGCTCACTCCATTAGTTTTGTTTTCCTTACAGGGGGTACGAGCGAGGCGTGAGACGTGTACGGACTAGTGTAGTCTAGATATTTTGAATTTTGAATTGTACTCGCGCTATCACTCGACTAGGGTGATTTGTACTTGAATTGTTAATTTAGTGTGAAGGAGTTTTGTATTTTGAGTTGAGTATCAATGTATATTATAAGTTTGAATTGTGATATTATTTATTGTTCTATGGATGTAAGTTAATTTCTCGAGGTACGAGTGAGTGAGTCCTGGCGAGAGTTGGGCAGGCGACCCGCCGAACCCTGGGGTACGCCCTAGGGAGAGGTGGGTCATCACACAGACCCTAACTCACTTTCCATTATACACTCACTTATAAACTCGGTCAAGAAGAAATTATAACTCCTCAGTCTTACTAGTGCCTGATACCATCCTCTATCAAGACGTTCATCCTAATTCTATCAAAATTCTTATATAAGAATAGAACCCATATCCGCCGCTCGGCAATGCTAATACAGGTGGCTCAGTCAAACACTTCTTCCAACCAAAACTCGCACTTATTGAACTTAGCAAAAAGTTAGTGCTCTCTCAGGATTTGCAAGACTATCCTTAGGTGTCTTTCATGATCTTCTCGAGACTTAGAGTACACCAATATGTCGTCTATGAATACTACCACAATTTGATCCAAATACAACGTAAAGACCCGATGCATCAAGTCCATAAATGCTGTTGGCGCATTAGTTAACCCAAAAGGCATAACTGCAAATTCAAAGTGCCCATATCTCGAATTGAAAGCGGTCTTAGGCACATCCGTTTCTAGAATCCTCAACTGGTAATAGCCCTGCCTCAAATCCAACTTGAAAAAATACCTCGGCCCCCTTGCAACTATTCAAATAATTCATTTATGTGAGGCAAAGGGTATTTGTTCTTAATGGTCACATTGTTCAAGTCTCGATAGTCTATGTATAGCCTCAAGCTTCCATTTTTCTTCTTAATAAAGAGCACTGGAGCTCCCCACGATGAATTACTTTCTCTAATAAAGCCTCTTCCTACAAAATCTTGCAACTACAACTTCAATTCCTTTAACTCAACTCGAGCCATCCTGTAAGGCATCTTAGAGATAGATGCCGTCCTCGAAACTATATCAATTTTAAACACTATTTCTCTCTTCGGAGGCAATGTCTCTAATTCCTCAGGAAAGACATCGGAAAATTCCTTCACTACTGGCACGTTTTTCAACTTCATCTTATCCCCAAGTGTATTATAAGAAAGGTTAGATATCCTTTAACCCCACTACTCAACATTTTCCTAACTCGAATCCCAGAAATTAGAGCAGACGACGCTAGTCTACCCCTCACATCTAACTTCAAAGTTGCTCTCCCCGGAATGCGCAATTCTACTAATTTTATCTTACAATCCAACTGAGCAGGGCATCGAACTAACCAATCTATTCTAAGTATCACATCATATCCCTTAATTGTTAGGCTCATTAAATCTGCTAACAATTTCCTCTCACCAATCAAAATCTCACAATTTCTATAAACCTTATTAGCAATTAGGTACTGTTTCCCCGTAGGAGTCTTAACTTGCAAATCAAAAAGTAAGAAATCACACTTTACATCTATACCCTTCATTCTTAGGATTTTGGTTCGGACCAGTCACTGATTCCTCATCTCTCTCGGGAGTGCGGGGTTGCCAAAACCCACGCCCACGACCACGTCCTCGCCAATCTATTTAGCAAAAGTCTAAATGCACAATTAAAAGAGAGAAAATAAGCATAGAAATTTAAAAACATATGCAAGTTGCAAAAACACTTGAAATAAAAGTATAATTCTTTACATAAACTAGAAGTCATGCTACAAGTCAAAAGTCCACAAAACGGGTCAATAATGTCAAGTACAGGACACAGGCATTCAAATGCTTCCAAATATAGGGGTACATGCAACAAAACACAAAAGGCCTCAAAGCGAGGATCACCCCTTCTAAATCCTTAGCAAAAATCAAAGATCGGAAGATCACTAGTTTCAGTGGACCGTACTAGTAGACCCCAACCATCCTTGACAAAACCTACCAAAGTAGAAACTACTAACTTAGTAATTGGCAGAGCCAGAAGTCTCGACTACTTCAGTAGGTTCAACCTCGCTTTCAGCACTAGGGGTTGCACTTTCCTGTCCCTCATCGAGTATTTTGCCATCAACAACTTATTCAACCAAGGTCACACACTCAGCCATCATTCCCTTAGTTCGGTCTCTTACTTCTTGTACCGCCCTAACAAGTCAACGATTAGCCTCTTTAAGCTGCTCGCGAAGGGTCTCTGTTCTATTTCGCTCTTCAAGTACGTTCGTCTCCAGCTCATGAATCCTAACGGTCTGTGTGTCCACAGTCGCCCTCAATCCTTGATTATTCTCTTGAGCTATCCTATTCGCATTAGATAACTGCCTCCAATTATCGACTACCGATAGCACCACATAGTTAAGGTATGAGTAAGTCCTCCAACAATCGCATGAAGTTCTAGCTCGACGAGTTGGATTCCACTGCCAAAGAGGGCCCCAAGCCTCTCTCGATAACGAATCACTGGAAGGCGTCTCGGAGACGACTCATTTCCACCACTTCCTTCCATGACTTACAATTACAATTAGAAGCTTAGACAGATCCAGGTACACCTAATAAACTAGATCCTAATGCTTCATACTATCACATATACTTTTCACAAGATCAAGACTCCTAATTATCCAGACTAATTCAAACCTAGGCTCTGATATCAACTGTGATGCCCCCACCTCTCCTTAGGGCGAACCCTAGGGTATCAGCGGAACGCCTGCCCAACTATCGTCAGAATTCACGCACTCATTCAAGCTTAATAGTGATCCACAAGTCAATCATAGACTTAGGATTAAAGGAATACTTCAAATATACAATCCAAATTCTTATAGGGCTACTATTTACAATTACAATCCCAAAATCCAAATATAATAAAGTTTAGATTTCTAATGTCTCCAATATCATACAAAAGATTCACTAGTTTCAACCAAAAACCGCTAGTCTAGAACTTCCCAACTTCCACTTCCAAACCTGTTAAGGAAAATAAACTTAAAAGGATGAGTTAATGCTCAGTGAGGCCAAGAAAAGCAGGCAAACAACAAGTGCAACTAACATCAATAGCATGTATATCAAAAGGCAGCCATAATATATATAAACTCACCAAAGAAAACAAAAGCACAATCAATAAAGGATACGGGAGCTCTTAGGAGCTAAATCCACACTGCTTCACTGATAATCTTGATCCACAATTTTCAAGTGTTGACACTCCGTCAACCGAGCAAGTAACAAGTCCGTAGAACCCCATTTTTCACCAATTTCCGTCCACTGTTGCATCCCCTACCGGGCCCGAACGTCAAACAAGATGTGATATTACTCGAGTATATCCAAACAAGTCAAGTACACGAGCTCAAGGTTCATCAAGCTCCTCAACCAAGCCCTTGCCAGCTTGAGTTGAATGGCTAGCCATTGGATTTTGGGCGTCCCCACAAGTATAAGTGGTCGATGAGACAATGCTCCAATCGACTTAAAAATCGGTCATAGTATTGAGTCGGTATGAGAGGCACCTCCCACCCGAATAGGGTGTGGTACATGCTGCCGCTCAATACTCACGAGACAAACATGTTCGAGTACAAGTTCAAGTTATACAAATTCATATTTCAAGTAACAAGCATTCAAGAGGGAGAGGACAAGGGCGATAAAGTACACCCTCGCCTCGCCAAGTTCATAAATCATAATAATTTCATATAACACTTGAACAAATATCATTTCAATCATAGTACATGAAATATGCACTTGACGCTCACCAAAAGTCAAGAGCAAAAACGGGAGCAAAAGCAAGAGGTCAAACGAGCTCCTCAGTGTCCACGTGATCACCTGAGACATGCACAATCACGATTATCTAGGTACTCGACCAAAGCTAATAAGAAAATATCCTCTTACCCACATTCAAAGCCACAAGTTCAAGTCGAGTTAAAAGAGACTTTTTCGCTTAAACATTGAAATAACACTCAAGGAGAACTCAAAAGTTGTTTTCGAGTCAAGTCATAGCAAGAAATCTTGATTCCAAGAAGAAAGTACCCTACTTAATTTTTGGCACGAAAATTGAGGAAAGGAAAGATGGTTTTCATATCTCAGAACTTCTAATCCTATGTCCAAGTTTTAGAATATAAAGGAGCGTTCATGTTTTCTAATCTTATAGAGTCAAAATCCATCAAAACGCTGCTTATTTTCATAGTAAATATGGAAGTTAAAAGTTCCAAGTTCCAATGTAAAACTAATGAAGTTCCTTAAGAATTACTCTAGTTAAAACGCTCCATTTATGGTTCATTTTCATGGAATCGAGGACACAAGACTAGGAGGTGAAATTCATTTCTCAAGTATGAAATGAGGTGCAAATAATCAAGTAAGTTAGGTTTAATACCTGGGAAATGTTTCCAAACCACTTTGGAGTTTTTGCTTCTATATAAGGAAAATTCAGTTTTGGACAGCATTTTTTGAAAAATCATAACTTGAGTTCCATAAGTCCAAAATTTGTAAATCTTATACCGTTGGAAAATAGATTTAATGAACTAAAACTCTCTGGAAGAAATTTTTCCAGATTCAAATCAGAAATCGATAAAATCCTAGCTCCAATTCACTGCTTCAGTAAGAACAGGGGAAAACAGTATTGAATTTCAGTGAATTTTGAAATTTTGGCAAAATTCATAGGAATCGAACTAACGCTTGAAATTTATGCCACTGAAATAACTCCAAGTCTAGCTTCAAACGCAACAAGCATAACTCAATTTGGATCTTTCTACACCAAGATACAACAGTTTATGAAAGATGATTTTTAAAACCTGGTTCACAAAATTCCAGCCTTGGAGTATCCGACACAGTTTTGAAATCCGGTCTTAACTAAGGTTACACAAGTCAAAAATTAGTGTGGTTTATGGCATTGAAAACGAGATTCAAAATGCTAAAAATCACTAGAAGAAACTGTCTTCAAATTCGTTTGGTAAGATGAGTGAAAACGAGCTACAAACTGCAGCTATGCTTGTTTCTCGGTTAAAACAGTGAAGAAAACAGTCAAATTTGCCGGTTCACCACGGCTCATAGAAAATGAACTAGCAGGTACATTTTATATCGTTAGAAAACCCTTGGAGTCTAGTTTCATATGCCGCAAACGGTAATTGATTTTGACTTCTGTGAGAAAAATTACAGGCTGTTGAGTGCGTACTAGACGGCTACACTAATCAGAAAATTTTCAGGTTTGTTTTCTTTCCTTTAACTAACTTTAACTCAACAAATGAAATGGTTTTTGGGAGATAATTTACAAACATATACCCCAACATATAACAAGCATTTTGGCATCAATTATAACCATAAAATTCGAAATTAACATGAGGGAAATGGAACCAGCAAAAATCGGACAGTTCTTGCACCACTTCCTCTTCAAATTTTCTTTCCAAATCTTCATACCAAAACCAAACTATAACTCACCAAACAAAACAATAAATCCTCAAGGCCACTACCTAAGAATCCACCTTAAGACATCTACCTAAAGTCAAGATTCATGGAACCCATCAACAACCCAAGCTTCACTAGTTAAAACTAACTAAAACTAACCATAAGTTGGAAGGAAAATGAGGGTTTTGGAGAGTTACCTTTCCTCCAAGAGTAGTAGGGCAAACCACAAGAGTTTAAGCTCTAAACCACCAAGATTCTCTCCTCCTTCAAGTCTCCTACTAAGCTGATGATGATCCAAGAAGATGAACTAGAATGGAGTAAGTTTTTGGGAGCAAAAGGAAGAAGATGAAGCTGAACTTTTTTGCTAAAAATAGAGAGGGGTGGCCAGCCAAAGGGGAGGGAAGAAGAGAGGATTGGTGAGCCTTTTGGTGATGTGACTTGATGGAAAGGGATGAAGTGACATAAATCTAGCTTTTGGGTGCAAAGTCAACTAGGAATAGTGGCCAATAGTATTCCCAATTGAGCTTAATTCATCTCACTCACTTCTAATCTCTCAATTAGTTTTTCTTAGTCTACAATTTGATCATCCTTAATTCTCCAAGACCACTGCACTCTCAGACCAAATATTGCCTCAAAACACGTGTATTCACTAATTTTCACTAATCAACCGATCGAAAAATTAACTTTAAGAGCAAACTTGTTAAAATATACAATGAGGCAATGTACCATGCAAATGCAATTAAAATGAATGGAATAAATAATTGAAACAAATGAATAAATAATTAAATAAATAAGCCAGTAAAATAAAATAAAATAAATAATAAATAAATTCGGGTCCTCACAAATAGTATTATCAAAACAATACTTGATCAACAATTAAGCATAGATAATGCAACTACCTTATTCATTGTAAGGTTAAGAACATTCCATTTAAGTACAAAGTTGGCAAAAAAGATTTTCTCCCCCTTTCTTTTATAAGTCATTGATATTATTTGAAAGAAAATTAGGGGAATGTTTTAAAAAATGCAAATTAGCATATATGATATAGCTAAACTTATAAACATTACCAATATGCAACACTCAGGAATTTGAGGTAAAAACATAATTCAACTTTTGAAAACGTACCTCAACATAGACATAATTTTGTATCTATTTAAAAAGCTTGTTACCTCTATAATTTTTGATGTTCACCTTTCATTCTTTTACCCATTTTTCATATTTCAAGTTCTTCATTCTTTTGATTCCAAGGGATATATTGTATCATTTTTCAAGCTCACTTGAATTAATTTCTTCTTGGATACCTACACAAGAGAACTCACTTTTGGTACCCATTTGTTCTTGCGTGCATAGGGGTAAGTTTTATCTTTCACTATTCAAATGGCTTTCATTCCCAAATACACATTTATTTTCACATAACACTCTCCTTTCATACGGTCATGTTGGTAACAATAATCGTATAGATTATGAATATTTCTCACATAAGAGAATCTAACAAAACATAATCCACCTTTTCTATAGTTAGTAAAATTTTTATTAACCAAAGTGTTCCTAATCTTTTTCTTTTCCAAAACACCTTGTTTCTCTTTTTTAAGAAAATCACTAAGATCATTCATTCTTTTTCTCATCGCTAGCATGGCACACGGATCTTGGGAGAGCTTGCATTCGGCCTTGCAAGCTCGGCAAAAGACGCTGACTATCCTGCCTGTCAAATGGGTGTCCCCGGGAGAGGGTTATAAGCTGAATACGGATGGTTGTTCCCTTGGAAATCCAGGGCTGAGTGGAGGAGGAGGAGTGGTGCAGGATTCTGGGAGGGGATTTTTTCTTGGATTTTCATGCTTTCTTGGTATCACCACGAGCCTCCATGCTGAATTGAAGGCTTTAGTAGATGGGGTTAATCAATGCGTTGGTCGGGGGTATTTGGATCTGCATCTGGAGGTGGACTCGCTATCCCTGGTTTGGATCATATCTGGGGATCATGCATGCCCTTGGCGGTTGCTGGTGGAGTTGGACAATCTTATGAAACATCAGTGTCTGTTTCGATCCATTAAGCATTGTTATAGAGAAGCAAACAAACCTTCGGACAGGTTGGCTAAGTTGGGTGCGACTAACGGCACTGATTCCTTGTTTGATTCCTTTGCAGCGCTTCCCCTCTCGTCCGCGGTGATATACGAATGGATAGATTAGGGTTCCCTAGCTTCCGTAGGAGGGCTCGTTAGCTGTTGCCACTTCCTGCTGTATGTGACTTTTCTATGAATCAATAAAGGAAAGGTTTTTGTTTTAAAAAAAACCAAGATTTGTTCTTCTTTAATATTTTCATAAAATTTGTTTTCTTATCCAATTTATTTTTCAAAACACTTTGATTGCAAACGATATCAACTTTAATAACTTTTTGTTTTCTTGAAAAATATTTGAATTTTCCTTTAACAAAGCATTTATGTTGATTTTCAAATCCTTATTTTTTGCATAAGACTCCTTCAAACTACCATGCAATTTAACAACAAATAATTCAAGATCATCATCATATTTACCATCATTTTGAAAAATGGAGGAATAGTTAGAAGATATCTCATCATCTCTAATGGCCATAAATGCCATTTGACCCTTTTATATTGTTCTTCAACCTCAACATCTGAATTGCAATCATTCCATGTGATTTGGAAGTTGTTGAAATTTTGTCTTCTATTTGCTTTAATTTTGGTGGGATTTGAGAATTGGTTGTCGCTTGGTCTACCTCTTCTAAATCTCCTCTTGTTGAGATATTTTTAAAACTTTTGGTGTGGAGTGACAAATCATTGTCATCAACTTCAATATCTTCACCAGCCAAGGAGAATGAGTCATCCTTCTTTGAGATGCTTTGAGAGCTATGCTTCTCCTGGCTCTTGTCTTTTCTTCATCTTGCACTTTAGATTTCAAGTTTCAATTCATAGGAGGTTAGGGAATTTATAAGAAACTCAATACACATAGAATTTAAATCTTGATGCGAATGAGCAAGATGGCCGTGGTGTTCACATAGGCCCGTTACACGTGCACAAGTTAAGAGGTTCAAAGAGTCACTTCAAGCCTTAGTTCATGCCGTATAAGCTCAAGAGAAACCAAGCTCAAGCATTGAAGGAATGACTTGGAGGATCCTTGCAAGACTATCAAGATATTGCTTACAATTGAAGGCGCAAGTGATCAAGCCTCAAAGGGAGGATTGGGCCTTGATTAAGTAGCTCTTCTTGAGCTTTAGCTTCGGCCATGTGGGCCTTAGGTCCAATAGTACTTTAGTTAGTCATTAAGTTAATTAATTAGTAGGTTAGCTTTCGGCCAAGAGAGACCCAATGGGCTGGCCGAATTTCCTTAATATTTTCCAAGTTCTATTAGGGTTAGACAAGGTTATAAATAGCCCCAAGTCATTGTTTACATTCAGTTTTTTGCGATATTATAATAAAATTCCAGAATTTCGTCTTCCATTAAGGCAAATTCCTTTAGCTTGTGAAAGCTAAGTTGAACATCCTAGCGTGGTTCCTAGGTTGTTATCGACTTATCAATCAAGCATTCACACTTGATTGTGGCGTCCTCTACCGTTGAATCCGTTCTTGAGTGGTCCAAGCTTGGGTTCAATTCCATCCATTACTCAACGTGTCCTTTAAGATCTAATCATTGGCTTCCGCATTCGCATCATCTGGTATCAGAGCTAGGTTGAGGTATCACGTATATCCCTTTTTCTTGTTTTTGAGTCTTGACATCGTTGAGAGTCACAAAAAAAGTACTGTAGCATCGTACTGTTCATCGCTACTGTAGCGACACTATTCACCGCGGTACTGTTCATCCGAAAAATTGTAGCGACACTGTTCATCCGAAAATTTTTTTCTTTTGCTTTGCATAACTTGTGTTTCTTTCTTATTTTGGTGTCTTGTTATATTGTTCTTGAAGTCTTGTGTTGGTTTAGAGAAAAAAAAAAAAAATTTTGCGACGGCTAGGATTTTTGCTCTTATTGCCGCATATCAAGTAGGTTTGTTCCTTGTGTTGTAATCTGCCCAAATTGTTTTCATCCAATATTTACTGTTAGTTTGTCTAGATTGTGGTCTAATTCTGGTTGGTTATTGTGTTGCTTGGGGCGTGAAAACAACCAAGCAAAAAGTCACAAAAAAAAAAGAAGTTTCACATACCTCATTGTTCTTGAGTCGTTGCTGGAAATTTTTCCTTGGGAGGCTGCCGAACCTGTTTTGCCCTTATTTCTTGAACTTTGTGTTGTTTCTTGCAAAACTTGAATACCAAACATATTTGGGGAAGTTCTTGAGTTTCTTGAACGAATTTCTTGAAGTTCTTGAACCACCAAAGGCTGATTTGGGGAGATTTCTTGAAACCAAATTGTAAGGTTCTTGATTCTTGAAATCAAATTGTGGGGTTCTTGATACTTGAAACAATCTTCAATCTTGTCTTGGCGAATCTTGAAGCTAGAACCGAATTCAAGGAAATTTTTGGGACTGGAATTACGTGCTTAAAATAATCTGTTGAGCCACAAAAGAAACAAAAGAAAGAAAGAAAAAAAATGAAAAAAGGAAAGAAAAAAAAGGGAAGAAAGATATTGGCTCTAGTTTCCTAATTGTGCACCAAGTCCCACCTTGACTCCAACTAATCCTAATTCTGTTGGGATTAATAGCAGCCAAGAACCCATCGGCCAAAGGGCCCAAGTTCCCCTCCAATCGACCTAAAACAGCCCACCTTACACCCAATTCCGTTTCCAAAATCTAAAAGCCAACCGCTACAACCTTGCCACGCCAAACCAGCCCGCAATTTTGAATCGGTTGAGCATCACTTTGTGATCCGATTGGACTGCAATTAAGGGCTGACCTATACACCAAAAACAGCACCCAAAATACCCCAAAAACCTGACCAAAAGACCGAGGATCAGCAGCTCGACAAAATTCCAGAAATTTTGCCCTTTCGGGTAGAGTTTTCTAGGATTTTCAAAATTTCAGCCTTGAAGTCACTTGTCTTGCTTTCTTTTTGAGTCGTTAGTTATTGTTAGTCCTAATCTGAGTTTTGGTTCACGTCTAGGTCTTCATTCACCTCCATCCATTGCTACTATCTTGGTGTCACTTATTGACTAGTCAAGAACGAACCTTACGGTGACGCCTAACTTGTTCAACCCGAGCAACTAGCAAGTCAATGGAATTGTTTGGTGAGACTATTAGAGAGTGATACACTTGAGTGAAACACGAGCGTGAGTGACCTATACATTGTACCAAAAAAACAAACAAAAACAACAGAAAGAGAGGTAGTTGTTTATTTGCAGGTTTAACCTAAGCATGTCAAGTGGAGTTGGGAGAACAAACCATGGACTTAAAACTACACATGGAGGCCATGTATGGAAGAATTCAAGCAGAGTTTGGATGAAGCTTTCGAGCCTCTTCATCGACGCCTTGACCAAATGGTGAATTAGGATGTTCAAGAGGAGGGGGTTCTACACCAATTCCACCCCAACGTCCAACCTACCTCTTCAAAGTCAGTATATTCAAGGAAAAGGGAGGAGGTTCATTTGACAACAAAGCAATGCAAATACATTATCCGTAGATGAAGGAGTTAGTAGAGTTTGGGAGACATATCAACAACTCCTCCAAACAAAAACTTGAAAAAAGAGCGAGTTGAGTGTGGTGGTGAGAGTGCACTGAGGTAAAAGTTGAGGAATGTGAGTTGGGGACTCCATTTACTATCTAAAAAAAATAAGACAATCTATCATATCCCTCCATTGTGTATGATTTTATGGTTTCCATTGTGTGCAAATCCAATAATGATGAGAAGCAATTCTCCATTGGTAACAAACGGTTATCCATTAAGCGGAGAAATTTTTATTTAAAAAGTATAAAGAGTAGGCCTTATTCCTGACAAGAACGGGACTAAGAGGGTCAGCTACCCAGCTAATTTCATAAAAAAATACCGTTAGAAAAAGAGGTAAAAAATCTGAGGAGATGAGTGAAGCATCAAGTGAGCTGATTGTGCATGGGAAGGCAAGTGTTATTAGCTTTCCTAACAAACTTAACTTGCCTTGTTTAGTGTTTCTGCTTTTGTACAGATTAAGCGAAGTCAAAGTGAAGGTTAAGTCATGCAATGGTCCATTCCAAGTCACTTGTACAATTCACTAGCTTCCATGGAGTTTGTCTGCTAGGAGATAAATCTATTTGGTATCACTTCATGGAACAACGTCAACCCAAATCTGGCCGCACCAATGGAGAATTAATTTTAACTCATCATGAAGGGAGAATTCCATATTTCTATTCTTGTTTTGTTGCCTATTGATTCATTCATCATCTTTACCTTCTTTTGAGCATCATTTCCATCCTCACACTTGTGTTTCCTATGCAAATTTTGAAGGAAAATGTAAAGAGCCATCAATGTAGTCTCAAGTTGAATCGATTGATGGAAGGAGTCATGTGTCAAAGGGAGTTTTTTGCATTTAACTCTTATTCTACACCTTCTCACTACTTAATTAATGATGTTCCATTATTTATATATCCAATTTCTGGGTTCAAAACAAGCTGATACTTATTTGTCTCTGTAGGTTGTAAGGCTGTTCGAAATTTCCAGTTTTGATTAAGAGTTGCAACCTGATTTCATGCTTGTACCAACTGCTGTTGTGATCTTCCATGCATATTCATACATCCAAAGCTAGGTCACCATGAGTTCATTTTATCAACTCCAACTGGCGCAAAATTCATGTGACTCGTATGGAGTGACCTCACTTCATTGCTGCCACTTATGTTGGGTGATGGCACACAAATGTGGTCAATCAAGACCTGAATTTGTTCTTACTCACCTGGTTCATGCTTCACGGAAGTGCAACACGATTGGCTCATTGTTCTATCTCCAGATGGGCACAGTAGTTGCCAAATCAGCAACAACTAGGGTCGAATTATACTACCTTGCACAATCAGATTCGAAATTTTTCTAAGCTGAATGAGAGTCATCATGAAGATCCCTATCTAGTGCATGTGAAACGTAAGTTGTCAAGTAGTATTAAACCCTATATATACTAATTGTGTGATTGTTTGTAGGTTTGAAACTTGACATGCAACGACCAAGGGTTGATGAGAGAGTTTTGGAGTGCTACATGGAATTTTCACAAGCTTTATACAAGGTGTTTCTTGTCTTGGAGAATGTCCTTGTTCAAGAGCATCATGAGGTTTGTCCAAGCGACATTGTGATGTGACTGGTGCTCATCATCTATTCCCACATGGCTATCCTATAAGCGCACCAACATGGAGTACCAACTTTTTCCCTAAGATTTGAGGACAAATCCTTTTCAAGAGGAGGGGAATGATGCGAATTAGCAAGATGCCCCGTGGTTTCACATAGGCCGTTACAACGTGCACAATTAAGAGGTTCAAAGAGTCATTTCAAGCCTTAGTTCATGCCGCATAAGCTCAAGAGAAACCAAGCTCAAAGCATTGAAGGAATTGACTTGGAAGATCCTTGCAAGACTACCAAGATATTGCTTACAATTGAAGGCGCAAGTAATCAAGCCTCAAAGGGAGGATTGGGCCTCGATTAAGTAGCTCTTCTTGAGCTTAGCTTCGGCCATGTGGGCCTTAGGTCCAATAATACTTTAGTTAGTCATTAAGTTAATTAATTAGTAGGTTAGCTTTCGGCCAAGAGAGATCCAATGGGCTGGCCGAATTTCTTTAATATTTTCCAAGTTCTATTAGGGTTAGACAAGGCTATAAATAGCCCCAAGTCAATGTTTACATTCAGTTTTTTGCGATATTATTAATAAAATTCCAGAATTTCGTCTTCCATTAAGGCAAATTCCTTTAACTTGTGAAAGCTAAGTTGAACATCCTAGCGTGGTTCCTAGGTTGTTATCGACTTATCAATCAAGCATTCACACTTGATTGTGGCGTCCTCTACCGTTGAATCCGTTCTTGAGTGGTCAAGCTTGGGTTCAATTCCATCCATTACTCAACGTGTCCTCTACGATCTAATCATTGGCTTCCGCATTCGCATCAAATCTTTAGCCTCTTCAATAGCCATTATTTTACTCTCCCAATCTTTTGATAAGGTATTCAAAATTTTTCTATTTTTTTCACCCAAAGTGTATTTTTTACCAAACAATTCCAGATCTTTTATAATGTCACTAAATCTACAATAAATCTTATCAACATTCTCATGGGGTTCTATTTTGAAAGATTCATATTTAGCAACAAGTAGAGATTTCTTTTGTTCTCTAATATCTTGGCCACCTTCATGCATATCACACAATTTATCCCAAATTTTTTAGTCAATTTACAACCTTTAATTCTAGTAGATTCATTGGCATCTAAAGCATTATACAAAATATTTATGGCTTTACATTCAAAGATTAATCTTATCTTAAGCACTTAATTTAATCCTAATTTTAGGTCTATTTCTACCCATATTGCATCCAAAATAGTAACTTCATAAGGATCTAAATTAACTATGAGGACTCGAAAATTTTGTGTAAATTTCATGCTTTTGTTTTAATTTTATATACCTTATTATTGATGAATTTAAGTGTTTAATTGTTTTTACCACTTGAGAAGTGAATAATAGAAGTTTATAGTGTGAGAATCCAAAAATTTGTATAAATACTCTTCACGTTTTAATTAGAAATTCAAATGTGTCATGTTACTTATTTATCGATTTAATTACGTGTTTAACTGCTTTTGCTATAACTTGAGTGCTCAAGTGAATTTCAATTCATTGCAAGATTAGACCCTAGGGATGTAATACTAATTAGATAAGAAACTAGTGGGATAATAGTGAGATGGAATGAAAGTGTAAGGTTTAAATTTTTATTTGCATGCATTTGACACATGGCATGAGTTGGACACTTGGTCCAACTACTAAACAAAGTCTACAGCTAGCTCACTTGTTTTCTTTGACTCACAAAAACCACCTGACCGAGAGAGAGAGCAAACATTTCTAGTTCCTTATTTCTTCTTCAGTTGCAACTGAGAGAGTGAGGGAAAGAGTAGACCATTTTCTCTTCTCTTTTCAACACACAAGAGAAAGAGTTGAGAGTGTGGAAGGGACTGTAGCTTTTGGTGTTTAAACTAGCTGTATTTAGGGGAGAAAGTAGAGGAAATCTGGTGCGATTTCCTTGAGGAGCCGAGAGAGAAGGAAGTAAGCTGCCCACATTTTTTCAGCTGAGATTTTGCGTAGAAAATGGAGGTAAAATTGTGATAAAATCCCTTAAACTTCTACTACTCTTGATTACTCATGTTGCATGTTGGGTTTTAGCTAAGAAAAGTGAGTTTTGTTGAAGAAAAATCCTGTTCAAAAGCTGATAACGCTGGAAATTCCTGTTTTGGCAGAGGGTAGAGGAGCTAGATATGCAGCTTGTCATTCAAAAATTTTGAAGAGATTTTACTAGGAATTCAAGTTATATGTTCATTCTCTTGCTTTACATGAGAAATAGTATCAGTTACCTTTGAATCTAGAGGAAAATTAGCAACTTGGCTGAAATTGTTGAAGGAACTTGCTGGAAATCTGATTGAGAGGGCTGAGAGAGAAAGGAAGAATTTTTCCCGTTTTCCTCTATGAAATTTGGCTACTAACTTTCATATTGTGGTTCAATACACCTTATACCACATTAATTTTAACATGCATGTTGGATTTGAGTGTAAAATGAAGAGTTTTATTGGAGGAAAATTTAATTTTCAAGCTGATTGTTTGCTGGAATTTTCCAACTTTGGCCGAGAGGAAAGGAAGTGTGGTTTCCCAAACTTATATCCGAATTTCAGGAATTTGGTTAGGAGAATTGCTGCTATGTGCTTACTCCTTGTTGTATAGGTGTCATATCATGTGTTTCACTTTTGATTCCAGTGAAAGTTGGTTGTTTTAAGAGAGAAAACTTAAGGAACATTGTTGAAAATTTTGAAGATGGCCAAGGAGGGAGAGCTGGGGAATTTTTAGCTTTAACTGCATAACTTTAGTTGTTAATAAGTATATCGTTGCTTCATATACCTCTTAATATCTAAAACTTCGCATGCAAGTAGTAATTTACTTGATTTAAGCAAAGAATGGGTGAGTTTGCAAGAAAATGAGGAATGAAATTTCTGAAGTTTTATTTCATAAGTTTGGGCAAAACTTGAGCTGGTTATTTGTGCATCTTGTAGATGTGAATTTTGAGGGTTTCGATGAATTGTGCTCTCCACCTGTTTTACTAGATGTATGTTGGTTGCATGATTGAAACATGGGACTACCCCACCTCCCCCTAGGGCATACCCCAAAGGTTAGCAAGACTGCCTAACCAACTCGCATCAGGACTCACTTACTAACATTAACTTGAAAGATAACATTAACTCCAAAATAAGCATGAAACCTCCCAATAAATATTAAAAACCATCCAACTCTCCAAAATATCCATACTTATGTGAACAACTAAACATATTGAAATACAAGTAGTTTCAATCAATTCACTAAGTATAATAGGATGGCAATTAACTAAAAATGAGGACTACAACTTTCAAACTCACTATTCTTTGAATACCAAATCAATAACACTAAAATTTTTCAATATAACATTTGCATGCTACAAAATCATCCAAATATACAAACCAAAGTACAAGCCAAAAGATAAGAACTTGAACAACTAGTACCATAATATAGTGCCGGCCAAGTACAAGTTTAAGATTTCCTATTACAAACTAGTACTATTCTTGTCTCTCTTCATCCCTGTACCCTGTTAAGGAAAACAAATAAAGGGATGAGTTAGAAACCCAATGAGGTTCAAGGAATAACAAACAAAGGCATTATACCATTCACATGCTGACATGATCATGTTTTTCATGAAGCAAATAATATCCAGATAACTCATTTAACAATATACAGTAAATAACCCATTCATGAAAAAGGATACCAGTCTGTGAGGGCTCTAAAATTTTACTATTTTTGAAAGGTAAAATAATAATGAATGAAAATATTTATATTATGTGATTTTGCCAAATTTTTTGGTATTCTCATCTATTAAAATGTCATTTTACAATTTAGTTTTGAATTTTTATTATTAATTGTCCGGTTATCGTTTGGTTAGGCATTAAGTGAAACTTTGGAAGTGGTGACATGAAATTTAGTCTTAAGATAAAGTCTAGAACATGGAGAGACTTTAAAGAAATAGGAAAGATGATAGGATAATGTTGGTGACGGGAAAATCTAGTTAAGGATAATATGTCGCCATCGAGGATGCAACCAATAAGCGAGTAGGTAGGTGGTTCACCTACTACACTTTAAAGGAAGAATACTAGACTTGAGAGTTACATTTTCCTTCTTCCCTCCTCCTTGAGGCATGCCGAAAATTTTGAGAAGAGAGAGAGAGACTTGAAGAAGCTCTTAATTTCCTCCTCCATCTTTTCTCTTTGGAAGATCATTTTTGGAAAACCATCAACCACCACATTTTTCCTTCTTCTTCTTCTCTTCTTGTTAGCCGAGAGACAAAGAGAGAGTTTGGGGGAAGAGAGATGAGAGAGAGCCAGCAGCAAAGAGAGAAGGAAACACCATCCATCTTTGCTTCTTGGTTGAATTTGTGGAAGGAAATCACCAAACAACCTAGAAGATCTTTGACCTTTCTTGAGGAAACTATGAAGGAGTGAAATTGGAAGTAGGTTTTGAGGTTTGAATCACACTAGATCTAGTGTAGATCTTGAGGTAAGAACCAAAATCACCCCTTAATCTTTAATTTCTAGTTATGAAAATGTTAGATTCACTTGATTTAAGTAAGATCTATGGTAAATCTAGTAAATTTTTTGATATATACCACTAGATGTTTCAGTGGTTAAAATACTAGCATAACTCTTGATTTGTTGATTGCATTTACTTGGAAATTTTCCATTGATAACCAAGGGCTAATGATTGATGAAACCCTTTTGGATTTGAGTAAGTTTTTCTTGGCTAAATGGTTGTTTTGTTGGCGAGATTCTTGAGGAATTTTCGAATGAGATAGTCGAATGAAGAGGGTTAATATTCAACCTTCATTTTCGACATTTTTGTGTTCTTTTTGACTAAATTTCACTCAAGTGTGATACGGTCCTCGATCAACACGTTTCGAGACACGTAGCACGTTTGCCCAAGGATCTAGCGAGGTTGTCCAACGCTTGGATTGCGGAGCCTAAAACCAAAACGGACGACGCGATTGATTAAAGGCGGTAGAACGACGACTCCAAATTGAGGTGAATACTCTAGTGGATAGGTCGGTGGAACAATCTAGGACAAGCACAAGATTGCTCAAAACCCTTACCAAAGCAAGTAAAGGAAAAGTTGCTCTCAACAATTGAAGAGAAACAAAACTAGTGTTTATTATCAAAATTGCGTAACCCTTAAGCCGTACAAAGTGAGCCTTTTATAGGCTAAGAGACTAGGCTAAGGGACTAATAAAACGCTAGGAAAACTAGCAAGGTGGGGGCCACTCCTTGGACAAGGTGGGCCGGCCCATGACTCAATTATCTAATCCAACTCTAACAATGTGAAAGCCTAGTACTAAGGCCTAGTGCCTAGTCGGCCAACCCTTGGAGGCCAACTTGATTCTTCATGGGCTTGGATCATCGTGTAGATGACTTGATTATCTCCTTCAATGTCCCTATGGACTCCCTGTTGGTCTTGGACGTTTCGCACAAGGGCTTGGAGTGACTAGGCCCGTGCACGTGTGACTGGGCCCAATGGAACTCGGACGGGGTTATTACTTGGGCTAAGGGCCGTGCACACATCAGTCCCCTCCACTTGAGAGCAATTTGCCCACAAATTGAAGCACGAATGGTGACAAGACGAGTCACATGCCTTCGACTCAATCTTGTTATGATGGCTACAGATGTCATCCAATGCAAAACCCACGTGCTAAGTTGGCAAATAACCCTTGTCGAATCTTGAATTGCACAAACCATCTTCAATGTATGCTCAACTTGATCGTTTGTGGTCATGAGGTAAGGGTCCTCAAAGCGGTGTGATGGGTATCCCATGAAATCGAACTCCGACTCGAACACACTTGCAAGGCACCAAGGCGGATTTGGTGATGTTGGAGCTTCATGTGGACCAAGAGCAAGACGAAAATCATAGTGGCAATGGTCATTGAGGTACTTGTTCTTTAAGCGAACCCTTGGTACACAACCATTCCCAAAATGTGGAGCCTTCCCTTCAAGATGAGCTCGAATCAACTCCCCTTTGGTATGGACTGATTTGAGTTGACATTGTTCCATGAATTGATACCAACGGGGTTTAACTCTTGGAAGACCAACTCCATGGAGGCTTGCACAGTCTACAATTGATTTTGGAATGGAGCACACCAAGATCAGCCCAACTTGCCTTTGCTTGATCTGTATAAAAGAAGAAACACTAAACAAAGCAAAGGTAAGTTCGTTAGGAAAATAATAGGCCTTCACCGGGTTGCTCAAGATCAGCCCACTTTCTCTCTTTTCTTCCTTTTTACCACCCATCTCATCAGATTTTTCCATCTCTTTTTCTAGTTCAACAACTGATCCTTTCATCTCATTGCTTTCAACTCCCTCGGGTTTTACCTCTTCAGGCACAATTCCCTCATCTAGTTGTTTCTCCATTCTATAACGCTCAAGCTCACTTTTCATGTATGCTAGATCAATACAAAGCTGGTCATAAGTAAGCGATACAAGTACAAAACGACGACCATTAAATAAGAAGGAATACTTATTAGTATGTCCGTCATATTTAACTTCTCGTCTCGACATCCATGCTTTGCCCAACAACACGTGTGTCACTTGAATTGGGACTACATCACACAACACCTCGTCCACATATTTTGCCGATTTGAATAGGTACAAGTGTGTGCTTAGTAACCCAAACATCACCATGAGTACTCTCAACTTGTACGGTTGAAGATGATCAATGGTTGGAAGATTTAATTTCTCAACCATGATAGCACTTGCAAGGTTGACTTCACAACTCCCATCAATGGCCAAGCTACAAATTTTATCTTTCACACCACAACGAGTATAAAACCAACCAAGCAGCTGAGATTTGACGAGGTCCAATTGCTCATCCACACCACGTAATGCCACTTTTTTGACTCCCGTAGGATTAGGAAGACAATGTTGTGGGCTAGCTTTTATGCGTCTTGTACTCGCCATGATGTATGAGGGAACCTGCAAAAAGGTTAGTGAACAAGAAAAGACTACAAATATATCCTTACTTCGCTCCCTGAGTGTTTCACTCACTCTCGTATTTGTCACTCAAAACACTCTAATGATCTTACCAATTACCTTTACCTGTTGGTTTAGGTAGTTGAGAGATGCTGCTCAAGTCCAATGAATGCAACCAACTTTCTCCACAAGAGTATTCAAGAAGTAAGACACAAGATGGATTGCAAAAGGAAACAAAAATGGACGTTTTTGGAAGGAAGTTAATGGCGGACAGATTTGGAAACTAATGCTAGTGTGAACGGAATCAAATGGAAACCCTAGCTCCTAGAATGTAGGAATGTGTCCAAGTGGAAATAGAGGAGTTATCCAAATTATCTACTTAGTTTCCTAATAGATTCCGTCGCAATTTTTGTTTTTGTTTTTCTTGATTTTAAACCCTAACAACCCAAACACAAGATCCAAGAATGAAATTTGGACAGAAAACACAAAAAAGACAACACCCAAACAAAATTTTGTTCGGATGAACAGTACGCGGATGAACAGTACGATGAACAGTGACGGTGAATAGTGACGGTGAACAGTACCGATGAACAGTTGATTTTTTTTTTTTTATAACTCAAACAATAAGAACTCTTGGCCGAATGGAGTAAAAAAATTCCAGGTTTGGGTCAGCCACCAATTCACACCACAAACCCTCAAGAACTTAGCAAGATACGTTTCAAGAATTTCAAGAACTTCAAGATAGGCATCAAGAACTTCAAGAAACCCCTAAATCTTGTAGGTTCCTCTTCAAGATTCACAAATACCCACCAAGTTTACCAAAAGTCAGATTTGAAACACAAGTAAAACACCTTGGATGACTCAAAAGAAACTTGGACAGATTTGGCACAAAAGAAACTTGCACAAACAAAACCCTAGCCGCACAAGTGAAACCCTAGCCGTCGCAAATATTTTTTTTTTGTTTTCTTGTTTATAAACCCTAACAACTCAAACACAATATCCAAGAATGAAATTTGGACAGAAAACACAAAAAGACAGCACCCAAACAGATTTGTGTTTCGGATGAACAGTGCCGCGGATGAACAGGACGTGAACAGTACGTGAACAGTACGATGAACAGTACGTTTTTTTTTTTTGTGAATAAGGCAGCGGACAACAACGAATTCTAGATGACACAAAGAGGAAAAAAAAAAGGATATAACGAAGAATACCTCCACCTAAGCTCTGAAGCCAACTGATACGGTCCGATCAACACGTTTCGAGACACGTAGCACGTTTGCCCAAGGATCTAGCGAGGTTGTCCAACGCTTGGATTGCGGAACCTAAAACAATACGGACGACACGAATTGATAAAGGCGGTAGAACGACAACTCCAATAGAGGTGAATACTCTAGTGGATAGGTCGGTGGAACAATCTAGGACAAGCCACAAGATTGCTCAAAACCCTTGCAAAGCAAGTAAAGGAACCAAGTTGCTCTCAACATTGAAAGAGAAACAAAACTAGTGTTTATTATCAAAATTGCGTAACCCTTAAGCCGTACAAAGTGAGCCTTTTATAGGCTAAGAGACTAGGCTAAGGGACTAATAAAATCCTAGGAAAACTAGCAAGGTGGGTCAGCCACTCCCTTGGACAAGGTGGGCCGGCCCATGACTCAATCCAACTATCTAATCCAACTCTAACAATGTGAAAGCCTAGTACTAAGGCCTAGTGCCTAGTCGGCCAACCCACTTGGAGGCCAACTTGATTCTTCATGGGTTTGGCATCATTGTGTAGATGACTTGATTATCTCCTTCAATGTCCCTATGGACTCCCTGTTGGTCTTGGACGTTTCGCACAAGGGCTTGGAGTGACTAGGCCCCGTGCACGTGTGACTGGGCCCAATGGAACTCGGATGGGGTTATTACTTGGGCTAAGGGCCGTGCACACATCAAAGTGGACTTGGTATTAGGTCAAACTATGATTATATGTTGAATTGGAGTTGAAATCTGGGAATTTTAACGGTTAAAAGTCATTTTATTTCACAAATTTTGGGCTAAAAAATTATCCGGGCAGCAATGGTGAACTCGAGACTGTTTTGCCCTTGATTTTGTGTTTTCACGCGTCGAATTTTTTGAAAAACTATTCTAAATACATATTATTTTTAGTTGAAGTGAATTTTGGTTTAGTTTCCGCGGAATTGTTGAGGCGAAACTTATTATCTTTCTTTACATGTTTATAGGAGTGATTGAAGACTGTGATGCCGATTCTTAACTTGGATTCAGAGCTTTAATATATTGGTGAGTTTGTGACGCCCGCCACTTCTCCCTAGGGCGAACTCAAAAGTATCCGTGGAACGCCTGCCTAGCTCTCGCCAGGACTTGATACAAATCAAATTTTAACTTAACAATACATCCACCAAGAATAAAGTCAAAATAAAGGAAAGAAACTTCCTTATATCAATATTTCACATCTTACATCACAAGTTACCAAATGTACCTAAACTTTTCCTAAAATACAATACTAGAAGTCGACTAATCAATTACATCCCAAGATTTTAGTCAAAGGTAATCAAGTCGGCTTTCCCAAAATTCTTTCCATTCCAAGCTCCTGTTAAGGAAAACAAACTAATGGGGTGAGCGAACGCTCAGTGAGGCCAAGAAACACACATGCAAACCATAGTCCATGTGACGACCCCACCTCCCCTAAGGCGTACCCCAAGGTTTGGCGGACCGCCGGCCCAACTCTCGTCAGGACTCACTCACTCACGTCAAGAAAATAGAGGTGCAACCTCAAGAGTAAAGGAAATAACAGTTCCCAAACTTGGAAAACGCGTACTTACATTCATATCTTTTCCAAACATTCATACAATCCCAAATATAACAAAAGTTGTGAATTCCAGATACATTCAACCCTAATCGAGCACTAGAGCGAGTGCAATCGCAAAATTTCAAAAATTAGACTATGCCTAGCCTGTACCAATCTCACGCCTCGCTTGTACCCCCTGTAAAGAAAACAAATGGCGTGCGGAATGAGCTAAAAGCCCAGTGAGGTTCCAAATAACAAGCTTGATCATTATTTAAAAGTACAAGTATCACGTAGCAAAATAGCGAGCATAACAAGTATATAAAAGTAGGCATTAACACTTCAGGTAGCCAAATAAAAAATGAACGAGTGTAAAATTCTTTGCTTTTAAACGAAACAATAACACGATAAGTACTAATCATTCCCAAAGTATAAGGATACGGATGGCTCTCAGAAACCAAATTTCCATTGCATCACCAGAGCTTGATCAAGTAATAGTTGACACTCCGTCAACCTTCAAGTTAAAGTAACCACTTCGCTTAACACCAATCTGTCCACCATTCAACCCCCTTACTGGCCCGAACACCAATTAAACACTGGTGGTAATACTCGAGTATACCGATTAGTCGAGGAGATAACACTCCACTCGACAACACTAGATACCCATGGTCGTTATCTAATCGACCAGGCCCTTGCCGGCTCGACTCGATTAACTAGCCAGTGGGGTTGGGTTCCCAAGAAGTCGATGAGATAACATCTCCAATCGATTGAATCAAGATAAAAGTACGGAGACCGGGAATGAGCAGGTACCTCCCACTCGGATTCGAGCGTGGGTACATACTGGCCTCTCCACACTTACAAGTCAAGCACAAGTATATCAAGTCGATTGCAACAATAAACAAGTACATATCACATTAGGGTAAGTGCGATAAAGTACACCGTTACCCGACCCATACCAATCACATTTCATTCGATCACATTGGTCAAGTATTGAAACAAGTGTCAAGTTCAATCAGATATTTGGAAGCACTCACCAACAGATGTAGTGCCTTTACGGTTCACGTTCGGGTATTACTCCGTGTTTGGAGTCCAAATCTGCGAGAAACATTGTTTAAGAGCTTTGAAAATTAACTAAGATTCGAAACTTAAACGTTTCGTTTAACGAGAATCAAGTAATTGAAACTCATTTAGAGAATATTCGTAAAACTCCTTGCTCGCTCTTCAAAATGTGAAACGTTGAAGCAAGTATACTTGAAAAATACCATTTGAATCGAAGAAACGAGGAAAACGTATTTCTATTAGTCATAAATTTCACGTTTTCCAAGGGTACAAGTTTCGGCCGAATTTCCAACTTATATTATCTCTATAAAGAAGATGTGAATATTCTAGATGATTCAAGTGATATTCGTTCTCAAATCCTTACTCAAGTCGCGCGTAACTCTACTTCACCCTCGAGTGCAAATTTGGGCAGCACGCCCTTTGTGTTTACCTATTTTTCCAGCCATTTATGGCTTCAATCAATTTAGCCCCAAAACACATACAATTAATCTCATCACAATAGCCATTCAATAGGCCTCAAAATCATCCACGTACAACACAAGTATAATAATCAATTGGAAATCTAGTTTTGAAGGCAAAAGACTAAACGGCAGATTACATTTAAATATACAAAGGGGCACATTTAACTAAGAACACTTGAGGAAAGCTTTAACAAATAAGGAACACTCACTAATCACCACTCATGATCCCCATTCACCACAATTGATTATTGTCCAAATCCAATTCCTAAAACACAAAGTTCAATATCACATATCACTGTCACCTTTTAGCAATTTAAGCCACAACTTGAGCTACACTTATCGTATTGAAACAACCAATATACAGTTTTGAATCTAAGACATAGCTCTACAATTCTTATGAAGACCAACTCAACCCAGTTCTCACCTTAACCTAGCCAAATTTACCCTAACAGCCCCCAGATTTCCAGTTCGAAGCTCACTGTGAAATTCAACTAGCAGTCCTGATTCATTCAATCATATCTCAACACACAACAACTCCGATTCAGGTAATTCCAAAACCATTTGAAAGCTAAGATACAAGGCTACAATTCTTAAGAAGACATCAAAGATCAAATCAAATGTTTTTCAGGGTCAAATCAGACCGAGACAGAAACTGAATCAACAGCCTCATGGAATTGAAATCTAGAAATGGACAGTTTAACCGGTTAAGTGCGATTTAACTGTTTCACGTGCTAACATGGTCCGAATGACCTGAAATTTTACAGATAGATAGCCAAGACTATCCCCTACAACTTTCATGGCGACACTTTTAGCTAGATCAGCCTAGAAATGGCCCAGATTTCCCCAGAACAGTCCAGAAATGCCTTACCAAAAGGCTGATGATCAGAACACATTCAAGCAATCATAACTCAACACTCAGGAATCCGATTCAAGAAATTCCAGAGCCGTTAGAAGCCTAAGACAACAGGATAAAACTTTCATGAAGACCATTTCTGCCCAGATTTACTCCTTCCAAGTCAAAAACACAAAAACAGTCCCAGAAGTTTCAATCTCAGGTTCACTGACAGGCCATGAACAAAAATTCATAACTCTGCACCCAAGACTCCGATTCACATGATCTTGGATGCGTTGGAAAGGTTGAAACACAGAATAGAAGTTTCATGTTCTGGCCAAACACTAAATCCCAAAGGATCAAGACAAAACAGAGCCTCCAAAAAGCTGGACAGACACTGCCCTGTTTCCAGATTGTGAAGAAACTTGGTTCAATCCAAATGGATTCATGCACGTGCAATGTAAGTGAATTAAGAGCATAACTAACACACACACATGCAGCATTCAATCATGCTAAAACCCCTGATCTCACACATATCATACCAAATTCAAAAGGCTCCAAATTTCAGAAATTCATGTCCAAATCACCAAATGAATCATCCATTGAACCAAATTAACAATCAATGTGTCACAAATTATCAAACTAACAGATACACACTCAAATGGACCATGAACATGAAACCCTAAATTGTGCATAGGCTGTCTTAAATTTCCCTAGCAAATACCATACATATACAAACCAGATTTTTACCAAATTCACCAAGAATCATTACCAATTCAACTCATACTAACACCTATCCAACCAATTCTTGTCTTTCACTTTGAAAATCATGAAACCCTAGCTCTCTTTTAAGTGATGGCTGGATGTCTTGAAACCATAATCATCCACATTAAACCAACAAATCACAAGAAATATGCATGAACAAGAACTAATTTCACAACGACAACAACAAAACAGAAATTTCAGCCATCAATGAACATAATCTTCCTTAAGCTGGCCGGTTGAGATTAACCCCAAAATCATGAAAACCCAAACCATGAAATCATCCAAACAACTAAGGAATATCATTAACAAAGCTCAAACATCAATTAATTCCAGCTTTAAGCTCCCAAATCCGAATTTCCAGCAAGCTAGAACAAGATATTTTACCTCAAGTTGAAGTTGTGAACTCAAGTTCTTCAAGTTCCAAGTGCCAAATCTTCTTCCTATTTTTCAAGCTAAGATGATCGGTGGTCAAGGTGGATGAAGCAGCAAATTTTTTTCTAGTTTTTCATCTCTTTTCTCCCTTTGTTCTCCACGGTTCTAGCTGGAATGTTTCAGTTTCAAGGCTGCCCGATTTCATGCTAGCTGAAAGCTTAAATGCTAAGCTTTTCCTTAGGTGTTGTTTGGTCAAGTTGCTAAACATTTGGGTCAACAATATCAAGCTTCTTTCTTCTTTTTTTTCCCTTCTTTCTTTCTTCTCCTAGCTCATGGCAGCTTGTTTTTGGTGTTGGTTTTGTTTGTTTTGTCTTATGTCCTACTAACTTAATAGCTAAGTCTTATTAATAGTAAAGCAAGACAAGAGATGGGTCATGGGGCTTGGGTAATTAATGGGTTGATTGTGACAGCCCACCTCTCTCTAGGACGAACCCTAAGGTATCAGCGGACTGCCTGCCCAGCTCTCGCCGGGGCTCGGTCGATCAGAGAACTAGTAACTCAAAACATCCAGTGGAATAACTTCAAACAAACGGTACAAACCTTAGAAAGTAAATAATAGACAACCAGCTTTCCAAACTTAAAAAGCCAACTAAACGTTACATTTACCAATCCATACTACAGTTTCATAACACAGGTCGAACTTAAGTGTTAGACTTACAAAAGTCAAAAGTAAAGTCTTCTTAATAAGAGGGATTACAAGTTCAAGCAAAAGGAAGCTAGTAAGGCCCTTGATCCTAAGTCCGTCCCCGATCTATTAAGGAAAACAAAGGGAATGGGGTGAGTTAACGTCCAGTGAGGTTCCAAGTAAAGCAAGTAAGCCACATAGCCAAATAAGAGTATAAAATAACCAAATAAATACCTGCAATACAATAATAATTAAATCACAATTCAAATTAAGGATACGGGGGCTTTCAAAAGCCAAATTCCCCTCAGCTTGATCATACCGGGGTCCGTTGACTCTCCGTCAACATTTGTATTTAAGGAATATACAGTCCGTAGAACACCACTTTCTATCATCTCCGTCCACCAATCAACCCCCTACCGGGCCCGCACTCCAAATCAATGGTTTGGTAATACTCGAGTATACCAGTTTCCAGTGAACAGTAAACAGTCCCCAAAGTTTACCAGCCTTCTCGACCAAGCCCTGCTGGCTCGATAGAACCGGTTTGCCTATGAGGTAGGGTAGCCCCAAACAGTGGCAATGGTCGTTGAGGTATCACCCATCAACTTATGTACAGTCACATATAGAGAGATTATATCTCATAATAACAGTACTCAGAGCCACAGTGGAAAATGGGGAGGGTCGAGTGCGATAAAGTACACGCTCGCCTCCATTTCATTAAAACAAGGTTTGGCTCAAACAGTGGCAATTCAAGCAATCAGTTAGTTCACATAAGCAGGTAACAGGTAGTGGAACACTCACCTGGCAAGCAAAGTAGCAGTCAACCGGTCAAGTCGCGCGATTACGTGCACCACCATTTCCCCCTCCTAGGGCAACGAGTGAAAACGTTAACGACTAGGTCTAATTCCAAGCAAAGTGAGCTCATTAGGTGCCTAAGTGAGTGATTAACTATACTCAATTCACCATAAGATTTAGGCCCAAAATGCAGTAAAATTTCATGAATAAACAAGTTTAACAAGTGCATGAAAGTTGGGTAAAAGGAAAGATTCATTCGAGCTTTAAAAAGTTTCTCGGCGGGTGCACAGTCGCGCTCGCGTAGTCTCGGTAAAATGGCCGTATCTCACTGTAGGAAGGTTGGAATTAGGTTCCGTCAATGGTGTTGGAAACTAGACTCGAAGGGCTTTCCAACGGTACCTGGAACACGTTCTAGTTCGTCTCCTAGCACTGCCAGTAGCTCAGGGAAATCGGCTATTTTTCCTAACCTGGATCAGTCTCAAACCCTTACATGTGCACACTAATTCCTCATGCTAACTTCATTTGTTTTGGTTCAAATTCACCCAAATCAGTCCTCTAATGATCTTATACAGAAGCTTAAGTCACTTGGTATCATTTGAGTTCAAAATACAACACATAAACATGCACAAGGGTTCCATAATAGCTAGTCATCTTGCAAACCTAAACCAGTCCACTAATGGTCCTTCTAGCCACTTTGCTTGCTCCAAATTCATTTCAATTCACACATGAACTTAACCAATCTCTAGCCAAGTTGTTTAGGCATGCTTAAGGTGTAATTAAACCACAAAAGTAAGGAGAAACCCTTCCTTCGAAGGCCGGTCAGCCATGGAAAATACAATCAGTCCCTATTTTTCCTTTAGCCCTCAAATCTTCATTCTCTAATGATTTGCACTTAAATCACATATCAAGTATAGATCTAGCTCAAAAGAGGTTTAAAACATGAAAATCCATCATAAACAACCATGAACAAAAGGCAAACATTTCATCAAACACTTGGTATGCATATTAACTACCTTAGCTTCTACTTGTTTACTTCAAGATTTCAACTCCAAATCTCAACCAAACAACATGTATCTTGTCATTAACACTTAAGGAACATGCTAAAACATCATAGAACCAAGATTTGAGTATTATTTACCTTTCTTATATGAAGTTTAGACCACCAAATCAATCAACCAATTGAAGCCTTGAAGCTTGAATCATCACTAGGGTTGGAGGGGAAAGTTTCTCACTAACTCACAAACTTTCTCTTTGATTTGTTTGGCTTTTGATTTCTAGGGTTATTAGGCAAGGTTATGAAGTTTTTTCTCTTCTCTCTTGAAGCTCAAGAGGTTCGTCCAAGGTGAGAGGAAAAAGGGCTTCAAGAAGGTTTAAATTATTTCTAATCTCTTGGTCAAACAACATCCAAGGCTAGGGTTTTGCCACATGGCCTCTTTCTTGTCCATAATCTCTCCTAATCTTTTGACTAATGCTAATTCAACTCTTCCAAGTGTAACCAATACTTAATTAACACCCCTAACCTATCTTTTAAAGTCCTTAATCCAAATCAAAGGCCACTTGGAAACAAATTATTGGTGGATCATTAAAATCAACTCAAGTAAATGTTTTTCTTCAAGTAAAAGGGATGAAATGGCAATGTATGAAAAATGTTGTAATACATGGGAAATGTCATGCAAGGGCATGTACGAAGGGTCAGATCTTAGAATAAAGCAAGTATTTAAGGAAAATTGGGTGTCAAGTGAGGGTTCTCACATTGGATGGCTTAGGCTTCTAATGAAATTAAAACTTTAAAGGCCCAACACTAAACTCTACTTGATCCAATGTAAATTAACCCATTGGTTTACTAACTTAATATCCACTTAATGCACTAACTTAGTTTAATTAAAACTTAAGCACACTAACCCAAGGTACTAATCACTCGAACCCCATACTAAACATGCATGCATGCACATACAATCACGAAAATATTAATTGGTTGAACTTAATTTAAACTTAAAGGTTTAGTTTTGAAAGTAGGGTTTTAATGATTCAATTAAATTTTCCACTTTTGGTATGCAAAATACCTTTTGAAAATTAAAACACATGGTAAAAATACATTTTTCACACAATAGCTACTATAATTATCCATATTTAATTTATTTGAGAAAATTAGGAATCCGGGATCTCACAGTCCAAGTAACAATAACATTTATACAGTAAGTAACACTGTAAAGTTCGAGTAATTAACATTTCAAGTAGGAAAAGTAAGCAGAAACAATTCAAGGATACTGTAGCTCTCAAGAGCTAAATTCCACGTAGCCGAGTCAAGGTCTTGATCAAATTCTATGTTGACACCCCGTCAACCACATAAGTATCAAATCTGTAGAAACACCACTTTCCTCATATCCCGTCACCGTTACACCCCCTTACCGGGCCCGCTCGTCAAGGTTTTGATATTATTCGAGTATATCATGGCAATACTACGCGAGTATGCCAAACAAGATCTCTCCAATAGATCAAGTTTCGTGTTTGCTCATGGTTTACTAAGCTTCTCGACCAACCCCATGCTGGCTCGATTCGCAAAGTTAGCCGATGAGTTTGGGCATCCCCCACGAGTAGGATTGGTCGACAAGACATCGCTCCAATCGACACCAAGTCACATACGAGTATAGTTTCGAGTATGAGCAAGTCAAGTAACTAGTCAAGTAAATCGAGTAACAAGTCAAGTAAATCGAGTAACACGTCAAGTAAAGAGGAGCCAATGCGATAAGTACACACTCGTCTCGACAAGTTTAAATTCACGTATTCAACTAGATGCATGTCAAGTATTAGGCAACAAGTCATGCACTTGACACTCACCCAAAATCAAGAAGGCAAGATCAAACGAGCTCCTCGGATCCACTTGATCACCTGAGACATGTACAATTACAAAATCACCTAGGTATTCAGCCAAGGTCTAGTAATATTTCCGCTACCCTCACACAAGAGATAACACGTTCAAATCGAATGCAAATATCACTTACTACTTAATCCACGAGGGTAGCATTTGAAAATATCTAAGACTACATCATTTCAAGTCAGGTCAAGTTAAAGAAACTTTTCTAGCTAAAACATTGGGAATAATGTTCAAAAAGAACTCAAAGGTCATTTTTTGATTCAAGTCGTGGTAAGTAAATCCCAATTCCAAAAGAAAGTACAATATTTACTTTGGGCACGAAAATCGAGAAAAAGAGTAAATGGTTCTCATTTCCCAAAACTTTAAATCTCATGTCCAAACTTTGAAAGGTAAAGAGTATTCATATTTTTCCACAAACTAATGGAGTCAAACATATCCAAAACTCCAATCATTTAATAGAAAATATTAAAGCTATGGTTTCCAAGGTTCAAGTATAAAATAAGGGTGTCATTAACCAAGAAAGTGGAACAACCAAGAAAACACATTAAGAGAGGTTTAACCTTCGGAAACCAAGGTTTGAAATGAAGGTTTAAAAGTTCTAATGGAACTGCATATTCCACCATGAAATTACACCTAAAACCATCCAACAATTGCAAAAGAGGATGGAAAGTTCTCAAAATTTCATTTTCCTAAGAAATCAAGAATTTCAGCTTTGCGCGACAAACTTGGTAAAATCAGATCTTGAGTTTCGTATGTCCAAAATGGAAAAATTTATACCATTGGAAACTAGATTCAAAAATAATAAAAGTTCCTAGAAGAAACTTTTCCAAGATTCTAAAACGAAAAGCATTCATGTTTCAGCTCAAAGTTGCTGATTGAAGAAGGTAAGACAGAACCAGTCTTGGTTTTTCGGCAATATTTGGAAATTCGGAAAAATTTACGGAAAGTGAATCAGCCTTTGAAATTCATGACACAATAAGAGTTCCCAAAACAAGGTTTCAAACCACAATAAACAGAACTAAATTTAGAGTTTTGAGCATCAAGATATAACAGTTCAAAGTCAGCTGAATCTTGCAAAGTGATCGGTAAATTTCCAGATTTGAAGAAGCAAAACTTTGGGGGCATTATTTGAGTATCAAAACGGTCTTGAATTTACACCAAATTTGGTACACTTAAACTTTCATATTGTGACTACCTCTCTATAAAGTTTTACACAAAAAATCAAGTGGGAAGGCAGTTAACCAAAACTACCAAAGTTTTGGAAATTCTCATGGTTAATCTGTCACTCGCCCCTTTTCTTTCCTTTCAAAAGTTTTGGTACGATGAAAACAGCCCCAAATCGATTCATTTTTTTAAACCAAGGGTTCAGAAACATTTAATAAGCAATTGACACCAAAATTTTCAAAACAAAACATCCCCAAAACAACCCTGACCATTCGGTTAGCAAGAAGGGAAAAACTTTCCAGTTTCCAGCTTTGTTGCACTTTCGAAATCAGATCACATATCACTCAATACAAGTTCAAATTGAGAATGGTTGGTGGCGTTGGAAACTAGGTTCCAAAGGTTACAATTTATCAGAAGACATTATTTTGAAAATCCTTTAACAAATGGGACAAAATCAAGCCACAAAACGCAGCTTCCAGTTTCATTCGTATGAACAGTCAAAACAGAACAGCTAACTTTGCCGACTCACTGCGGTTCACTCAAAACGAACCAGCAGGAGATTTTATACCGTTGAAAAACTATGAATGTCTAGTTTTGAATTCCACTAACGACACTCAATTTCCAACTTTTTTACAACAAGTTATGTTCGAACAAAAGTAGCACTGTCCGAGACCTCTTCTATACATTTTCCAGATTTGGTTCTTGCCAAAACTCAGGTTTTATTCAACCAAATGAAATGATTTTTGGTACACACAAATAAAATATAAACATCAATCTCATAGTCAAATAACCAACAAAAGTTTGAAATACAAGCAAGATAACAGGCAGGACAGTTTCGGCCAGCTCACTACCGAAATTTTTTACCAACTTCCTTTCCATTTTCTAACCGTAAACCTTTCATATAACACATAAACACAACAATCAAGAATTTTAATCCTCAAGGCAGCTACCTATAATCCACTTCAATACCGTTAGCCTAGAGATTAAAGCAAGAAATGAAATTCCTCAAGTCCTCTAGCTTATTTCTTGCTTAGGGTTTCAAACCCATGCAAAAACTAACCACTAAATTTTGATTAAATGGAAAGATTTAGAGGAGATGAAGGTTACCTCTTGAACCCTAGATGAAACCAGAAATTTTTCACCAAAACTCTCCAACAAAAGTCCACAAGATGATAACCTTTCTCCAAGCTAGAACTAATCTCCAAGTAGTATGTGAGTTGGGTGAAGATTTGTGAAGGAAATGAAACAAGATTGGAGCAAGATGAAGAGCTTTCTTCCTTCCCTTTTTCCTTTGCTGTTGGTCGGCTGAATGGAGAGGAGAAAATTGAGGTTTTGAGTGTTTAGCTTGTGAGGGAAGATTGATGGAAAGTTACTTTAACTTAGGTGCAAAAAAGTCAACTTTAAATAGTTGTTGCGCAAAGGGTTTCGTACCACCGTTTTCTCTCGGATTTGATACACTCATGCCACTAATCCTCCAAATGTAATTCCTTTAACACTGTAATTACTCACTCTTACGAGTCTAGAATTAATTTATCAAATCTCCAATTAGTCGCGCGGTACGACTTTCGAGAAACTATTGACGCGCGCGCGATAAAGCGAAAATTTGAACTCACTTACCTCTAATCCCTCAATTAACTTTTCTTAGTCTACTATTGATCATTCTTAATTCTACAAGATTATTGCACTCTCGGATCGAATATTGCTTCAAAAAACGTGTACTCGCTAAATAAGCCTCCGAAAAATTAAATTTACTAACGGAACGTTTTAAAAATATAAGTGAGACATTGTTTCCATGTAAATGGATTTAAAATGGTTAAAATAAATTATTCGGAAAAAACAGGTGAATAAATAATTAAATAAGTCAGTAAAATAAGATAAAAATAAGAAAATTTTTCGAGTCCTCGCAGAGTTTTCATGCATGTTATCTGTCTTGAATTTGCAAATGTGACATAGATGTGAACTTGATGTTGTGACTAAGATGAATAGTGTTTTGAATTGTTGAAGTGTTGTGATGTCGTTTGGGTTGTTATCCCATCGACGATAAGTGATTGAGTGTGCATGTTAATTCTTGGAAATTCCTGAGTCCTATAGGTAAGTCTGTTGATTCGAGCCAGTCATGGGACTTGATCGAGATGATTTGACGAGCCATAGGAGAGTGTTTTATATTCATTGGACTTGGCATTTAGACGTGTCCCTTTTAAAGTGAAAAACTATGGTATGCTCGAGCAATATCCATTTTAAGTGTTTTTTATTTCGGGCCCGGTAGGGGGAGTCGTTGGAAGGAGAATGAATTAAATAGAGTTCTACATAGTGATAAAACTTGAAAGTCGACGGAGTGTCGACTACGTGAAATAAGATCAAGATTTGTGGAAATTGGCTCCTTAGAGCCACCCGTATTCTACCCCTTGATATTGTTAATCGCTTTATTTACTCGTTTTGAATTGTGAACTTGAAGTGTAATTTGAACTGCTCTATATGACTGTATGCCTTTTTGGAACTCGCTGGGGCGTTAGCTCATTCCTCCAAATCTATTTTCCTTAACAGGAATTGAGGACCCGAGTGAAGCCGCTGTCAGTTAGGGTGTGACCCTGTTTCTTTTGTATCTTGTTTTGGGTTGTTAAACCTTGAATTCGATGTTTTGGAAGCTTGTAAGATGAACTTTGATTTTATCTTAAGTATGTTGGATCGTATTTTATTAGTTAGGTTGTAAGTTGAACTTAGTTATGTTATAAGCTGTGGAATTGTTATTTAAGTACTTTGGAAGTATTTTATTCGATCGTATGAGTGAGTTCGCGCGTGAGTTGGGCAGGCCAGCCCGCCGAACCCTTTGGTTCGCTCTAGGGGAAGGTAGGGCTGTCACACAGTCTGTTCTCGGGAGCAGGTTCCATAGCAGCTTGTTCAGGATCTGTTGATACTCCGTCAACCATGAAATTATAACAAGTCCAGTAGAGCACTACTTAACTCAATCTCCGTCCATCGATCAACCCCCTATCGGGCCTGAAATCCAAAAATACTAGAACACTGGGTGGTAATATTCGAGTATACCGATTCCAATGGATACATGCAATGGATTAAATAGTGGACACATGCTAGCATGATCATGTTTTTCATGAAGCAAGTAATATCTAGATAACTCATTTAACAATGTACAGTAAATAACCCATTCACGTAATAGGATACAGTCTGCTCTTAGAAGCAGGTTCCATAGCAGCTTGTCTAGGATCTGTTAACACTCCGTCAACCATGGAATTTATAACAAGTCTAGTAGAGCACCACTTAACTCCAATTCGCCGTCCATCGATCAACATCCTACTGGACCCGAAATCCAAAAATACTAGGACATTGGGTGGTAATACTCGAGTATACCGATTCCAAAGGACACATCCAGTGGATTTAAACAGTGAAATAAATAGTAAACAGTACCCATGGTTCGTCAATCTCCTCAACTAAGCCCTTACTAGCTCGATTCAACTAACTAGTCGATGGGATTTGGGATCCAAGCCGTTACTTTCAAGTCACCCACAAGAATACCAGTTCACTTGTAAACATTTTACTTGTAACAATTCATTTGAAAACATTTCACTTGTAATAGTATAACAAGAGCTTGGTCAAATTAGATTGAGTGTGATAAAGTACGCACTCGTCTATTCATTTGTAGTTCAAGATATATAGCAGTGTCAATCAAATACATCACATGGTCCTAACATATAGTTCGAACACTCACCACTTGACTTCACCAATTGGTCACCCTGATTCTTCCTCTAGAACATTCTCAATTCCTGTGATCATGTAATCCATCAAGAGTCTAGCCACTTAAAGCCAAGATGATGAGATTACATTATCACTGGCTTAATACAATCTAGCCACTTAACCCTAATATTAGAAGATCAAAAGGGCCACGGTTTCAAACAAGTGAAATATTTCATACACGCTAAGATTAACACATCACTAAATATTTTAAATCAAAATATGTAGGATTTAACCAAAGAAAGTTAGGTTTAAAACTCAAAAAATTTTTCTAAAGTTTTCTCAACTCCCACTCAATCCATTTGATAAAATTTTCAACTTTGGTGACATTTTTTGAAAAGGTATAACTTGAGTTCCATAAGTCGAAACATCACAAAACTTACACAGTTAAAAAATAGATTCGAAGCACTAACAGGTTTTAGAAGATATATTCATAAAATTCAACTCATAGATTAGTCAAATTTCAGTTTAAAACTCACTGCTATTACAAGTGCAAAAATAGAACAGTCGTGATTTTCAAGAAACTTTGTAGATTTACTGGTCTTTATAGAAATTGAACCAAATCCTGAATTTTTATACCGTTAGAAGCTCTATTAGTCTAGTTTCAAATACAATAAACGGAACTCAATTTTGACCTTTCTATATGAAGTTATAGCAATTTCCTAAAGCTATACAGAGTTTCTTGCAAAAATTTTCAGATTTCTAACAACTTAAGAAAATGAAACTTTTCTTAACAAAATCTCACTCTCTTAGCTCAAATTCAACATACATGTGAAGATTAAGGTTTAACAAAGTTATTTTAAACAAAAATCTGTTAGTCCCAAAGACAACCTAAGAGGGGGTGAATTAGGTTGATTAAAAATCTAATCAAGTTAAGGGCACTTTTTGTTTAATATGAAATTTACCTTCTTTTCTAAGTGATCACATAATGAATTAATCAATAAAGAAGCAATATCACTTGAGAGAAGAAGAGATAAGCAAATGAGATTCACAAGATGATAAGTAAATAGGGAAGAATTGCAAACCAATTGACTACTAAGTTCCTCTTGAGTTTGAAGACCAATTCACTAGACAAACTTCTTCAAATTGATGAAATACAACCAATCTTGTGTACAAAGGAAGGCTCACTTCCTCCTTGCCCCAAATTACACTCGATCAAGTTAGAAAGTTTTACAATCACTCAAGATAACCCTTACAAAACTACACTATTGAACTATTTCCTTACAAATGAAAAGTTTATACAAATCTTACACCACAAAGAGTATAAATTGTTCCTTGGAGAGTATTTTCTTACTAAAACTACTCTTGATTTCTTTTATTCTCAGTGTGCAAAAGTTCTCTTTAAGTTACTGACCATGCACTATTTATATGAGACCAAAAACTGCTTCATTAATGCTTCCAATGGATAGCAAGCAGCTGAAGAGTCAACTAGCCGTTGGGCGTGTCGGATGTCCGGTACTTCCTGTGCTTGCGTCCGAAAGCAGGCAGAGAGTTTGAAAAATCTTTTTCAATTCTTTCGGATGACCGATACCTCTGATGTGTGCGTCCGAAAGCAGACAGAGAGCTTGAAGGAATAACTTAATTCTTTCGGACACCCGGTGATGGAGTTCTTCGTGCGTCCGAAAGCAGGCAGAGAGTTTGAAGATTATTTCAACTCTTTCGGACGTCCTGTGAAAATGTTCTGCGTTCGATAAGATCTGCATTGTTTATCGGACGTCCAGTATTATCTTCGCAATCATCCGATAGCTTTCAACTTCCTTTATCTCTTTAATTGCTCTTATTCTTTGAATCAAGTTGCTTCATAATTGAAAGGATTTCTTATTGAAAAGATATTAGTATTATCCAATTATTTTGTAAACATCAAAAGACAAGGACCAAGATCAACATTCTCCTCTTTTTTGATGATGACAAAACAATGGATGGAAAGAAAGAAGAAATGAGCATAAGCTCCCCTCACTCATCGCATCCAAAACCTTTAAGTACCAATTCATATCAGAAGAGCTCCCCCTTAGAAGAACTCCGCCTTACACATAGCATAGCATCCATTTCTCCACCTTTTTGTCATCATAAGATGAGAGAGTAAAATCCAGTAACCAAAATCTAATACATAGCAGTCATAACATCAAAATTCAGCAACTAATATCAGCTAAAAATAGAGAAATAATACCAAAATACATTAGCTGAAAACAGTCAATGTCAACCAAAATACATTAGCCATTCAACTAGAATCCATCAATGTCAACCAAAAACAGTCATATCACTTAACATTCATACCAAAACACCAGAAAGATCCATTAGTACAAAACACTAGAAACATCAAAAAGAAAATTTACAAAAGATCAAGTGAATGCATCCTAATATGAAGTGCAAATGCTCCTAGAGTGCCTAAATTTGATTTTAGATGATCTGGGCCTTCTTCTAGCAAGATGAAACTGAGAGGGATCCAACTCATCTTCAGTCTCTTCATCATCCGCTTCACTAGCCCCAGTAGCTGGTGTGAGAACCGAAAATTTTCTTTATTTCTAGGCTTTAATTATTTAATTGCACCCGTTTTCCACATTTTCTTTATTCTATAAATATTCTGGACATTTTTATGAGTAAATAAGGTTTTAAAAATATTTTTCTAGTATAAGTCAATTTACGAGATTTTTGGAGTGAATAGTGAACGTGGGACCCGCTAGTGCGTTAAGTGAGAAAAATTCGACCGATTAGGTCAAGTTTTGTGTACAGGGATTTAATTACTAGGTTTTAGTAGGTGACTAGAGGTTACCTAGATGAATTAACCTTGGTAAGCAAGAGGATAGGAATGAAACTTAAAAGGTGACACGTGTCGCGACGTCATTGGAGGAAAGTTGCCTAACTTTCTTCACCTTTACCAAATAGGAAAATTGACCAAAAATTACCATTATTTCCCTTCCTCTTGGCCGACTTCTATGGAGAGAAAAGAAGAGAGAAGCTTCAACATTTGATTTCCATTTCTAGCCAAAATCTTGAAATCCAACCGATTAAACCTTGAATTCCTCCACAAAACTCACTTGCTAAGGAAGATTGAACCTCTTGGTGGAGTTGTCTTGGAGAGAAAAGCCTTAAGCTACCACCTTTGTTGAGGAGTAAGGTACTTGGCTTGGAAACTTCACTTTTGATTCTAATAATGTCAAATTAATGGCCTATGGTGGCTTATTAGCATGATTTGTGGATTAATTGATGGTTTATTTGGAAGTTAAGTAAATTTCTGATTTAGTGGGAATTTTTCTGTTTTAATTGATAAATGATAGTTAGCTTTGGTTGGATGGTTTAATATTGGGCCAATTGGTGCCCTTGTATGTGAATTTCGGTTAATTGCGAAAAATTGCAGCTTTGGACAAAAAAATCTGGTTTTAGGGTTTTGAATTGGGGCTTTTCTATAATTGATGATTGGAATGGAAATTGGCTTGGAATGAAGGTTATTGAGTAGCCTATGAGTGTATTGTAGTAATTGTGATTGAATTGGATGGAAATTGATGCTTGTTTGTAGGATGGAAAGTTGGAATTTTAGGGGAAGTGCCGTCAAAATTTCCGCAGGAATTCCTGGGCAGTCTCGGGAAATCTGTTATAACTCGATGTAGGAATATTGGAATTAAGTTCCGTCTGTTGCGTTTTAAACTAGACTCATAGGGCTACAAACCGTGAAAATTTCAGACCCTAGTTCTGTCGGAGTGATTTATGGTGATTTTCCAAATTTGACTGAAATTACATACCTGTTCTGTCTTTGACTGGACGATGCTGCGACTTGAGGCTGGAATTTGACTAACTTGTGATTCAAATCTTGTAAACATGTCTTCTAAGTAATTATACCCATTTGAGTATATTTTCCGACGGTATAAATTTTATCAATTTTGGACTTAAGACTTGGGAGATATGATTTTTCCAATAAGAGTGCGCAAAACTGGAAAATCCTGTTTTCCTAGAATTATTCTTACTTTCCTTTTATCTCTTAGGTTTGAGAGTTTGTTTACACTTTTGACTTAAAGTCGAAGTATTTTTTCCAATTTTGAGTTATATACTTGAATTTTGCTTTCGTAGTTCATGTATTAGGCATTCGACTCGTATTCGAGTCTCAATTATGATTTCTTGTGCATTGTAGGACGTGCCAGTGATTCCGGACATCCGTCAAGCGGAAACTTGTGAAATCCTTGAATTAAAGTGGTGAGTGTACTATGCATGAACTGTGTTTACTTGGTTGTGCACTTGATTCCTTGATTTGGATAACTGTGATTGTGCTCGAGGCGAGAGTGTACTTGACCGCTCTCGTTCTCTTATGTGTATACTGTTTACTGGATATATGTGAAATTGCCTTGTGTTTGGCCAATGTCGTTTTGGGGCATGTACCCTACGACTTCACTGTGATAACTGAGCTCAAGCCTCCATGGCCGTTTATCGCGTCGAGCCGGTAAGGGCCGGTCGATTTGGTAACGAGCCGTGAGGCCACTGTTTGTCGAGTGGAGCGTTCGCTCCTCGACCTTATGGTATACTCGAGTATTACCCCTCTTATTACTGTGAGGTGTTCGGGCCCGGTAGGGGAAAGTATGGTGGAAGGTATTGGGAGTAAAGTGGGAATCTACGGTCGTACTTGTCTTTTGAGCGTTGACGGAGGGTCAACGAGATATGATCAAGTGTTGCAAGGGGAAATTGGCTCCCGAGAGCCACCCGTATCCTTTCCTTTTGAACTTGATTTAGTATTTTCTTCTATGGTTGATCGTGGTGTGTAACTGAGCATGACTACTTCGTGCGCTTTGAATGCATGACTTTTAGTACCTCATTGGGCGAAAGCTCACACTCGTACTTTTGTTTTCCTTACAGGGCATTCTTTTGGAAACCTTGAGTTTGTGAAGCGAGTAGAGCTAGTTAGGCATTATTTTGTACTTTTGTATAGCTCCTCGACTTTAGGAACCCTAATGTGGGACTTGAACATTTCATTTTGAATTGGAAACCCTAGAGTGGGTTATGTGTATCTATTTTCTCATGTATATATGATGTACTTTCGTGGAAATGTACTTGGTTATGCTTAATTAAAGTTTAGTCATGTTTGGGACGCGTTCGTTCCGTTTTTTTTTATTTTCGTTTTGCGCGCTTGTTGTCAACCTTACTGGTTGGTTAACTTCCCGAAACGTTTATAATTGCGTGTATGTGACCGTTAGTAGTCCTGGCGAGAGCTGGGCAGGCAGTTTGCTAACCCTTAGGGTACGCCCTAGGGGGAAGTGGGGCTGTCACAGGTGGTATCAGAGCCTAGGTTAGAAATAACTTGGGCAAGTTAGAAATTTGTTTTAGCACCTTTAAGGATTGTATTAGGATATATTTAAGTGTTATTATTACATCTAAGTTGTAACCTATGTATATCCTTATAGGTTATGGACGGAGCTAGTGGGAGTGGAGGTGGACCGCCTCGGAGGCCTTTTCGTATCGTTGATTACGAGGAGAGACCCGGAGGACCGATTAGGCGTTGGAGTGCGGCCAGGCGGACTGGGCGTTGTACTCGTTGCCAGCATTACTCCTACGCTGACCACGTGGTGGTGGCCGTCCTAGGTGAGCGGAGGCGACTTAGGCGTGCCGCCGCTCGCGATCACACCGAGCTACAGCGACTGCGAGGCGTTGCTAGGATGCAGGCCGACCGGATTGGGGAGCTCCAGGGGGATATAGCCATAGAGCAGGAGCGGACGAACGCTCTTCGTGACCAGCTACAGGTGGTTAACGACCGCCTTACTCGAGTGGTGCGAGAGGTTAGGGACCGATCCGGGGGCATCATTAATGAGTGTGGGGCCTTGATCCAGGAGGTGATTGGCGCGAATGCGCCAGGGGGAGCTCCGGGTAACGGGGCTCCAGGTGGGGAGGACGCCCCTAGCTCTAGCTCTAGCTCCGAGGGGGAGTCGATTGGCTCAGTAGAGAACTAGGTTAGAGTTCCTTTGAGTCGTGTTTTGGATCCCATATGGGGACTAGCTAGGGGTCAGCTATTAGTTAGCTGCTTTTGTCTTTTGACCTAGCTTTGTATATGTATTTTTGTATGACCCCGCTACTTTCATGGGATTGCTTGTACATATGTGACTGACTGCTACTGTATGACTTATTTGGAATGGCTATGTGTTATTTGCCTTGAAATCCTTGTTCAGTGTTTAATTCTTGTTACTTGCTTCCTTTTACTTCTTATTTTGATACCGTACTTGTGTTTCGGTTTTAGATTGTGAACTTAAGTTATGGAAGGGACTCGTAGTGGCCGAGGCCGTGGTCGCGGTATTAGGCAAACCTCAACTGATAGGAGTACGCAAGAACCTGTGCCTGAACCCAACCCTGGGCCGAGTGTGGACTCGAATGCTCAGGTAGCCTCCGCAATCCAGAAAATAACTGACTTGTTGGCCCACGTAGTGGAGCATCAAGGCCAGCACCCTACCCATAACCCTGGGAACCCTGGTGAGCATATAGAAAGCGAGGACCGAGCCCTCGAAAGATTTCAAAAGTTCTCCCCGCCAAAATTTCTGGGAGGACCTGATCCGGATGTGGCCGAACGTTGGTTAGAGAAGATGGTAGACATCTTTGCGGCCCTACATTATTCGGAGGAGAGACAGGTTACTTTTGCTGTCTTTCAATTGGAGGGAGCCGCACGTTCCTGGTGGAACATTATCCGAACGAAATGGGAGAGAGAACAAACACCGCGGACTTGGACAAATTTCATAAGGGAATTCAACACGAAGTACTTCCCGCCTTTGGTCCAGGAGAAGAAAGAGGATGAATTCCTTAGACTGCGCCAAGGCACGCAATCGGTGGCCGAGTACGAGAGCCAGTTCACGCGACTATCTAAGTTCGCTCCTGAACTTATAGTGACGGAGCAGAGGAGAATTCGGCGTTTCACTCAGGGGCTGAACGTGGAAATTCAAAAGGATCTGGCGGTTGCCCAGATCACCACTTTTAGCGAGGCGGTGGAAAAGGCGCTAAGAGTAGAAAATGCTAGGCTTCAAGTCCGAAACTTCCAGGTGAGAAAGAGGGGATTCCCTGGAAGTAGCAGCTCTAGTCAGGGTGAACGGAGTAATCCTCCTAAGTCTGGACGAGGCTCCGGTGGAGGAAGGTTTTCGGGGCCGTCGAGAGGGACGCCGTCGAGGGGTGGTTTTTTTGGGCGAGGCTCGCAGAGGAGTGCCTCGCAAGGGAGTTCAGCTTCCGTTTCCCGAGGTCCTTGTGGATTTTGCGGGAAACCAAACCACACTGAAGACAATTGCTGGAGGAAAGAGAGGAAATGCCTGCGCTGTGGAAGTGCGGAGCATCAGATAGCCACATGCCCTATACTGCCCCGGGAGTCGAGAGCGACCCCCCAGTCTTCCAAAGCCAGTTCTAGCCAATCGAAAGTGGAAGGGACCAAACCGAAAGTGCCTGCTCGAGTTTACTCCCTGGAGCAACACCAAATCCCTGACCCTTCTGGAGTGGTAGAAGGTACCATTCCTGTTTTTCATCGGCTAGCTAGGATTTTGATTGACCCCGGTGCCACTCATTCCTTTGTTAATCCTGATTTCATGTGTGGCATTGATATACAACCTGTTAGTTTACCTTATGACTTGGAAGTTAGTACCCCTACGGGAAACCAACGGTTGATTACTAGCCTAATGTATGCGAACTGTGAGATTTGGGTAGGAGAGAGGAAATTACTGGGAAACTTGGTAAGCTTAGCCATTAAGGGGTACGATGTCATACTAGGTATGGACTGGTTAGCCAAGTACGATGCCCAACTTGACTGTAAGAGGAAAGTAGTGGAATTTCGTATACCTGGGGAAGCTACTTTGAGGCTAGACGTGAGGGGTAGTCTTGCCTCATCTGCATTGATTTCGGGCATTAGAGCTAGGAAACTGCTAAGTAGAGGGGCGCAAGGGTTCCTGGCTTTTCTTATAAATACTCCCGTCGATAAATTAAAGGTAGAGGATGTACCTATTGTGCGTGAATACCCAGACGTGTTCCCAGACGAACTAGTAACCCTACCTCCGGAAAGAGAGATAGAGTTTAAGATCGATTTACTACCTGGAGCATCACCTATCTCGAAAACCCCCTATCGAATGGCACCTGCCGAGCTTAAGGAATTGAAATTACAATTGCAGGACTTATTAGAGCGAGGGTTTATCCGAGAGAGTGGGTCCCCATGGGGAGCCCCTGTGCTGTTTGTGAAGAAAAAGGATGGGACATTGAGGTTGTGTATAGATTATCGAGGGTTGAACAATATAACCATCAAGAACAAATACCCACTGCCCCACATCGATGAGTTATTTGACCAACTACAGGGGGCGGTAGTCTTTTCAAAATTAGACCTCCGTCAGGGATACTACCAATTGTTGATTAGGAAGGAGGATGTACCCAAAACTGCCTTTAATTCTCGATATGGGCATTTCGAATTTGCCGTTATGCCCTTTGGTTTGACCAATGCCCCTGCTGCCTTTATGGACCTGATGCATCGAGTTTTCAAACCCTTCTTGGACCGATTTGTCGTCGTTTTCATTGATGACATTTTAGTCTATTCTAAATCTCGAGAGGAACACGAGGAACATTTGAGAGTAGTCTTGCAAACCCTGAGAGATCACCAGTTGTATGCCAAATTTAGTAAGTGTGAATTCTGGCTGGAGAAAATTTCATTTTTAGGGCATGTGATTTCGAAAGAGGGTATTACTGTAGATCCGGCGAAAGTAGAGGCGGTAACTGAGTGGAAACGACCCGAAACTCCCACTGAAGTCCGTAGTTTTCTAGGGTTAGTTGGATATTACCGGCGGTTTATCAAAAACTTTTCGAAACTTGCTAGCCCTTTAACCAATTTGACCAAGAAGAATGGGCGTTTTCTGTGGGATGCTAAGTGCGAGAGTAGTTTCCAGGAGTTGAAACGGAAGTTAACCGTAGCCCCTATTCTAGCCCTACCTAATGGAAATGATAGTTTTTCTGTGTATACCGATGCTTCTGGGGAAGGATTAGGGTGCGTGTTAATGCAGAATAGAAATGTGATCTCCTTTGCCTCTAGGAAACTAAAACCTCATGAGCAAAATTACCCAACCCATGACCTAGAATTAGCCGCAGTTGTCTTCGCCCTGAAAAAGTGGAGACACTACCTGTACGGGGTAACCTTTGAGGTTTTTTCTGACCACAAAAGCCTTAAGTACTTATTTTCCCAGAAAGAGCTAAACATGAGGCAACGACGGTGGATGGAATTCTTAGAAGACTACGACTGTACCATTAATTACCATCCGGGGAAGGCAAATGTAGTAGCTGATGCCTTGAGTCGAAAGGCTCAAATAGCTGGGTTAATGGTCAGAGAGTGGGAGATGTTGGAAGCCATAAGTGAGTGGAGCCCTAGGGTAGAACGTCAAAGGGTAATTTTAGGCAATATCCGGATAACCTCTGCTATCCTGGAGCGAGTCAAAGAGGCCCAAAAAGAGGATCCGATGGTTCAAAAGTGGAGAGACAAGGCGGAGAAAGGGGAGTTACCTGATTTTAGTTCGAGTTCTGAGGGGATATTGAAATATCGGGATCGAATAGTGGTACCGGAGGACGAAACCTTGAAAAGGGAGATTTTGGAGGAAGCCCATCGATCGAAGTATACGATCCATCCGGGCAGTAATAAGATGTATCAGGAGTTGCGAAAATTGTATTGGTGGAACAAAATGAAGAGGGAAATAGCCCAGTATGTGCACACCTGCCTCGTCTGCCAACAAGTGAAGGCGGAGCACCAAAAACCTTCTGGTTTGTTGCAACCCCTAGAGATACCTGAATGGAAATGGGAAAATATCACAATGGACTTCGTTTCTGGCCTGCCAAGGACCCAAAAAGGACACGATGCCGTGTGGGTGATCGTGGATAGACTAACAAAATCAGCCCATTTCTTACCCATAAACATGACTTACACTCTGGAGAAATTGGCTCAACTGTATATGAGTGAAATCGTGAGACTGCATGGGATTCCTGTGAGTATAGTCTCGGATAGGGATCCACGTTTCGTGTCTAGATTTTGGCAAAAATTTCAGGAAACCTTGGGAACCAAACTCAACCTGAGTACCACTTACCATCCCCAAACTGATGGACAATCTGAGCGAACCATTCAAACCCTGGAGGACATGTTACGAACCTGTATTTTGGATCTCGGGGGAAATTGGGGTCAACACATGACGTTAGTAGAGTTTGCCTACAATAATAGTTACCACACTTCAATCCAAATGGCACCGTATGAAGCTCTCTATGGCCGGAAATGCCGTTCACCAATTTATTGGGATGAAGTAGGGGAAAAGAAAGCCTTAGATCCAACGATCATTCCATGGATGGAGGATGCACGAGAAAAGGTTAAACTAATCCGCCAAAGACTCCAAACCGCTCAAAGCCGCCAAAAGAGCTACGCAGACAATCGCAGGAAAGACTTGGAGTTTGAAGTGGGAGACCGAGTGTTCCTTAAGGTTACGCCATTACGAAGTATCACAGCGGGTAGAGGGAAGAAACTTCAACCTAGATTTGTAGGACCCTTTAAAGTCCTCCAACGAGTTGGAAAAGTGGCGTACCGTCTCGAGTTACCTCCAAGCTTAGCCAGGATTCACGACGTCTTTCATGTCTCAATGCTCAAAAAGTACCATCCTGATCCAACCCATGTCTTGCGACCGGAGGAGATTGAAGTAGATGAAGCCCTGACCTATGAGGAGAAACCTGTGCAATTACTCGACCGAAAGGTTAAGGAGCTGAGAAATAAAACTATCCCTTTAGTGAAAGTCCTATGGAGGAATCACGGAGTAGAAGAGGCAACCTGGGAAGTGGAGGAAGAAATGCAAAAGAAATATCCTGAGCTGTTTAGTAACCCAGGTGAGAAATTTCGGGGACGAAATTTTTTAAGGGGGAGAGAGTGTGAGAACCCGAAAATTTTCTTTATTTCTAGGCTTTAATTATTTAATTGCACCCGTTTTCCACATTTTCTTTATTCTATAAATATTCTGGACATTTTTATGAGTAAATAAGGTTTTAAAAATATTTTTCTAGTATAAGTCAATTTACGAGATTTTTGGAGTGAATAGTGAACGTGGGACCCGCTAGTGCGTTAAGTGAGAAAAATTCGACCGATTAGGTCAAGTTTTGTGTACAGGGATTTAATTACTAGGTTTTAGTAGGTGACTAGAGGTTACCTAGATGAATTAACCTTGGTAAGCAAGAGGATAGGAATGAAACTTAAAAGGTGACACGTGTCGCGACGTCATTGGAGGAAAGTTGCCTAACTTTCTTCACCTTTACCAAATAGGAAAATTGACCAAAAATTACCATTATTTCCCTTCCTCTTGGCCGACTTCTATGGAGAGAAAAGAAGAGAGAAGCTTCAACATTTGATTTCCATTTCTAGCCAAAATCTTGAAATCCAACCGATTAAACCTTGAATTCCTCCACAAAACTCACTTGCTAAGGAAGATTGAACCTCTTGGTGGAGTTGTCTTGGAGAGAAAAGCCTTAAGCTACCACCTTTGTTGAGGAGTAAGGTACTTGGCTTGGAAACTTCACTTTTGATTCTAATAATGTCAAATTAATGGCCTATGGTGGCTTATTAGCATGATTTGTGGATTAATTGATGGTTTATTTGGAAGTTAAGTAAATTTCTGATTTAGTGGGAATTTTTCTGTTTTAATTGATAAATGATAGTTAGCTTTGGTTGGATGGTTTAATATTGGGCCAATTGGTGCCCTTGTATGTGAATTTCGGTTAATTGCGAAAAATTGCAGCTTTGGACAAAAAAATCTGGTTTTAGGGTTTTGAATTGGGGCTTTTCTATAATTGATGATTGGAATGGAAATTGGCTTGGAATGAAGGTTATTGAGTAGCCTATGAGTGTATTGTAGTAATTGTGATTGAATTGGATGGAAATTGATGCTTGTTTGTAGGATGGAAAGTTGGAATTTTAGGGGAAGTGCCGTCAAAATTTCCGCAGGAATTCCTGGGCAGTCTCGGGAAATCTGTTATAACTCGATGTAGGAATATTGGAATTAAGTTCCGTCTGTTGCGTTTTAAACTAGACTCATAGGGCTACAAACCGTGAAAATTTCAGACCCTAGTTCTGTCGGAGTGATTTATGGTGATTTTCCAAATTTGACTGAAATTACATACCTGTTCTGTCTTTGACTGGACGATGCTGCGACTTGAGGCTGGAATTTGACTAACTTGTGATTCAAATCTTGTAAACATGTCTTCTAAGTAATTATACCCATTTGAGTATATTTTCCGACGGTATAAATTTTATCAATTTTGGACTTAAGACTTGGGAGATATGATTTTTCCAATAAGAGTGCGCAAAACTGGAAAATCCTGTTTTCCTAGAATTATTCTTACTTTCCTTTTATCTCTTAGGTTTGAGAGTTTGTTTACACTTTTGACTTAAAGTCGAAGTATTTTTCCAATTTTGAGTTATATACTTGAATTTTGCTTTCGTAGTTCATGTATTAGGCATTCGACTCGTATTCGAGTCTCAATTATGATTTCTTGTGCATTGTAGGACGTGCCAGTGATTCCGGACATCCGTCAAGCGGAAACTTGTGAAATCCTTGAATTAAAGTGGTGAGTGTACTATGCATGAACTGTGTTTACTTGGTTGTGCACTTGATTCCTTGATTTGGATAACTGTGATTGTGCTCGAGGCGAGAGTGTACTTGACCGCTCTCGTTCTCTTATGTGTATACTGTTTACTGGATATATGTGAAATTGCCTTGTGTTTGGCCAATGTCGTTATGGGGCATGTACCCTACGACTTCACTGTGATAACTGAGCTCAAGCCTCCATGGCCGTTTATCGCGTCGAGCCGGTAAGGGCCGGTCGATTTGGTAACGAGCCGTGAGGCCACTGTTTGTCGAGTGGAGCGTTCGCTCCTCGACCTTATGGTATACTCGAGTATTACCCCTCTTATTACTGTGAGGTGTTCGGGCCCGGTAGGGGAAAGTATGGTGGAAGGTATTGGGAGTAAAGTGGGAATCTACGGTCGTACTTGTCTTTTGAGCGTTGACGGAGGGTCAACGAGATATGATCAAGTGTTGCAAGGGGAAATTGGCTCCCGAGAGCCACCCGTATCCTTTCCTTTTGAACTTGATTTAGTATTTTCTTCTATGGTTGATCGTGGTGTGTAACTGAGCATGACTACTTCGTGCGCTTTGAATGCATGACTTTTAGTACCTCATTGGGCGAAAGCTCACACTCGTACTTTTGTTTTCCTTACAGGGCATTCTTTTGGAAACCTTGAGTTTGTGAAGCGAGTAGAGCTAGTTAGGCATTATTTTGTACTTTTGTATAGCTCCTCGACTTTAGGAACCCTAATGTGGGACTTGAACATTTCATTTTGAATTGGAAACCCTAGAGTGGGTTATGTGTATCTATTTTCTCATGTATATATGATGTACTTTCGTGGAAATGTACTTGGTTATGCTTAATTAAAGTTTAGTCATGTTTGGGACGCGTTCGTTCCGTTTTTTTTTATTTTCGTTTTGCGCGCTTGTTGTCAACCTTACTGGTTGGTTAACTTCCCGAAACGTTTATAATTGCGTGTATGTGACCGTTAGTAGTCCTGGCGAGAGCTGGGCAGGCAGTTTGCTAACCCTTAGGGTACGCCCTAGGGGGAAGTGGGGCTGTCACAGCTGGAGCCTTGCCTTTGTCTGAAGTCGAGGGATCATGAGGAGTAGGCTGAGAGCTCGAGGCATGGACTTTAGCAGTGGGAGGAGTGGACTCATTTTGTGTCTCCTATTGATGTATATGTTCTTTCTCTTGTGGGACAGGAGTGGACTCAGTGCGTGGCTCCTTTTGATGAATATATTCCTCCTCTTGTGGGACAGGAAGTATAAGCAGATTTCTCTTATCCAAGAATGTAGTTTGCTGCTTAGATGTCATGGTCATCATAACCCAAACTTTCCTGTGCATCTCCACAGATACATGCATTTTCCAAATCGACACTAAAATCCTGCAGAGGGGACAGATATGTTAGCTGGAGGGATAACCAAACAATCTCTTCATCCAATTGGTCAGATAACTACTACCTGAACTAGCACCATACTCGTTGACTACACATCCCCAAGTTAATAATAAAACCCCAAGAAGGCAAATGACTTCATGATTGGATGAAGTGGATTGAGTGGAGGATTTTCGAGGATGGATGGAAAAGGATGAAGTGACATGAGACTTTTTGGAAGGTCTAGGAGTAACAGGAGTTTCATGATGACTTTTGGTTCTAGACTCCAAGATGGCTTCCTTATAACACTAGTGGCCATCAAAACACTTGATACTTTTCTTTCAAAATATGCTTTGGTAAAAACAGAGGATGAATTCTCTTTTGGAGATACTCCAGTGAAAGGAATTTTGAAATGAGCAAAGATTGGAGTTAAAAACTTTCCATAAGAGAGTTTCCTACGGCTATCAGTGTTGAGTGTGAGCAAAATTTACACATGACAAAATCAAAATCAATTCTGATTTTCTCAACAAAGCAATAAAACAGATAAAGCACCATTTTGTTGGCATCAGTCCTATGATCGTCAGTACGAACCAACAGGTTTGAAATGATTGTGAAAATGATCAGATTTTGAGGATTGAGATCCTCCAATTTAACCTCAGCAGGTATGTTAAAGTGAGTTTGAAAGTAGGCCATCAGTTTTTCAACACGAAAATGATGATAAGCAGTTGAAAATTCTTTATATAAGAAAAAGTTATCAATTTTACTACAATAGCCTTCTTTAATTTTTGTCTTCAACACCAGATTAACAACATCAGGAGTGAGTAGAATGTCTACGGAATTGACACGTGAGATAAGTTCAATATGAGAACTGCCCTTTCTAAAATTAGCAAAAAACTGGTATAGCATATCAGGGTAGTATGTATTTGGCAAGAACAGAATATGAGATCACTTTTGAAATTCGAAAAGTTTAAGAACATGCTTTAAGTCAAGCTTACAGAATTCGGAGCGAAGGATAGTTCTTTGAGTGATGAAGCCTTTTTGTGAAATTCACTCAAATTTGTCCCTAGCAGTATCATCGATGAACTTGGACAGTGTGTGTGACGACCCCACCTCCCCCCAGGGCTCACCCTAGCGTTTGGCGAGTCGCCTGCCCAACTCTCGCCAGGACTCACTCACTAGGGCTCGAGAAAGAAAACGTACATCCATTTCTAGTAAATACCGCAACAAGTTCAAACTTAATATACATTCATTGATGTTCAAATCCCGATACAAGACTCCTACACACCTTAATCTAAACAACTCGAGTACAACAAACTCTAGTCAGGTGCTAGCGCGATTACAACTTCTAAAATTTAAACATCTAGACTACGCTAGTCTGTATAACTCTCGCGCCACGCTCGTACCCTCTATAAGGAAAACAAAACTAACGGAGTGAGCTAAAGCTCAATGAGGTTCCAAATATCAAATTGTTCATCAAATAACGTAGAAATAGCACAATAGCGAAATAGTGTTCAAAACAGGTCAAGAAGTGAGTAATCATACTCCATATAGCCAAATAATAACTATTCACATTTCACAATAAGGATACAGTTGCTCATGTATCGGCTCCACCATAGCTTGATCGATTGGTAGTTGACACTCCGTCAACTTTCAAATGAGGAAACTAGTCCAGTAGAACACCACTTAACTCCAACCTCCGTCCACCGACCAACCCCCTTACCGGGCCCGAACTCCACAGTAAACACTGGTGGTAATACTCGAGTAAACCAATTAGTCGAGGAGGTAGTACTCCACTCGATGGCACTAACTACCCAGGGTTCGTTATCTAATCGACCAAGCCCTTGCCGGCTCGACTCGATTAACTAGCCGCAGGGTTTCTGGAATTCCAGATAATCACAATTCATATGCACGTACATCATTTAAATGGAACTCAAAGATTGAGAACAAGTCATATTAGGGCAAGTGCGATAAAGTACATGCTTGCCCTCTCAATCCATTCATATAACATGTAAGCATTTCATTCAAGTATTAAATACAAGTATCAAGTGCAATTAGGTATTTGAAAGCACTCACCAAAAGATGTAGTGCTTTTAGTGATCACGTCCAGGTAGTACTCCTGGCTTGGAGTCCAAATCTGCGATAAAATATCGTTTAAGAGTTTTGAAAATCGATTAAGGTTCGAAACTAAAACGTTTCGTTTAACGAGAATCAAAAAACTGAAATTCATTTGGGGCATATACGTAAAACTCTTCCTCGCTATACACACTATGAAATTTGGTAGCAATTCTACGTTAAAATACCATTTAACTTGAAGGAACGAGGAAAAAAAATATTTCTATTAGTTATAAATTTCATTTTCTCCAAGGGTATACGTTTCGGCCGAAATCCAACTTATATACCTCCATAAAAGGGAATTCGAATAACCTAGGCAATTAGGGTTAGATTCATCCTCCATTCCTTACTCAAGTCGCGAGTATCGCTACCTAGTCCTTAAGCGAAAATTTGGGCAGCACGCCCTTTGTGTTTACCAATTTTTCCAGCCATTTATGGCTTCTTTCTTTCCTTAATTCAGCCCCATAATAATACAGAAGCAATGATACTAACATAGCCCTTCCAATAAGCTCCAAAATCACCCAAATACAATACAAGTGCAATAGTATAATCGGAAATCAATTTTGAAAACACAAACTGAATGGCAGATTTGATATCCCGTAGCATTTTAGTCATAACTGGAGCTACGTTTATCGAATCAGGGTGAATCTTATACCCTTTCGAAGCTAAGACAGAGGGTTACAACTTTCATGAAGGAATCTTAACCTAATTCATATGTTATCTTGGTCGAATTGCAATTCCCAGATCCCAAAGTTCGTGATCAGTCTAGTTGTCAGCACTGACTTTAACCGGAAATAACTCAGGTTACACAACTCCGTTTGGGGTGTTTTCAGAGGAGTTGGAAATATAAACCATAGGGCTACAAGTTTTGTGTTTTGGCCAAAAGCTAATTGGATACGAATCAGGGTGAAAAACGCAACCCAAACTGGTGAAGTCACAAAACTGTTTACTAATGGCAGTAAGGGTATTTCGATCATTTCTCCTCCTACCGTGCTCTGATTGAGCTGAAAGTTTTACAGGCAGATATAAAAAATCATTTCCTACAACTTTCATGTTTTGAGCTAAGCCTAATTCAGCCTCCATCATGGCCGAATAAAACTGGGCAGAACAGGGCATCATGGAAGTTCAAATCTGGAATTTTATGAATTCATAGTGCAAACTTCACTTTTCTAACTTGAATCATTATTTCAACCTCCAAAACAAAATTATAAACACCATATACCATCTAAATAACAGGATTTATGATTGAAAAACTCCAAAACCCTAACTCAAATAAAGACCCTAATTCAAACAAGAACCACCATAAGTCTCAAAACCATGGAAATAACTATCATTAGCCACCAATATAGGTTGTTCTACAAAATTAGGCAAGGGTAGAGAAGCAATAAAGAAGAGAGCTTCAATACCTCTTTAAGATGCTAAGATGCTTACAAGTGAAAATCCTTCACCTTTCCTTTAAAAAATTTGCCACACAAAGCCTTAATCTTCCCTAAAGAGCAACTTATATGGAGTAATTTGTAAAATTTCTGGTTGGAGTTCAAGATTGAAGCAAGAAAGGATGGTGCAAGATGAAGTCTTTCCTCTCTTTTCTCTCCCTCAAGAATCGGCCAAGCAAGGAGTAAAATGCAGAAAATTGGGTAAAGTATGTGTTTTAGGAAAGTTAAACAAGTTGGTCAAAGTCCAACTTCCAAAGGTGTGATGACACTTGTTTTTCTTTCTAGATTTTTCTCTCATTTCTTTTGGTCAAATGTTGTGGCTGATTTGAGAGATATTTTTAGGGTTAATTATCTGAAATAAAGTGAGAAGATTAAGGTAATAAAGTAGTGTTCAAGTGGTGTACTCACTCGGTAACAAACGGTGCACGTCGGTTCAAGCCGATTTTCCTTAACTCGCGCGTACTAGGGTTTTAACTTATAATTCACTAACTTATTATTATTACTTCTAATCACACACTTAATATCATCTAGAATGTACTCTTAATCACTAAATCTAGTATACGCTTCGTACCGATTACTCGCACCACGAAAAAACGAAAAAACACTAGTTTGTCGTAACGGTGAAAGTAAAACGGAAACCCTTGGTTCTAAGATTATTTGTGACTATTTGGGAAGTGAGTGTGTAGTAAAGCTATTGTCAAATAATAATTTCCAAATTAAAGGAAATTTTAAGAAAAATATAAGGGGTTTTACACATCCTCACAGTGTGGTCGATTGTTGCTCAATTTGATCAGTGTGTTTCCTTTTCTCACTGCGTTTCTCAGACGTACGAGTCGATTTTCTTGGTGAAGGCACAACAGTTTCTTCATCTCTGAGCTTGCTTGTGCGTTCGGTGCCAGAAGATCCTCCTCTCAAACGGGCCATAGTGAAATGTGGAATGATTTGTGTGCAGAATATGGTCAGAATGTGTATGAAATGGACTAATTTTGCTATTTAGGCTAAAATAAATGATTAATTCTGCCAAAATATATGAGTTTGTAGTAACTAGGGTTTCTGATGAAGTTTGGGATCGGTTGAATGGTTGACAGTTGAAAAAGATTGTGAATGCTAATTAGTTTGCAAAAGAGCTGTGAGATGATTTGTGGAATCAATTTATAGACATTTGTCTTGAAAGGGCATGAATTTGAATTTTTTTGCAGTTGGTGATGAAGGAATGGGTGTGTCAGAACCAATGGTGTGTTTTGAAGCAAATGAGAGAAAAGCTTCTTTATAACAGGCTCTTTTTGAGTGTCGGACGGCCGAATGAAGAGAGCCGTCCGATACTACTGTCCGATGCAAAATTTTTCTGAAAAATAGCTTAAAACACTGTCGGACGTCCGTTCATCTAATATCGGACGTCCGATAAAGCTTGACCAGAGAAATTTTAGAAATTCTTTTCCAAAACGCCCAACTTTATTCCAAAAATATAAACTGATCCAGAGGTAAAACTTTTGTAAGAATATCAGCAATTTGATCTTTTGAACAAACATATTGTATATAAATTTCACCATTTTGGACAAGATCACAAATGAAATGATGCTTTATGTCTATATGTTTTGTCTTAGAATATTGAATGGGATTCTTTGTCAAATTTATGGCACTCATGTTATTACAGTACATAGGCACACAATCATGCACCAGACCAAAGTCATTCAAGGTATTTTTCATTCACAACAATTGAGTATAACATGCACCGGCGACTACATATTCTGCTTCCGCCGTAGACAAAGAGATAGCATTTGTTTTTTGCTAAACCATGATACTAAACAATTACCAAAAAAGTGAAATGTACCGCTAGTACTTTTTCTATCTATCCTACATCCACCAAAATCAGCACACAAGTAAACAGTAAACATAATATCGGATCTACTTGCGGTTAAATAAAGCAAACTACAAATCATACCTCTATATTTCTTCTCATCAATCTTCGTACCTTCTTCATCTTTGTCAAACTTGGTAGATGTACACATAAGCGTTCCAACTTGTTTTGAATCATTCATTCCAAATCTTTTGAGAAGTTCCTTTGTATACTTAGCTTGATTGATGAATGTACCCTTTTGATTTTGAACCACTTGCAACCCAAGGAAGAAATTCAACTCTCTCATCATACTCATCTCAAACTCATTTTGCATAATAGTGGAAAAATCCTTGCATAAACACTCATTAGTAGTACAAAAAATAATATCATCCACATATATTTGCACAATTAGAAGATCATTGAAACTTTGTTTAGTGAAAAGATTGATATCCACAATACCCCTTTTGAAACCATTCTCAACCAAAAAATCACTTGAACGTTTATACCAAACTCTTGGACCTTGCTTTAACCCATACAAATCCTTTGAAAGTTTAAACACATGATTTAGATATTTCTCATTTTCAAAATCGGGAGGTTGGTCAACATAAACTTCTTGATCAATAAATCCATTCAAAAAAACACTTTTAACATCTATTTGAAATAATTTAAAGTCCTTAAAACATGCAAAAGCGAGAAACATTCTAATTGATTCTAGTCTAATTACGGGAGCAAATGTTTCATCAAAATTTATTCCTTCTTCTTGAGCATACCCCTTATCCACTAATCTAACCTTATTTCTCACAACTTCATCTTTATCATTCATTTTATTTCTAAAAATTTATTTTGTACTAATAATAGGATGATTTTGAGGTCTTTCAACTAGCGTCCAAATCTTGTTTCTTTCAAATTGATTTAGTTTCTCTTGCATGGTAAAATCTAATTTTCATCTTTCAAATCATCAATAATATTTTTAGGCTCAAAATACGAGACTAAAGCAAAATTATCCATTAATTGTTTAGATAAGTAGCGAATTCTTACATTTTCGGATGGATCAATAATAATAAGTTCCTTGGGATGATTTTGAACGAACTTCCAAACTCTTGGAAGATCTTTAGGTGTACCAACATCCTTGTCATTTTCTTCTAATACTTGATTCTCTTGAAAATTATCTTCGTTAGAATTTTCTTCTAATGGAGTATTGTCTTGATCATGAATCGTGAGGTTCTTGAATTTTTCTTGAATACCTACATCATCATCTTCACAACAACTCTTGGAAATGTCATCATTAGATTCATCAAATGTAACATGTATGCCTTCTTCTATAATAAGAGTTCTTCTATTATAGACTCTATAACCTCTTTTGTTCTCACAATAACCCAAAAAAATACCTTCATCGGATTTCTTATCAAATTTTTCAAGATGTTCCTTGATGTTTAAAATAAAGCATTTGCAACCCAAAAATTTGCAATATCCAACAATTGACTTTTTACCAAAAAATAACTCATAAGAGGTTTTGTTCAAAATTGGTTTCAAAAGAATTCTATTCATTGCATAGCAAGCCGTATTTACGCCCTCGACCCAAAAATATTTTGACAAATTGCATTCACTTAGCATGGTTCTTGCAGTTTCTTGAAGAGTTCTATTCTTTCTTTCAACAACACCATTTTGTTGAGGGGTTCTTGCAATAGAAAACTCATGTGTGATTCCATTATGATCACTAAATTTCGCAAAATCACAAAATTTAAATTTCGAACCATTGTCACTTCTAATTTTAACAATATTCAAGCCAAGCAAATTTTGAACTTTTGCAAATAAGGAAACAAAATTTTTGAAAGTGTCATCTTTGTTAGTAAGAAAAACCACCCAAGTGTATCTACAATAATCATCAATAATGATTAGACAATATCTCTTACCTCTCAATCTAGCAATTTGTGTAGGATTGAACAAATCAAGATGTAGAAACTCCAATGGTCTTGAAGTAGAAACACACTTTTTAGGTTTAAAAGAGACTTTAATTTGTTTTCCAAATTAACAAGCATCACAAATTTTATCTTTTTCAAGCTTAATTTTTGGTAAACCTCTAACAAGATCCTTTTTGAAAATTTCTTTTAACAAATCCATATTGAAATGACAAAATCTTCTATTTGAAACCAAGGGTCTTCATTTGAAACTTTAAAACATTGAAGATTTGAGGAATTGATATTTTCAAGAATCACAACATAGATGTCATTGAATCTTTTTCCTTTGAAAATGATGTTAAATTTTGAATCAACAACTAAACATTCATGTTTCTTGAATAAAACAAACAAATTTCTATCATATAATTGACTAATACTTAGCAAATTATAACTTAAATTATCAACCAAAAGGACATTATGAACAAAAGTCTCACCATTCTTACCAACATCTCCTACTCCAATTGTTTTAGCCTTCATATCATCTCCAAATGTCATTTTGCCACTTGATTTTGGTTTAAGTTTGATGAATTGTGATGTATCACCAGTCATATGTCTTGAACATCCACTATCTATGAACCATTTTGACTCCTTAATGATGTTCACCAAGTTCACCTACACAAGAGTTCAATAAATAATATTTCGTACCCTTTAATTTTTGGGTTCTCGAGAGTTAGTATCATGTCTAACTATCCACATGCATTTCATGCCTCTTCTCATGTTCTTCCTCACATAGCAATTGCCTTTTATGTGACCTTTTTGACAGCAAAAACTACACATAACCAATGAATTATTTGTATGGGCAGGTTTAATAAATCTTACTTGTCTTCTCTTATAAATGGTAAACTCATTTGCACTAAAATTTAACTTCTTCTCATGAGTGCCAAGATGAAATATTGATCCATTCCCTTGAAAACAGTTTTATTTTTTTTGTTGGAGCAACACATTTAGATTGTCTATTCTTCTTTTCAAATCACCTTGTTCATTTTTAAACATTTCACAAAGTCTTGTCTTTCTATCAAGCTCAATATGTAGATCAGTCTCACCCTTTTTGAAGTAGTCATTCTCAGTTTTCAGCTTTTTGTTTTGTTGAAAAAGATTTGCATTGTCCTGAAGAAGAAATCTAATTTTTTGTTTTAATTTCTTGTTTCTAACATAAGATTCTTTCAAACTATCGTGCAGTTTCTCAATGAAGGATTCAAGATCATCTTCAGATTCATCAGCACTTGCAAGTTGAGGGTTAGAAGTAGTTACTTCACCATCCCCAATGGCCATGAAAATTATTTGAGCAGATTTTTCTTCCTCTTCAATGTCACCATCGGAATTGCACTCATTCCATGTGATTTGAAAGTTGTTGAATTTTGGTTTTCTTTCAATTTTTCCTTTTTTCTTCTTCTTTATTGGGCACTCACTCATGTAGTGTCCAGGTTGGCCACATTCATAGTATTTGTCATCTTATTTTTTGTTTGCCTCTTGCTTTCCTTTGTTTCTTGTATTGTTGAATTGATTAGAAAATGAATTGCTAGGTTCTCCTTTTCTGAATCTTCTTTTGTTGAGGATTCTCTTGAAACTTTTTGTGATGAGAGTAAGATCATTGTCATCAACGTCCATAACTTCTCCATCCAGTGAAGCCGTGTCGTCATCTTCATCTTGAGATGCTTTTAGAGCAATGCTCCTTTTTACCTTTGTATCTTCTTTTCTTGTACCTTAGTCTTAAGTTTCAACTCATAAGAAATTAGAGAGTTTATAAGAGATTCAATAGGCATTGAATTCAAATCTTTAGCCTCTTCAATAACAGTCACCTTACTCTCCCAACTTTAGACAAGCCATTCAAGATTTTTCTGTTTCTCTCCTATGGAGTATTCCTTTTTTAGAATCTCTAAATTCTTAATAAAATCATTGAATCTACAATATATTTTGTCAATATTTTCATGAGGTTCCATCTTAAACGATTGATATTTAGTAACCAAGATAGATTTCTTTTGTTCTCTAACATTTTCACTACCTTCATGAATTTTTCTCAGTTTATCCCAAATTTCCTTAGCTAACTTACAGTCTTGGACCCTAATAGATTCATTTGAGTTTAAAGCACTATATAACACATTCATAACTTTTGCATTTAAAGTGAGGTGAGCTCTATCATCACCAGTCAATTCATTTTTTATTTTTGATCTAAGTTTATGAGTATTTTCATCTATTATAGAGGCATCATATGAACCTTCATTAACAATAAACCACAATTCAATATCAATCGATTGCAAGAAGATAATCATTCTTTCCTTTCAACTCACATAATTTGACCCATTTAACATAGGTGGTCTAATGACAGATTGTTCTTCAAAAAACATGGCATTGTTGGTTATCATCTTTACTTCTAAACCGCTTGACGTTAATCTTTAGGAGACCAAGCTCTGATACCAATTGTTAGTCCCAAATACAACCTAAGAGGGGGGTGAATTAGGTTGATTAAAAATCTAATCAAGTTAAGGGCACTTTTTGTTCAATATGAAATTTACCTTCTTTTCTAAGTGATCACACAATGAATTAATCAATAAAGAAGTAATATCACTTGAGAGAAGAAGAGATAAGCAAATGAGATTCACAAGATGATAAGTAAATAGGGAAGAATTGTAAACCAATTGACTATCAAACTTCTCTTGAGTTTGAAGACCAATTCACTAGACAAGCTTCTTCAAGTTGATGACATACAACCAATCTTGTTTACAAAGGAAAGCTCACTTTCTTCTTGCCTCAAGTTACACTCGGTCAAGTTAGGAAGTTTTACAATCACTCAGGATAACCCTTACAAAATTACACTATTGAAGTATTTCCTCACAAATGAAAAACTTACACAAATCTTATATCACAAATAGTACAAATTGTTCCTTGGAGAGTATTTTCTTACTAAAACCACTTTTGATTTCTTGTATTCTCAGTGTGCAAAAGTTCTTTAAGTTACTGACCATGTACTATTTATATGAGACCAAAAAGAGTTTCATTAATGCTTCCAACGGATAGAAGGTAGCTGAAGAGTCAACTAGCCTTTGGGCGTGTCGGACGTCCAGTACTTCCGGTGCTTCGTCTAAAAGCAGGAAAAGAGTTTGAAAAATCTTTTTCAATTCTTTCGAACGTCCGGTACCTCTGATATTTGCGTCCGAAAGCAGACAGAGAGCTTGAAGGAATAACATAATTCTTTCGGACGTCCAGTGATGGAGTTCTTCGTACGTCCGAAAGCAGGCAGAGAGTTTGAAAGATTATTTCAACTCTTTCGGACGTCCGGTGAAGATGTTCTGCGTCCGATAAGATCTGCATTGTTTATCGGATATCCGGTATTGTCTTCGGGAGCGTCCGACAGCTTTCAACTTCCTTTATCTCTTTCAATTGCTCTTGTTCTTTGAATCAAGTTGCTTCATAACTGAAAGGATTTCTTATTGAAAAGATATTAGCATCATCCAATTGTTTTGTAAACATCAAAAGACAGGGTCCAAGATCAACAAAATCTTGCCAAAATCACCATAAATTTCTGAAAATCAAAACTGGAAAATTCATCACAACCTAACAAAACCATAAAATCTTCCATAATATGCTTCCTTTAGCTTCAATCACGACATATCTTGGATGAACTCAAGAAACAAGTAAGAGATGTTTCCTAGAATATTTACCTTAAAATCTGAAGATGAGAAGCAAATCAAGAGGGACACAAGATTTTCTTCTTTCAAAACTTCATCAAGAGTTTCCCTCCAAACTTACCTCAAGATTGATCGGAGTAGATTAAGATTTTTCTTTGGATTCTTCGTGATTCAAGAAAGAGATTATGGCTGGATTTTTTTGTGTTTTCTCTCCCTTTTTCTCTCATAAATTTCGTCCACTATGGAAGACAAAGGAAGAAAATGGTGATTGATTTGAGTTGGATAAGTTTTAAGCTTAATCTTGGTCAAGGTCTTGGTCAAGATTGGTTTGGTGGTGGGCGACAAGTGGTACAAATCCAAGTGAAGTCTATCTAATTGTCTCTCTTAAGCAGTCAAATATCTATTACTCCTCCAATCATCTCTTAACACCTTTTATCGTAAAATTCTTTTTTTTACAAAACTTCTTCTAATCCTCCAAATTTATTGCACACTTCACTAAATCGGTCACACTAGTATTATGCATTATGAAACTTAACATGTACCAAATTAAACATACACCAAGTGAGATAGTACAATAGGAGAAAATTATGATTCAACCATTGAAGCAATCAAGAATTTGAGGCAAGTACATGACAATAAAAGAAAATATGGAAAAAATTGTCCGATTATAAAACAACTTAGCAAACAAAACAACTAAATTTGAGCAAAGATACACAAAACCTTTATCTTGAGGCAAAATATGAGACATTTTGTCCAAAATAAATAAATGTGAAAATTCGGGTGCTCACAGAACCCCTTGAAAATTAAATGTGGGATTGTTGTGTGAGAATTTGGAAAAACGGTGAGCTGGTTGCTTCACCTAAACATAGCTATATCTTAAACCCTTTTTGGAATTGTGATTAAAGGCTAGGAAACAGCATGTATGTAGATCTTTTCTCAAGAGTTTTACTAAATGAATGGCTAAATAATTATGATAATTGTAAATTGTCTCAGGGGGCAATATAGTGCAAGAAGGAAACCTTGGAGCCAAAGTGTGAATTAATCTTTTAGGGTGAGTGTTTATATTTTTTTGTAATGATTGAATAGATGATGAATGATAAATGTTATGTGCTTAGTTGACTAATATTTGTTTGATTATTGATGCTTGAATTGTTTAGAGTGAAAATTGACAATTGTTACTGTTTTACTGAAAGGCGAGCGCATACTTTATTGTCCTCGACCTGAATGAATGTTGGAAATGATACTGGAATTGTGCATGAATGTAAGCCGAGTGTGTACTTTATCACGACGGTTGAATTGGGCCCAAACCACACACTATTGGATAGTCTATTCGAGCTAATAGCGGGTTTGGTCAAATAGGCTAGAAGACTTTGAGTACTGAAATATTTGGTATACTCAAGTATTACCCCCTTACTGAGGCATCTATTGGAGTGACGAAGTGATTAATGATTGTAGGGTATTGTTTATTATTTTGGAGGATATAAGGAGAGATTGGTGGAGTGTGAAGTGATTGCAGGAAGTGCAATGAATTACTGAATGGAGCTAAGTGCTACGTTTGGAAATAGACGAGAGCCACCTCTAGAGTCCGTATCAGCACCGTATTTTTGGATATTGATTGTGCTATTTGTTAAGAATTGTTTCATGAATTATTCTGTTATTAATTGGTTTGTTATTCCTATTATATTACTGAAAGTGTGAAACTATGTGTTTATGGTTACTTATTTTCTTAGAACCTCACTGGACAATAGTTCAACCTTTTAGCTTGTTTTCCTTAATAGGAGTTGGAAACGTGGAACCGGAGAATAGTGAGTTCGAGAGTTGAAGTCTTTACTTTAAGTAAATTTCCATCTTATTTGTACTTAGTGAATTGATTGAACAACTTGTATTTGATCCGTTTAATTGTACATATAAGTATGAATGATTTGAACTGTTGGATGGTTTGTAATGTTTAATTGTGGTGTTTTAATGCTTACTTTAGAGTTAATGCTATTGATTGGAAGGCTTTTGAGTGAGTCCTGGCGAGAGTTGGCAGGCAGTCAGCTAAACCCTATGATTTGCCCTCGAGTCTGGCTGGGTTGTCACATTAACAATAAACCAAATCTTAATATCAATAGATTGTAAGAAAATTTTCATTCTTTGTTTCCAACTACTAAAATGTGAGCCACTAAACATGGGTGGTTTGATAATAGATTGCCCCTCTAAAAATAAAGCATTATTGATTGCCATCTTTACTCCTAAATCGATTGCGTTTAATGTATACGAGATCAAGTTCTGATACCAATTGTAAGATCCAAAGACAACCTAAGAGGGGGGTGAATTAGGTTAATCACACAAACCAAGCAAATAAAACAAGTTTCACCCAATAATTGCAGTACAACTAATTGCACAAATTTACAAATATAAAGCAAGTGAAGAGCAATAAAGATTGCACAATTAAGTAACAAAAAATGAAAAGAAAGATATAGAAATCCAAACCAAAACTTTCAAGTTTCTTCCAAACTTAAAGTTAATTTCAATCCAATAGCCTATTCAATTGATGGTGTTGCAAATCACCTTGTACATAAGATGTGTCACTCTTTGCTCACCTCAAACACGCTTTAGTTGAGCCAAAGAGTTTTACAACACTTCTAGTTAACCCTCAATATGCTACAATTGATTGCCAACTAACAAACCAACTAAGAGTTATTATACAAGTGAGGATCACCTTCACAAGATTTTATTTCTCCTCAATGAGAAACCTCACAAACCCAAGAACTTTCCCCACACCTATATAATATTCAAAGTATTTTTCTAGCCAAAAATCACTTTTGAAAGGTTGTATCTTATGCAGGATAAAGTCTTATCTTCTTCTCATACTTGAGGGTATTTATAAATGGTGAAACTATACTCCAAAAGCTCCTCCAACGGTAAAAAAACTAGCCGTTGGACCTGTTCAACGTCCGAACTAGTCGTGTCGAACGTCCGATACTCTGTAGGATGTTTGATCCAATTGCTTTGCATCTGATCCTTGTGTTTGATAAAAGACAAAATGTTCAATTTTCAACCCCTTTTTATGCCGGATGGCCGATAGAAGGAATGTGTTCGATCGAAGTGTCCGATGTATAGTCGCTGATTGTCGGACATCCGATACTGTACTTAGCATCCAATCCTTGTGTTTGAAGCCAAATATTCTTTTTAATCCTTCTTGATTTGTTATCCTCCTTTTTTCATTTTGCAAGATACTTGTCCCTAAATATTTCTCATATAAAAACATTAGTTTAAATCATCGTTTTATTTCATTATCATCAAAACCAAGGATTGATCAACCAAAATCTTTAATCTCCCCCTTTTTGATGATGACAAATAAAATAATGATTTCTTTGATGAAATAAATTCAAATAAACTTCCCTTAAATACAAACCCATTTTACAAAGAAATATCATTCAATCTTTGCTCTTAGTTAACTTTAATCCAATAGTGTTTTCAATTGATGGTGTTGCAAACCACCTTGTACATAAGAAGAATCGCTCTTTGCTCACCCCAAATGCTCTTTAGTTGAGTCAAATAGTTTTACAACACTTCCAGTTAACCCTCACTATGCTATAATTGATTGCCAACTAACCAACCAACTAAGAGCTGTTATACAAGTGAGACTCACCTTCATAAGGTTTTACTTCTCCTCAATGAGAAACCTCACAAACCCAAGAATTTTCCCCACACCTATACAATATTCAAAATATTTTTCTATCCAAAAATCACTCTTGAATGCTTATATGTTATGTAGGCAAAAGTTTTTTCTTCTTCTCATACTTGGGAATATTTATAGATGGTGAAATTATGTTTCAAAAGCTCCTGTAACGGTTAAAAAACTAGCCGTTGGACCTGTCAGACGTCCGAACCAGTGGTGTCAGACGTTCGATACTCTATAGGACATCCGATCCAATTGCTCTGCGTCCGATCCTTATGTCCGATGAAAGACAGAATGTACAAATTTCAACTCTTTTTGTGTTGGACGGCCGATAGAAGGAATGAGTATCCGATCGAAGAGTCTGATGTATACTCGCTGATTGTCGCACATTCGATATTGTGCTGAGCATCTGATCCTTGCATCCAAAGGCAAATTTTCTTTTTAATCCTTCTTGATTTGTTATCTTCCATTTTTCAATTTGCAAGATCTTTGTTTCTAAACATTTCTCATATAAAAACATTAGTCCAAATCATCATTTTATTTCATTATCATCAAAATCAAGGATTAATCAACCTAAATCTTCAATGATCAAGTTTACTAGATTGACCCACATAGAGGTTACCTTTTGTGCCAACAAGGATATATTTCTAAATGGTGTTTTATGTAAGTGATCCTTGGACTTGAAGTTATCATGCTACGTTGGGTATGGATGGATATATTTCATTTGTTATATGATTGCTCCTGTAAAAGGAAATTCTCACATCATTAGCATGTTGGGTATATTCGTGAAGTATGGATAGGTTGTGAATAAGTTTCAAGGATTTATCACCTCTTATGGAAGAAAAGTTATCTCTTTAATGGCCACTTGTATAAGTATAACTCATAAAATCTTAGTACTAAATGAGCGAGTCTTAGAAAAGTATTTCTAAGTACTTGTTCTTTTGGAGTTATATTTTGGTACGAGAAATATGCATTAATTATATTATGGAATTGGCACAATGCATATATTTTATGATTAATGTGGAGATAAAATTGGTAAAAGGATATTAATTGTGAATAGTAAACATCAATTGAAAGGTGAAGTCGTCTACTTGATTTTTCTCAAGTACTTGGGTGGTCAAGACACATTGCTAGAAGATACTTTTGATCTATAAGAATGAGTTAATTGATTAGATAAATCAATGATAAATTAAAGGAGTTTTAATTTATCTATAACAAATTCTTATTGCCAATATACTTGAGAACCTAGCGTGTCACACACATTTAGGACTTTTTTTCTTGTCATATTAAGTGAATTTCAAGTAAAGACTTGAAAAGATAAATTTAATAACTTATAGTTTAATTTGTGAGACAAATTAAACTTAAGGTACTAATAATGCAAACAATGGTTGAGTGGATGAAATTGTGAGGTTACATGGGTGCGAGTGGGTATAGTCTCGAATAGAGATCCTAGGTTCGTATCCCGATTCTGGCAAAAATTGCAAGAAACTTTAGGGACCAAACTAAACTTTAGCACGACTTATCATCCCCAGACGGACGGACAGTCTGAGAGGACCATCCAAACCCTTGAGGATATGTTAAGGGCATGTATTGTGGACTTTGGTGGAAGTTGGGGTCAGTATTTGACCTTGGCTGAGTTTGCATATAAACAATAGTTATCATTCATCCATTAAAATGGCTTCGTATGAAGCACTCTATGGAAGGAAGTGCCGATCACCGATTTATTGGGATGAAGTAGGAGAAAGAAAAATTTTAGATCTTTCAACGATACTATGGGTTGAGGAAACTTATGGGAAGGCGAAGTTAATACGTCAAAGAATCCAAACGGCCCAAAGCAGATAGAAAAGTTATGCGGATAATCGGAGGAAAGATTTTGGAATTTGAAGTTGAGATAGAGTGTTTTCTTAAGATTACACCACTAAGAAATGTCACGGCCAGAAAGGGCAAGAAGCTAAAACTGAGATATGTGAGACCCTTTAAAATTCTCCAATGATTGAGAAAAGTTGTATATCGGTTGGAGTTACCCACGAGTTTGTCCAGAATTCATGATGTTTTCATATTTTGTTGCTAAAGAAGTACCATCTAGATCCAACTCATGTGTTCCAACCAGAAGATATTGAAATTGATGAGACCCTAACCTACGAGGAACGATCAGTGCAACTTCTAGATCGAAAGGTAAAGGAGTTAAGAAATAAGCAAATTCTCTTGGTTAAAGTCCTTTGGAAAAATCACGAGCTGGAAGAAGCAACTTGGGAAGTAGAGGAAGAAATGCAAAAGAAATATCTTGATCTATTTGCAAAACAAGGTGAGAATTTCGAGGACGAAATTCTTTTAAGAGGGAGAGGATGTGAGGACTTAGAAATTTTCTCAATTTACCCAGTTTACCTACATGGTATTTTATTTATTTAGTCATTTATTTGTTTATTTATTGATTTGATAATGATTTTGTCTTAATGCTTAGAACGAATGATTTTGTTAATGAAGTTAGTGTGTGGGATAAAATGAGATTTTTCCTTTTTAGTGGGGTGTAAAAGGAGTTTTTGGAAAAAAAAAGAGGGAGTTTAGTGCAATAAGAAAGAATTGGGATATTTGAGGGCTAACTAACTAGATTGTGACATGTGTCACTATAGGAACCAAGTGTTGTTTCTTTAAGATCACTTTGACCAAGCTTTCTTACCATTTTTCTTCCATTTCTTGCCTTAAAACATAACAAACAAACCACAAGAGAAGGGGAGAGAGAAAGAGGGCCGAAATTTTGGAGAAGAAAGAGGGAGAAGAGCTTCAACCAATCTAGCTTCAATCTTGCTTGGATTTTGAGGGAAAATGAAGGAGATAACTTGGGGTTTTCATCCATCTTGGCTTAAGCTTGGAAAGGAAAAGATTTGGTGGGTTGAAGTACATCTTGGTTGGAAAGCAAAAGAAGTAAAATGCTAGATTAACCTTCTTTCTTTTCCTTATGTTGAAAATAAGGTTGATTGTTGGATTAAAGTCAAGATTTGTGGTGAATCTTGGAAGTTTCTTAAGTTGATGATTCTTGTACTTCATGTTTGAGTTTAGGGTTTGGATATATGTATATATATATATATGATTATGGTGGTTTCTGGTTGAGATTGTGGCTTTATATATATCTAATGTTATGTTGGAGATGAAACTTTATGCATTTGCTAAGTATAGTTGGTTGGATTTGGTAAATTAGTTGGAGAAATGTTTGAAAAATTGGAAGAAAAATTCTGCTTGATGGCCGAACTTAAGGGCTGAAATTTCAGCTTTGAATTTTACATTTTCATGATGATTTTAAGCTTAATTTTGCTCAAGAAACTCTATAAGACTTTAGGCTATAAGTATGTGTTGGAATTGAACTAAAATCTTGAGTTTTAAGTGGTAAAAATACCATTTCTTTCATTGTTTTCATGGCTGGAAAATTTGTTCAAAGCTGACCAAAAGAGGAAGTTCCCTTATATAGTTTTGTTCTTGGTTTTGTCTGGTGAACTTGTCACATTAATGCCCTAAACCATGATTAGACATTAACTCTAGTATGAGTAGTGAAGTGGACTGGAAAATGGAAGGTTTTAAAGGTGAAAACCTCACTCTTGCATGTTTCAAGTTTCAAGTAATAAATTTTCAGTCAAGGAGAAAATTGATTTGGATAATTTTAAACTCCATTTGGTGGATGGAAATGAGAAAATGGTTGCACTATCATTTGCTTAAACCTTTGACCTAACGTATACATGGATGTTTCTTCTTGAATTGATTTAAAAATCATGTGATTTGGGGTGAAATTTCTTAATTGGAACTTGGGCGTAGTTTCGTTTAAATATTGTGACTTGGAGTGGTAAATACTAATGCACTCTATATACTTGATTCTAAGGTTTGGAAGTGAATCCGAAGTTGCTCCCGAGGCGAACACTTAAGCTTTGTTGTCGTGGTGAGTGTTCTAAGTGCATGTAAAGTGACTACATGCAATGTTTCTTTTCTTGAATAACATGTTTGCTTGGTTGAGATACTTGCTCTTGACTTGATAATATCGAGACGATGATGTACTTTATTATACTCGATCCTTCATGGCTAGATTCTTGATATTTGTATTAAATGAACTGCTTTACTTGTGCTTGACTTGTTGGTCATTCGGGTGGTTATCCCATCGACTTTCTTGCGTGCTTGGGGTCCCAAATCCCATTGGCTAGTTGGTCGAGTCGAGTCGGCAAGGGCTTAGTCGATGAAATCAATGAATCATGGGTCTTGTTAAGTGGATTTGGACTTGAACCTGCACTTGAGCTCTTGAACTTGAACCGATATACTCGAGCATTACCCTTCTTGATTTTGACGTGCGGGCCCGGTCGGGGGTTGAAAGGTGGTTGGAGAATGACGTGAAGCGGTGAAATACTTGATAGTATTTTGGTACAATGTTGACGGAGTGTCAATGGAATCTTGGTTCTTGATCAAATTACTTGAACAAGCTACTGAGAGCCATGTATCCTTTCAAATGAATATGTGAATTATTAATTGAAGCGTACTGACTTTATATTGTGGTGTATTGTGTTTTTGTGGCTTGAGTATGATATCCTTGCTTGCATGACTTTCTTGGAACCTCATGGGACGAAAGCTCACCCTTCTAGTTCTGTTTTCCTTACAGGGAGTGAGCGCTTGGACGAGTGACTAGGAGGGGCCGGGTTTTGTTGGAATCTTTTGTTTTGGCACAGTTGTACCAACTTTTAGTTTGTTCTTTTGTAAGTTGGGAACTCGACTGTTGTAAATGGATTTAGTAATGTATTTTAAGGATTGTATTAATTACAAGCTTATGTTTCAGCCAATGTTCGTTTTGTATTATCGATGGAAATGTGACTCTTGTTTTAATAGGTTTGTTAATAAGTTAGTGTTTGTCTCCTGACGAGAGTTGGGCAGGTGACCTGCTAAAGCCTTTGGTTCGCCTTAGTGGAGGTGAGGTTGTCACATATTGAGAGTGTTTTTGGCAGAAAAATAAAGAAAAAATGTTTTTAAAATACGGGAAAAATAAGAAAGGAAAAACGTTTTTTCTATTTTGATCGAAAACCTTAGTTTTGAATTAGGGTTTGTTTTTCTCTATTCTATTGTATGTGGATTCATCATAAAAACTAGTTAGCACTAAATCTAGTGAAGGAAATTCAGCCTTGGAGGTTTTTGGTAAGAGGAGTTCGTGTGGATCACCATTAGAGGTCGGACACTTGATGGTTTCGTGGACATCTCACCTTCCTTTATTTCAGATTTGCTAGATTGTTCGCATGCATCACCTTGATTGAGGTAATTTACTTGAACACCCTCTTATATTATATATGATTTATCAAGGTTATAAGATCTTCTGAGGAATAAAAAATTTAAATTTCCGCTGCGTATGCCTATTTGATTCCTAACAATGGTATCAGAGTCAAGTTTGATAAAAACATATAACTTTATAATTTTAGTTGTCATATATATATATATTAGATTTAATTATATGCAATTCAAGAGTGTTTAATTAATGTTTGTTGATGGAAATTTAAATAAAAATTTTGAAATTAGATTTCAATTTTTTTATATAAAATTTTCTTCAGTTTTTCTACCAAAAAATAGGGGACAATTTTTTGAAAAATATTTTGGGTATAAAATTTGATTTTATACTTGTCATATTTCCAAAAATATTCAGACAATTTCAATAACTAAAATTATTGGTGAAAATTTTGATTTTTTTTATCGAAATAGAATTTTCAGCTTAATGAAGTTGCTAACCCGAAATAGGTTAATTATGAGATAATTAACCTGATGTATAATTGGCTTCTGAATATATGTTATGGCTTAATTTTGAGAATTAATATTGCCAAAAATTTGCAAGTGGAATATATATATTTGCATGTTCTTCAATGAATGATTTTTTGGCATTGACTTTTTTCCTATAAAATTTGGCCATAACATCTTTTAAATAAAAAAATATTTTTGTATCATTAGATGATAAAGTTATTTAAAAATCAAGTATTTTTTGGAAATATGATGACAATGGGAATCAAGTTTGAATTCGAGAATAAATAAGTATTCTTAAAGAAATTAGATTTCTTATAAGATAAGTTCCTCTTCAGCTTGGATTTCTAATTTTTATGGAAAATATGTTTTGTTATGAATAAAACATGTTTCCCAAGTTATTAGAATTAAAAAAATTTAGAATTAAATATCCGAATAAGTTGAATGAGATTCAATTACTTAAACATCTTGAATAGTTGTCTTTTGTGATTAAAGACTTGTGTATATAATGATATATGACTAGAACTAAATAAATTTAAATGCTTTCATTTATTTTATGAATGCATGGTGGATGATTATGGATTAAGACCAATATAATTATGTATGGTTGATTGTATGAATAGATGGGTTATTGGCATTTTTAAATAGGGCCTGTGTGTCCTGCATTTCTCTAAAATATGTCGATGTAAATTCTTTTCTCACCTCATTCACCTTGAATGTAACTCAAGGTTTCTCAAAAATATTTGTAATGTACTTTTATTTAGGGATAGGGAGAGGGTAATGATACAAATGTATAGATTAGAATTTACAAATTATAATGTACAATAGAGTAGGAGATGGCACCAATTCCACCATGGCAGACATACAAAAGGTGAACAGGGCATGGAGATGTTTTGTCCCTTAAATTGACCATCTAGTTTGCTAAGGCTCAAGGAAACTAGCTTAGGAAAGTCTATAATCATCCACGTTTGATAGTATGTTTATTTATTTATTTATTTTGATGAATGAATATGCATGTTATGCTTGATATGATGAGACTCTTGTGCAAACAAATTTACAAAGTCGCCCAAAATTCCTCAAACTAAATATTAAGTCAAAACTAAAAGTGGCATTCCATTATTATAGTAAGAATGAAATCATGTTTGAATGAACTTGTTTGAGTACACTCAAGGTAAATAGTGATGAATAGTAACTCAGGTAAATAGTGATGTTACAGTACAATGAACGGTATGGAACACGAATGATGAACAGTCATCGCTATAGTAACATGAACAATACCCAATTTTTTTTTTTAGATTTTTGACGACTCAATACAGGGTTGCGACTTCACTTGGAAGAAGTTTAATGGGAGTCAAACCCTTGGAAAACCTGTTTCCAAAAACTTAATCACACCAAAAATTCCAGTCTCGATCAATCAAAGGGGTAGTTAGACTCAAGCGATAAAAATAAAAAAAATATTTTTGTTGTGTTTAAATCAAAAGGCAGCTAGAGTTTTGGTAGAAAAATAAATAGGAAAACAAGAAAAGAAAAAAATGATATTAACTTGGATCAAAAGGCGAAACTCTGATATCAACTGATACGAACTCGACCCAAAAAAATCTATCTTGAAGAACCAAGTCGATGAGGTAGCGGAAGGATCTATCTTGATCAGGTTATGAAATAATAACTACCTTACTAGATCTAAAGAGAACCCGTCTCTAGAAATCTAGTGGATTGGTTATTGGCTGGAAAGAACAAAATGATATGTTTATCTTGTTTTGAACACAAGTATCCAAACTAAATACTTGATACAATTCAAGAAGAAACTCACGTTCCATCAAGGAACTCCATAAGAGGAGAACAACTCACTTTTATTAATTCACCTCTCAAAAGTTGTTTAGAAGAAGCCTATTATAGCTAAAATCTAAACTACTAATACTAATCCAATTTGAAAACAATATAAGCTTCCTAATTTTATTTTGGAAAGATTAACAAAACACAAAACATAGCAAGAAAAGGACACCCTAAAGTCGGCCCTACTTGAGGCTTAACTTGGTTGATTATTTCACTATTAATTAATGACTAAATTAGCACTAAAATACTAAAAAATAACACAATGACTCAAGAGTTAAATATCTGTGACGGCCCCACCTTCCCCTAAGGCGAACCAAAGGGTTCGGTGAACCGCCTGCCCAGCTCTCGCCAGGACTCGTTCGTTCTCTTTACACAAAATAAGATATAACCTCGAGGATAACAAAATAACAACTCCCAAACTTGAAATGTATACTTACATTCATTCCAACCTCAACTAGATATACAGTCCCAAAAACAAATAACAAAAGCTCTTATGTCCCAGTACAGTTAACCCTATCCAAGCTCTAGAACGAGTGCAAAAGCAAAACAATTCCAAGGGACTAAACTATGCTACTCTATACAGATCTCTCGCCCTTGCTCGCAACCCCTGTAAGGAAAACAAATGGCATGGAATGAGCTAAAAGCCCAGCGAGGTTCTATATACATGACCAAACAGTTAAAGAAAGACATTAATCATGTAATAACAAGTAATCCAGAAAACATTTACAATATGAAAGCAATAGTAACACATTCATTAAAATGATACATGCTCTCGAGGAGCCATTCGTTCATTCATATATGCTCACGAGGAGCCATTTGTTCATTCATATATGCTCACGAGGAGCCATTTGTTCATTCATTCACCGAACACTTTCCTTATTCCTCCAATCATTAAAATCATGTTTGTAAGTGAAAACTCCTTCATTTTCTTGTCATTCGTTCATTCATTTCATTTCCCCCTTCTGGCCAGTTCACTGGCCAGTCTCCACCAGACTTCATGGTTATACTCGAGTATACCAAACATTAACCCAGGGTCACCAATCGCCCGACCGAGTCCGCTTCTGGCTCGAGTCGATCGGTAACAAAAGGCAAGGGCCCAGTTCAGTCAAAAGACTTACATTCATGCACAAGTAGCATTTAATCATTCAAGCACTGAAAATTTCACGTTCATTTAGGTCGAGTGCGATAAAGTACACACTCGCCTAGCAAAATTTATTTTGAGAAACATTGAAAACATAACGTACCTCAATCACGTATTAAAGCAACAATCCAAATAGTCATAATGATTCACATAGTCATTAGGAACAAATTGTATATAGAACACTCACATATATAAGCAAAATAATGTCCAAAATTCCTTCCGAATAACACCCTTAATCACCAAGAAACCCTAAGAATAATCATAAGAAAATATTACGGTTCAACCAACCCAAGATTAAGTGAATCAAAGAAAATCCGAATAACTAATAGTACAATGTATACGTATGATTTTGGAAGTGAAAAGAGTGCATTTAGTCCAAAAGACATGAGTAAAATAGTCGTAAAACTTATGTCCGCTCTTAAAATTTTGAAATCGCCATTTGAGTGCAAATTCGGGCAGCACGCCCTTTGTATTTACCTATTTTCCAGCCATTTATGGCTTCATCATTTTCCTCAATCAGCCCCCAAAATCACACACAAATAATCTCATTACAATAGCCGTTCAATAGGCTAAAAGTCATTTAATTACAAAACTAAGCTAGAAAAGTGACCGGAATTAAGGTTTAAGACAAGGAGCAAAATGGCAGGTTTGACATCTTTTAGTGTATTGATCACAACCGAAGCTACACTGATCGGATTGAGGTAACATTTATACCATTTCGAAGATAGGACATTGTTATACAATTCTTATGAAGACACCTCAACCCAGTTCTGAACCTACCTAGTCAAATTTACCCAAACAGCCCCAGATTTTCCAGTTCGAAACTCACTGTGAAAGTCAACTAGCAGTCCTGATTTATTCAATCATATCTCAGCACACACAACTCCGATTCCATTGATTCCAAAGCCATTCGAAAGCTAAGATACAAGAATACAATTCTTAAGAAGACATCAAAAGCTAATTCATTCATTTTCCCAGACAAACGAGCCAATTACAGAGGCTGATTATCATTTCGGACAGAAACAGGGAAGCAGGGGTAAATTAGTCATTTCACAAGTTACCCTGCTCCGATTGAGCTGAAAATTTACAGGCATAATCTAGACTCCATTCTCTACAACTTTCATGTTTTGAGCTAAGTCCAATTCAGCCTCCATCATGGCCGAATAACACTGGTCAGAACAGGGCAGAAAATTCCCTAAGAAACTGAAATCTACACATCATCACTTCTAACCAAGAAATATTGCACAAAACTACTAAAATGACAACCACAGCCACTAAATTACAAATATTAGAAGCAAAGAGAGATGTTCTTAGCACTTTACCTTAAAACCTCAAAGAAAATGGTAGCTTAGTCTTTCCGCCCCCAAAACAACTCCACCAAAACCTTCAATCCTCCTTAGTGATCACTTGTATGGTGTAGTTTTCAATTTGGTTGGCTAAAACTCAAGATTTGAGCAAGGTTGGAAGCTAGAAATGGACGAAGTTTCTCTTGTTCTCCTCCTCCTCAAGAAATTCAGCCAAGGAGGTGCAAAAAATGAGGAAAAATTGGTCAAAAATTGGTTTTAGTAAAGTGAAATAATCCTAGTCAAAGTCCAACTTCCAATAAGATGGTGACTCTTGGCCTTTCTAGTGTTTTCTCTTCTTTCTTTTGGTCAAAATAGTGGCTAATATAAGAGATATTTTAGGGTTAATTAAATGAAATAAAAGCAAGGCTATTAAGCTAATAAAGTAGTGTTCAGGTAGTGCACTCAATCGGTAACGAACGGTTCACGTCGGTTCAATCCGATTTTCCGTATTTCGCACGTACTAGGGTTTTAACTTATAATTCACTAAATTATGATTATTACTTCTAATCACACACATTTTCTCATCTAAAACTCACTCTTAATCACCAAATTTAGTACATACTCCGTACCGATTACTTACACTACGAAAGGACGTGAAAACCCTAGTTTCTCTTAATGATGAAAGAAAAAGGAAACCCTTGGCTCTATGGTTAATTATAGCTAATGGGGAAGTGAATGAGTAGTACAGCTATTGTAAAGTATTAATTTCCAAATTAAAGGGACTTTTAAGAAAAACGTAAGGGATTTTACAAGTCCTCACAATATCAACATATATCCAGCATTAAATGTGAAACCGATTTAACTATGAATGGCTCTATCCGACTCTTCCACCACTTGAATGAGACGAACAAATTTCCAATCTTTATTCTCAAGACCTTCAATGACTTTTGAGACAATTTCTTGATTTTGGACACCATGAACCAGAAGACTTCACGTATGTTAAGCATGCCCACGTCTAATAATTTCTTACTCTTATCAAAAGGTTAGTGGGAGTTCGGTATGTTTCCTTATATTGTATGTAGATGATATATTAATTATGGAAAATGGCATACCTATACTTCAAACAGTAAAGGTATGACTATCCAAGAATTTCTCCATGAAAGATTTAGGAGAAGCAGAATTCATTCTAGATATGAGGATCCATAGGGATAGATCAAAGAGACTGCCAAGTCTTTCATAGTCTACATATAAAATACTAAAAATATTTAGCATAGAAAATTCTAAGAAATGTGTGACGCCCCCACTTCTCCCAAGGGTGAACCCAAGGGTATCGGCTGGACGCCTGCCCAACTCTCGCCAGGACTCGATACAATTCCAATCCAAACTTAAGGTAAATAACCAAAATAATAAAAGTCGAACTGAAAAACTAAGTCACTTCCATACACAAGTGTTCAATCTTACATCACAAGTTTTCAAAATACATCAATTTTTCGCCAAAATATACAACCTCCAAAAGTTGTCTTAACAATTACATTCAAAACCCTAATCAAAAGAGCCATCAAGTAGGCTTCTCCATAATTCCTTCCATTTCAGCTTCTGTTAAGGAAAAAAAATCTAACGGGGTGAGCGAATGCTCGTGAGGCCAAGAAAACATGCAAAACACGTAGTTTAAATAACAATAGCACTTAAACAATAATGAAAGCTATAACATTCAAGTAGTTCACAATTAACAATAAAACACACTTGATAAGGATACAGGAGCTCTCAGGAGCTATATTCCACTTGCTCGATCCAATACCTCCACGAGTTGACACTCCATCAATCGGGTAGGTTATAATTCCGTAGAATTTCACTTACATTTCCCCGTTCACCGTTATACCCCCTGCTCCGGGCCCGCACTTCTTTTATATAAAGCGATACTACTCGAGTATGCCAAATGAGATCTCTCCAATAGATCAAGCTTATGAAACTTTCTCATGGCTCACCAAGTTGCACGACCAAGCCCATGCCGGCTCGATTCGCAAGGTCGGCCGATGCATTTTGGGCGTCCCCCACTATTATCACTATAAGTTGAGGAGATTCACTCCAATCGACATATGCAACCATAGCATAATTCACTTTTGCAACACTTCACTTAATTCACTTCAAGAAATTCAAATACACTTCACTTAAACGAGAACGAGTGCGATAAAGTACACACTCGACTCGACATTTTCACAACACTCAATTAACGAAAAACACTTAAGCATGTAACAACACTTCATACACTTGACACTCACCAAGTCAAAACAAAAGTGAGTGAGCGAGCAATGAAGTCTTTAGACGTCCGCTTCGAGATTCTCTTGAAGATCTCCTTGAGCGCCTGAACAATATAACAAGTACTTTCACTCACAATCATGTATTAATCAAGAAAGAAGGTTCACTTATTTAGACTAAATTAAAGTCTCAAAAGAGAACCTTAATCACTCAAAGTTGAGGTTCAAAAGTGAGGATTTAACAACACAAGAGAAACTGATTTCCTTCATGAAATCGAGTTTAAAACGATCAATCAATATCAAAGAATAGGGAAAAGTTTCCAAAAACTCATTTCCCATCAAATCAGAAAATTTCAGTTTTGCACGTCAAATTTTAGAAAAATCAGAACTTGCACTCAGTAGGTCCAAAAATGGAAAACTTTATACCTTTGGAATCTTGGTTCAGAGTACTAAAAATTCTTAGAAGACACTTTTCCAAGATTCTAAATAGAAAGCACTCATTTTTCAATTCAAAGATTCAGTTCTAATAGGATAGGTTTGAACCAGTTTTGGTTTTGCAGTCATCTTTGGAAATTCAGCATAGTTCACGGAAAGCGAACTAGCCTTTGAAATTCATAGCACAGTAAGAGTTCCAAACAATGTTTCAAACACGATAAATGGAACTAAATTCAGAGTCTTGAGTATCAAGATATAGCAGTTCAAAGTCGGTAAATTTTCACTACTAGAACAGTGAATTTCCAGATTTTAAAAGCCAACTTTGTAGCGTCATTTGGATATCGAGAGGTTATTGAATTAACACCAAATTTGGTACACTTAAACTTCAATATATGGACTACCCCTGTATCAAATTGCATGTAAAAAATCACATGGGAAGGCAGTTAACAAGACGTCTACAGTTCGAAAAATGTTTCAAGGACAATCTGCCTTCTTGCTTTTATTTCTTTTCCAAACATTTTGCACAATGAAATCAGTCCAAATTCGATCCATTTTGAAACCAAGGTCCTAGAAACCTTTAATAAACACTTGATGGTTGATTGACATCAAAATTTTCAAAATAAAACATCCCACAACAAAATAGACCAGTCGGCCTGCAAGAAGGAAATGTTTTTCCAGTTTTCCAGCTTTATCGCACTTACCAAATCAGACCATATCTCACTCTATACAACTTGAAATTGAGAATGGTTGGTGGCGTTGAAAACTAGGTTCAAAATACTTCATTTTTTAAGAAGAAAACATTTCCAAAATCAGTTCACAAGTAGTTAGAATTCAAGCCACAAGTTGCAGCTTCTCATGTCCATTCGAATGGAACAGGCAGACAGAACAGAACAGAACAGCCGACTTTATCAATTCACTGCAGTTCACTCAGATCGAACTAGCAAGTGATTTTATACCATTAGAAAACTACAGATGTCTAGTTTTGAATGCCGCTAACGGAACTCAATTTCGACTTATATACAGAGAGATATGTTCAAGCAAAGTGGTACTGTCCGGGCTGCCAGGTTACCATTTCCAGCTTTCTTTCAATTTCGAAAATCCAAGTTTTGTTCAATCAAATCAAATGATTTTTGGACAAAAATTTCTACACACATTATACCACATATAACAACCAATTTCAAAGCCAACAAACATCAAAATTTTTGAAATACAAGCATGGTAATAACAGGGCAGTTTCGGCCAGCACACATGCAACAGTCCCTTCGATTTTTTTCCTCACTTGCTAACCATAATCAACTCACTTAACATATAAACAACATTATACAAGCATTTAATCCACAAGGCAGCTACCTAAAGGTCACACCAAGTCCACTATCTTAGAGTTTAAAGCAAGAAATGGAGCACCTCAAGTCTGCTAGCCTAATCCTTGCTTAGGGTTTCAAATCCATAAAGAAAAATGAAGAGATTACAAGAGTTGAAGTGTACCTCTTGAACCTTTGAAGAAACCAGAAATTATCACCAATAAACCTCCAAGAATCACCACAAGATGAAGCCTTTCACCAAGCTAAAGCTAATCTCCAAGTGGTTTCGAGGTTTTTTTGTCTGCAAAGTTAGAAGTGAATTGGAGCAAGAATGAGCAAGATGGAGTGGAGCTTTCTTTCTTCTTTTCCCTTGCTGTTTTTCGGCCGGCTATGGAGTGAGGAGAGAGAGGGTTTTGTTGTTGTGAAGCTTCCTTTGGAAGCTTAAGGAATTTGTGGCAAAAAATCTTACAAAAGTCAACTAGGAATAGTGTCGCGCGCGGTATCGTGCCACCGTTTTCTCTCTTGTTGTTACACTTGTGCACTAAACCTCCAAATGTAATATCTTTAACACTATAATTATTCACTCTTAGTAGTCTAGTATAAGTTCCTTAAATCTCCATTTAACCGTTTTACGCGAAGTACGCGAACTTTCGATTCGCGCGAGATAAGGCGAAATTTTTGAACTCATTCACCTCTAATCCCTCAATTAACTTTTCTTAGTCTACTATTGATCATTCTTAATTCTCCAAGATTATTGCACTCTCAGATCGAATATTGCTTCGAAAAACATGCATTTACCTTTTTCTCGCTAAACGAGTCGCAGAAAATTAATTTTACTAACGGGACGTTTTAAAATATAAGTGAGATATTGTTCCATGTAAATGGGTTTAAAATGGTTGAAATAAATTATTCGGAGAAAACGGGTGAATAAATATTTAAATAAGCCAGTAAAATAAGATAAAATAAGAAACTTTTCGGGTCCTCACAAAAGGGTTATTGCCAATGTCTCATGGTGTCTATTTTTCTAAGAATATGTGTCCAAAAACTGAAAAAGAAAAGGCACCTATGAATAGAACTCCTTATGCTTCAACAATCGGATCTATCATGTATTCTATAATATGTACAAGGCCAGATGTCTCCTATGCTTTAAGTGTTACAAGTAGATACCAAACAAATCCAGGTGACGGACATTGGATAGCCGTCAAAAAGTATCCTTAAGTACTTGAGAAGTACTAAGGATATGATCTTGGTATATGGAGGAAACAATTTACAAATAGAAGCATATATTGATGCCACCTTTCAATCTGATAAAGATGATCGTAGGTGTTAGTCGGGTTATGTGTTTACTCTAAATGGAAGTGCAGTGACTTGGAAGAGTTTCAAGCAAGAAATCACAACTGATTCTACAATTGAAACCGAATACATTGTAGCAGCCGAGGCAGCTAAAGAGGCCGTTTGGATCAAGAAGTTCATCACTAAACTTGGAGTGCTTCAATCCATTAGAGATCCAATACTTCTGTATTGTGATAATAATGGAACTATTGTGCCAGCAAAGGAACGCAGATCTCATCAACGGTCAAAACATATTACGAGACGTTACCATTTGATTAGAGAGATCATTGGTAGAGGAGATGTAAAGATAGAATGAGTTCCCATGGATAATAATATAGTTGATCCATTAACTAAACTTTTGTCTCAAAAACAACATGATAGTCATGTAAGCTCATATGGCCTTAGACATGTGAGTGATTGGTTTTAGTGCAAGTGAGACATTGTTAGTATATGTATCCTAAAGACAATCACTTATAAGGAAATTCATATGAACTTGAATTATTTGTATACTAATAAATGATTTTTTATCATATTGATTGCTTGTATATTTATATTTGTATGATAAAGTCCCTAGTATAAATTTAATCAATAAAATCATAAGTGTAATGATAATAAGGTTCATTTGATTTAATAAGTTTATTCTTAAATATCTCTAGTCACAGTATTAATGTGAGGGCTCTAAAATTTTTACTATTTTTGAAAGGTAAATAATAATGATGAAAATATTTATATTATGTGATTTTGCCAAATTTTTGGTATTCTCATCTATTCAAATGTCATTTTACAACTTAGTTGTGAGGACCCGAAAATTTTCTTATTTTTATCGAATGTTATTGGTTTATGTAAATATTTATTCACCCGTTTCTTCCGAATAATTTATTTCAACAATTTTAAGTCCATTCGTATGGAACAATGTCTTCCTTATGTTTTTTTAAAACGTCCCGTTAGCAAATTTAACTTTTCGGAGGTTCGTTTAAGTGAGGAATAATGAGTACACGTGTTTCGAGGCTATATTCTATCCGAGAGTACAATTTTCTTGGAGAATTAAGAATGATCAATAGTAGATTAAGAAAAGTTAATTGAGGAATTAGAGGTGAATGAGTTCTAATTAAGCTTATACCGTGTTCGCGCCAAAAGTTTTCGAAAATCGCATCGCGCAACAAATTTGAGGCTTGAGGAATCAATATGTGTGAGTACTCCTAGTTTTATTTCTAAAATAACTATTTTTATGATTAATTACCCTAGTATTAGTTAGTTATACTATCGTTACAAGAATTTCTTAGAAATTACACTTTATCGCGCATAAGTTGGAAGTTCGCATTTTCGCGCGCGCGACTAATTGAAGGACTTTAGAAAATTATTGTTAAACTACTAAGAGTGAATAATAATAGTGTTAAAGGAAGTGTATTAGAGGTTTAGTGCACAAATGAAACAAACCCGAAAGGAAACGGGCACGAAACGCGCGCGTACGCGCACTATTGAGAGTTGACTTTTGTGCCACATTAAAGACACACCTACCAAGCTTCTCCAAGAAGCTTTACCAGCTGCTACACTCTCTCTCTTTTCTCTCATTGTGGCCGAGACTAGCTAAGGAAGAAGAAGGAAAAATTCCATCTCATTTCACTCCAAAATCTTGCACCATTTCACTCCAAATTCATCACTCAAACTCACAACAACTTGGAGCTTCACTTGGACAAGGAAAAGAGCATCATTTTCACGGTTTCTTGGAGCTTCTTAGTGGCCGAAATTCTGGTCTTCAACATCCAAGAAGGTAGCAAATCATCCACCCTTTGAAACTTGATTTTTGAGAGTTATATTGGACTTGGAAGCTTGTAGCTTCATGTGGGTAACTTTGGTTGGTTGAAAATCATGTGAGTGGGCTCTATGAAATCCCACAATAGACTTTTTGGGCTGTTATGATGATTTTGAATGTTATGTATGTTGGTTAAGTGTTAAATTAGTGGATATAAGTTGAAAAAGTGGAAGGAAAGCAAAAGGGAAACTTGTAAGAGAAAGGGCCGAATACTGCCCTGTTTGTGCAGAGGCCTTGGTTCGATTTTTTTGTGGTTAAATTGCCTTGATTTTGATGTAGATATGTTGTATAGGTTCTGTGGAAAGTTTCCACTAAAAATCACTTGATTTGGTTGGGTAAAAGTTGCATTTTCGAAACATGTTCAAACCTGGAAAACGTGTACAGAGGTACTTTGGCAGCGAACTTTAAACGACTATAACTCTTTGTTCCGATGTCGAAATCGAGTGCTATTTATGGAATTTGAAACTAGACACTTTCGGTTTTCTAACGGTATAAAATGCATCCCCTGATTCGACTTGAGTGAGCCGTACCAATTCTTCAAAGTTATCCGTCCAGTTTCGTTGCTCTGCTAAATAGTCAATGAGGTGCTGGGACTTGTTGCTTGAATTTGAGCTAGCTATGGACAGAATTTCAAAACAATTTCTTCTGATACGTTGTATCCCTATGAATTTGGTTTCCAACGCCACCAACCATGGTTAATTCCAAGTTGAATTGAGTGAGTTATGGCCTAATTACAGACCTGCACCAGAGAAAGAAAACCCTAGTTTTGGGCTAGCCAATGGCTTACTTCGAATTGGGACTTGTTATTTGAAACTTTTGGTGTTAATCACCTACCAAATGTACGTTGAATGTTTCTTGGACCATTTCTTCATAAATGAACCATGTTTGAGATGATTTCTTTGGCCAAAGGTTCGAAAAAGGAAAATGGAAGCCTAAGGCAGAACTGCATTGTATATTCCTAGAACTTTAGTGGTCTTGTTAACTGACTTCCCATACGAATATTTTCATGAAAGTTGACAGAGGAGTATCCCTTATATGGTAATGTAATCATACCAAATTTGGTGCCATTCCAAGTCCATTTCGATGCCCAACTAGAATCCCAAAGTTTGTGTTTCAAATCTGGAAAATTTCTCAATGGTCGTCATTTTGAACCAACTTTGAGCTGATATATCTTGGCGCTCAAAACTCAGATTCTTGTTCCATTTGTTGTGTTTTAAACTTTGATTGTAACTCTAATTGATTTTCAAATTTGAGAGGCTAGTTCGCATTCTCTGAATTTTTCCGAATTTCCAAAGTTTGCTAAAAACCAACCCCGAATCTGTCTTGGGAGTCCAAAACAGCAACTTGAAGCCAAAATTTGAGTGTCTTCCGTTTTGAATCATGGAAAAGTTCCTTAGAACTTTTAGTACTTTGGAAGTAGTTTCCAACGGTACCAAGTTTTCCAATTTTGGACCTACGAAGAGTGAGATATGATTTTTCCAAAAATGTACCTCCAATCTAAAATTTTCAAACTTGACGGGAATTGAGTTTTTGAGACTCTTCCCTATCCTTCAATACTAGTTGACCATTTTGGACTTTTTTTCACGAAGGGAATCAGTTTTTCCTTGTGTTATTAAACACTACTTTCGAATCTCGAATTTTGAGCAATTAAAGCTGTATTTCGTGATATTTTCTTAGATTGTACAAGTGTACAATCTCTCTCTTGATAATTGGGGATTCTAAGTGATAGTGTGTAATAGATACCTATTGTTTGCTCAGGCATTCAAGGGGACCTTCAAGAGGACCTCACAACGGACGCCTAAGTACTCGAATTGTGCAATCGTACTCTCCTTTTGTTTAGGTGAGTGTCAAGTGTATGTGAACTTCTTACGTGTTTAATCGTTATTAGTGGTTGAATATTTTGAAAATCCTGAGTCGAGTGTGTACTTTACCGCACTCGTTCTCATTTAAGTGGAGTGTACTTGAATTACTTGACATGAAATACTTGAAGTGAATATTTACGTGAAATGTACTTGAATTACTTGAAGTGACTTGTTAAGTGAATTAAGTGAAATGTTTCCAATATTTATTTATGCTATGGCTGCATAAGTCGAGTGGAGTGAATCTCCTCGACTCCTAGTGATACTAGTGGGGGACGCCCAAATCTCATCGGCCGACCTTGCAACTCGAACCAGCATGGGCTCGGTCGAGAAGCTTGGTGAGCCATGGGAAACGTGTATAAGCTTGATTTAATGGGGAGATCTTGCTTGGCATACTCGAGCAGTATCGCCTAAAACAAAAGACAGGCGGGCCCGGTACAGGGGTATGTAACGGCGATCGGGGAACGTGTAAGTGAAGTTCTACGGATTGTAACCTACCCGATTGACGGAGTGTCAACTCGTGGAGGTTTTGGATCGTGCAAGTGGAAAATAACTCCTGAGAGCTCTTATATCCTTGAATTGTTTCTGTTTACTTTTCTTGCCCGAATTGTTATTTACTTGGATATAATTGTTTACTCGCTATATGGGATTGTTACTTGGACAATGTGCTTGCATGTGTGTTTCTTGGCCTCACGAGCAATTGCTCACCCCGTAGATTTGTTTTCCTTAACAGGAATGGAACTGAGGTGAAACTCGGAGGAATCATTGGGATGACCTTTTGTAATAGGGATTCAATTGTAATCGAATGGATATCTTTTGGGCAGTTGTATGTCTTTTGAAAAATTGATGTACTTCGAACTTGTGGTGTAAGATTTGGATATTCGGTTATAGAAGCGACTTTTCTTTATCTGACTTCTATTAATTGTTATGCATCGTTAAGCTTGAATCGATTTGTCTTGAGTCCTGGCGAGAGCTGGGCAGGCGTCCCGCGGATAACCTTTGGTTCGCCTTAGCGAGAAGTGGGGGCGTCACAGTTGGTATCAGAGCTTAGGCTTTAGATCTTTGTAGTGTATCCTAGGCTTAAAGTTTAGGATGCTGGACTGTGGAACTGGTTGGGAAGTTAAGTGACTGCTTGTGGGGATGAAAATTTGAACCTAGGTTTGAATTAATGGACAATTAGGAGTCTCGATCTTGTAAGAGATATGTGGGATAGTATAAGATGATCAAATCTAGTTTATTTAGTATACTTGGACCCATTTAAGCTTTTAATTTTAATTGTAAGTTAAGGAAGGTAGCGGTGGTATTGAAACCGTCTCGGGGGCGCATTCCGGTGGCTATTGTCGGGGAAGTTCTAGGGAAGCTCGTTGGAGGTATAGCCCAACTCGCCGAACTAGGACTTCATGTGACGCCCCCACTTCTCCCTAAGGCGAACCAAAGGGTGTCCGCGGGACGCCTGCCCAACTCTCGCCAGGACTCAGGACGAATCGATTCAAGCTTAACTATAATAACCAATAATACAAGTCTAATAAAGAAAAGTTGCTTCCATCCGTATATATAAATATCCAGTCTTACACCACTAGTACAAAATACATAAATTGTGCAAAAGATATACAACTGCCCAAAAGCTGTCCATTCGATTACAATCGAATCCTTATTACAAAAGTTCATCCCAAAGATTCCCCCGAGTTTCACCTCAGTTCCATTCCTGTTAAGGAAAACAAATCTACGGGGTAAGCAATAACTCGTGGGGCCAACAAACACACATGCAAGCACGTTGTCCAAGAAACAGTCCCATATAGTGAGTAAACAATTATATTCAAGTAAATAACAATTCGGGCAAGAAAAGTAAACAGAAACAATTCAAGGATATAGGAGCTCTCAGGAGCTATTTTCCACTTGCATGTTCCAGAACCTCCGCGAATTGACACTCCGTCAATCGGGTAGGTTTAGTCCGTAGAACTTCACTTATCATGTCCCCGATCACCGTTACATACCCCTGTATCGGGGGGCCTATCGTTTGTTTTGGGCGATACTGTTTCGAGTATGCCAAGCAAGACCTCTCACTAGGTCAAGCTTACGTTTTCTCATGGTCCACCAAGGAGCCCGACCAAAACCCACACCGGCTCGAGTCCAAGGTTGGCTAGTGAGAGTTGGGCCTCCCCATGTTCACTTGTGAGTCGAGGAGATTCACTCCAACGACGTATGCAGCCATAGTATAACATTTTATTTCCATAAATCATTCATTTGCATTTAGATCAATTCAATCATTTCAAACAATTCAATTAGGATTCATTTAAATGAGAACGAGTGCGATAAAGTACACACTCGACTCAATAGTTATAGTCATGCTATACATAACTTGCAAATTCACATAATTTCAATTAGACATGCACTTGATACTCACCTAGTCAAAAGGAGAGTAAGTTGCACAATTCAAGTACTTAGGCATCCGTTGTGAGGTCCTCTTGAAGGTCCCTTTGAATGCCTGAGCAAACAATAGGTATTTATTACACACTATCATTTATAATCCCCAATTATCAAGAAGGAGATTGTACACTTGTACAATCTAAGAAAATCTCATGAAAATGAGCCTTAGTTGCTCAAAATTCAAGATTCGAAAGTAGTGTTTAACAACACAAGAAAAAACTAATTTCCTTCGTGAAAACAATTTCAAAATGGTCAATTAGTATTGAAGGATAGGGAAGAGTCTCGAAAACTCAATTCCCGTCAAGTTTGAAAATTTTCGATTTGAGGTACATTCTTGGAAAAATCATAACTCACCCTCTGTAGGTCCAAAATTGGAAAACTTAGTACCGTTGGAAACTAATTCCAATGTACTAAAAGTTCATAGAAGACACTTTTCTGTGATTCCAAATGGAAGGCATTCAAAATTTGGGTCCAAGATGCTGTTTTGGAATACCAAGACAGATTTGGGTTGATTTTTCAACAAGGTTTGGAAATTCGGCAAAATTCACACAATGTGAACTAGCCTCTGAAATTTGGAACTCAATTAGAGTTACAAACAAAGTTTAAAACACAACAAATGGAATAAGAATCGGATGTTTGAGCTCCAAGATATAGCAGCTCAAAGTTGCTGAAATTTCCTCACAGAACAAAGATTTTCCAGATTTGAAGCTTGAACTTTGGGACTTTAGTTGGGCATCGAAACGGACTCATAATGGCACTAAATTTGGTAGTATTGTACTTCCATATCAGGGCTATCCCTCTGTCAAATTGCATACAAAAATTCGTACGGGAAGTCAGTTAACAAAGCCACTAAAATTTGAAGAATTTCTAAGGCAAATCTGCCTTGCACTTTTGTTTTCCTTTTCTCAAACATTTGGCCAATGAAACCTTCTCAAACATGGTTCTTTTATGAATACAATGTCTAAGAAACATTCAAAATACATTTGGTAGGTGATTAACACCAAGAATTTCAAAATGACAAGTCCCAATCAAGATTAGTCATTGATTAGTCCAAAAACGAGGGTTTTCAAGCAATGGGACAGGTCTGAAATTCGGCCATAACTCACTCAATTCAACTTGGAATTGAGCTTGATTGGTGGCTTTGAAAACTAAATTCATAAGGCTACAATTTCACAGAAGGAATCATTTTAAAATTCTGTCCACAACTAGCTCATACTCAAGCGTCAAGTTGCAGTTCATAACATGCTCTCCAGCATATCAGTGAAACAGGGCAGGCAACTTTAAACGATTGGTACGGTTCACTCAGGTGGAATCAGGGGGTACATTTTATACCATTGGAAAACTGAAAGTTTGTAGTTTCTAATTCCTTAAACGACACTTGATTTGGACGTCGGAGCAAAGAGTTAAAGTCATTTGAAATTTACTGCCAGAGCAATTCGGGACACAATTCCCAGTTTTGAAACCATTTCGAAATCTAAACATTTACCCATCCAAATCAAGTGATTTTTGGTGAAAACTTTCCACACAACCTATAAAACATATTTACATCAAAATCAAGGCAATTGGACCACAAAATTTGCACCAACAGGTGCGGCAAAGCAGGGGCAGAACCGGCATTTTTTTTCCATTTCACTCCCTTTGAGTTTTCTTTCCACTTTTCATCTTATAATCACTAGTTTAACCACTAATACCACATAAACAACACCCAATAACATCACATCAGATCATCAAGCCCATTGTGGGATTTCATAGAGCCCACTCACAAGATTTCCAACAATATAAAGCTACCCACATGCATCTATAAGCTTCCAAGTGCAATATAACTTATATAAACTAAGATTTGAAGAGTGGATGATCATATACCTCCTTAGATGGTAAGACCAGAAATTTTTGGCCCCTTTGATCTCCAAGAAACCGTGAGAATGAAGCTCCTTTCTTAGCCCAAGATGATCTCCAAGTTATTTGCAAGGTGTGGTAGGAATTTGAGGTGAAATGAGCAAGAGATGAAGCAAGATGATGAAGAACTTTGGGTCTTCTTCCTCCTTGAGGTTTCAGCTGGTATGAGGGAGAAAGGAGAGAGAGTTGGCTGATGGTTGAGCTTCCGTGAGAAGCTTATGAATTTGTGGCCAAAATTTCTCCAAAAAGTCAACTAAGAATAGTGCGCGTACGCGCGCATTTCGTGCTCGTTTCCTCTCGGATTTGTTTCACTTGTGCATTATACCTCTAATGCACTTCCATTCATACTATTATTATTCACTCTTAATAGTCTAAAAACAAGGGTCTAAAGTCCCTCAATTAATCGTGCGCGCGAAGACGCACATTTCCGATTTGTGCGCGATAAAGCGAAATTTCTAAGAAATTCTTACAACGATAGTATAACTAACTAATACTTGAGTAATTAAACATAAAAATACCTATTTCAAGACTAATGTATAAGTCTTAAATTTCCAAGCTCATTGTACCCTCAAATCAATTATTGGCTCCAAACGCGAATTCACTATTCTCGCTAAACGAGCTTCCCAAAATTTTAATTTTTGTAACAAGTCATTTTAAAAAAACATGTAAGCCATAGTTTCATGTAATTGGGTCTAAAAAGGTTGGAATAAAATATTCAGAGCAAACGACCAATTAAATATTTAAATAAGCCAGTAATAGGAGTCTAAAATAAGTAAATTTACGGGTCCTCATATGAGTCTAGTATTACTTTCTCAAATCTCCAATAAATTTGCCTCAGCGCGTCTTTCGGAAAACTATCGACGAGCGAGCGGTATGCACTTAATTAGAAGTCATTCACCTTTAATTCCTCAATTAACTTTTCTTAATCTACCATTGATCATTCTTAATTTCCCCAAGATAATTACACTCTCGAATAGAATATCACCTCGAAATACATGTACTCATTATTTCTCACTTAAACGAACCTCCGAAAATTAAATTTGCTAACGGGACGTTTTAAAAACATAAGGAAGACATTGTTCCACATGAATGGACTTAAAATGGTTGAAATAAATTATTTGGAGAAAACAGGTGAATAAATATTTAAATAAATCAATAACATTCGATAAAAATAAGAAATTTTTCGAGTCCTCACACTTCATGTGATTTTCAGAGGACTTACTTGTACCTAAATAACGTCGTGTTAGCTGTAATCGATGACCGGGGGCGGTTGTCTAAGGAAACTGGGATTGTTCGAGAGGATAATCGAGAATTGAGGGCAATTGTGGATGCCCAGACTACTAGAATTCTGAAATGGAGACTGAGGTACTTGAGGAGTAAGGAAAAGACAAAGGCTCCTAGTAAGCAGCTTCAAAAAGCTAAGAACTGACTTGCTAGGGTAGTACACGAAATTAGAGATAGGACGGATAAGTCGATGGCTGGGTGTGTTACCTTGGTTGAACAAGTGGAGAATGGCAAGATACTCGATAAGGGACATGAGATTAAAACTCCTAGTGCAGGAAATGAAAATGATCCTACTAAAGTAGCAGGGACTTCTAGCTCCACCAATCACTAAGCTAGTGACTTAGGCTACTTTAATGGTTTTGTCAAAGTTAGTCGGGGTGATGCTTATTCAAAGGCCATTGCATTTTGTGTTTTGCCTGACTATGTTTACTACCTTGTAAAGCAATTGAACGTTACTTATGAGACGCTTGATTTTATTACTTTATGATTTCAAATCTATGATTGGGTTGTACACATTTGCGATTATTTCAGTGTCTTCTCTTTTATTTTCGTTTTGCATGATCAAAGTGTCACTTTTCAACTTCGTTTTATGTGCACCCGTATTACGTCATGCCTTTATAAATGTTAAATTTATGAGCGGCCAAGGAAGTGAAAAAGGATCGAGGGCGAGGGTTAAGCAACCCCAAGCTCGAGGGGATGATTAAGGAGCGACTGCTGGACCGAACTGACACCCTAGAAATAAAGGAAAACAATCACGTAGCTACTGCTATTGACCATACGATTGATGTCCTAGCACGGTTGGTTGAACACTAAACCTCTAGACCAATAAGCCAACGTAAGAGTCAAGAGAGGTGTGAAAAGGAATGATTCTTGAAATTCGCTCCATCTAAGTTTCACAGAGAATCTAACATCGAAACTTAGAATTAGAATAACTCACTCAATTAAACTTAGAATTAACCGTGGTTGATAGAGTTAGGGCTACAATTCATCAGAAGAAATAGTTTTGAAATTCTGTCCATAGCTAGCTCAAATTCAAGCAACAAGTCCCAGCACCTCATTGACTCTCTAGCAGAGCAACGATGTAGAGCTATTACCGGTTGAGGATTCTAAAGTAGAGCTATTACCGGTTGAGGATTCTAAAAATTGATGTGTTTAAGACCACTCCCAATTTAAGATGGGGACACTTTGAATTTTCAGTTACGCCTTTTGGATTGACTAATGCACTAGCAGCAATTATGGCCTTAATGCATCGGGGTTTTAACTCGTATTTGGATTAATTTGTGATGGCATTTATTGATGATATATCGGTATACTCTGAGGTTTGAGAAGATCATGAAAAACACCTGATGATAGTTTTACAAACCTCGAGAGAGCGCCAGCTTTCGTTAAGTTCAATAAATGTGAATTCGATTGAAAGAAATAGCCTTTCTAGGTTATACAATATCTAAGGAAGGAATTGTTATTGACTCAACTAAAGTGGATGCGGTTTAAGAGGAAAAATTTGGAGTTCTTAGAATTAGCCGAATATTACCTTTGGTTTATCAAGGACTTTTCTAAGAGTGCAAAATCTTGGCAAGTTATTTGGGATTCTAAATGTGAGGAAGAATTTTAAAAGTGAAAAGTGTTTAACCGATGCATCTGTGTTAGCCTTGCCGAGCGGAGGAGGTAGTTTGTGATTTATATAGATGCTTCAAAGGATGGTTTAGAATGTATATTAATAATACATGATGAGGTGATTGTATATGCCTCTAGAAAGTTAAAATACCACGAGGGAAAGTAGCCAACTCATGATTTGGGGTTAGTGGCTATAATATTTGCATTAAAGAAGTGAAGATATTACCTAAATGAGGTAGACATGAAGCCGATTAAGCTGCCATATGACTTGGAAGTTAAAATGCCTATTGGGGAAAATCAAGGTTTGATTGCTAGTGGGATGAATAGAAATTGTGAAATATGGGTTGGAAAAACGTAAGTTAGTGATTGATCTGGTAGGCTTAACCATTAAGGGAATGATATTGTCCTGGGTGTGAATTTCGAGGGTGAAATTCTTTTAAGGACGGGAGGATGTGAGGACCGAAAATTTTCTTATTTTTATCGAATGTTATTGGTTTATGTAAATATTTATTCACCCGTTTCTTCCGAATAATTTATTTCAACCATTTTAAGTCCATTCGTATGTAACAATGTCTTCCTTATGTTTTTAAAACGTCCCGTTAGCAAATTTAATTTTTCGGAGGTTCGTTTAAGTGAGGAATAATGAGTACACGTGTTTTGAGGCTATATTCTATCCGAGGGTGCAATTTTCTTGGAGAATTAAGAATGATCAATAGTAGATTAAGAAAAGTTAATTGAGGAATTAGAGGTGAATGAGTTCTAATTAAGCTTATACCGTGTTCGCGCCAAAAGTTTTCGAAAATCGCATCGCGCAACAAATTTGGGGCTTGAGGAATCAATATATGTGAGTACTCATAGTTTTATTTCTAAAATAACTATTTTTATGATTAATTACCCTAGTATTAGTTAGTTATACTATTGTTACAAGAATTTCTTAGAAATTACACTTCATCGTGCATAAGTCGGAAGTTCGCGTTTTCGCGCGCGCGACTAATTGAAGGACTTTAGAAAATTATTGTTAGACTACTAAGAGTGAATAATAATAGTGTTAAAGGAAGTACATTAGAGGTTTAGTACACAAGTGAAACAAACCCGAGAGGAAACGGGCACGTAAAGCGCGCGTACGCGCACTATTTAGAGTTGACTTTTGTGCCACATTAAAGACACACCTACCAAGCTTCTCCAAGAAGCTTTACCAGCTGCTACACTCTCTCTATTTTCTCTCATTGTGGCCGAGACTAGCTAAGGAAGAAGAAGGAAAAATTCCATCTCATTTCACTCCAAAATCTTGCACCATTTCACTCCAAATTCATCACTCAAACTCACAACAACTTGGAGCTTCACTTGGACAAGGAAAAGAGCATCATTTTCACGGTTTCTTGGAGCTTCTTAGTGGCCGAAATTCTGGTCTTCAACATCCAAGAAGGTAGCAAATCATCCACCCTTTGAAACTTGATTTTTGAGAGTTATATTGGACTTGGAAGCTTGTAGCTTCATGTGGGTAACTTTGGTTGGTTGAAAATCATGTGAGTGGGCTCTATGAAATCCCACAATAGACTTTTTGGGCTGTTATGATGATTTTGAATGTTATGTATGTTGGTTAAGTGTTAAATTAGTGGATATAAGTTGAAAAAGTGGAAGGAAAGCAAAAGGGAAACTTGTAAGAGAAAGGGCCGAATACTGCCCTGTTTGTGCAGAGGCCTTGGTTCGATTTTTTTTGTGGTTAAATTGCCTTGATTTTGATGTAGATATGTTGTATAGGTTCTGTGGAAAGTTTCCACCAAAAATCACTTGATTTGGTTGGGTAAAAGTTGCATTTTCGAAACATGTTCAAACCTGGAAAACGTGTACAGAGGTACTTTGGCAGCGAACTTTAAACGACTATAACTCTTTGTTCCGATGTCGAAATCGAGTGCTATTTATGGAATTTGAAACTAGACACTTTCGGTTTTCTAACGGTATAAAATGCATCCCCTGATTCGACTTGAGTGAGCCGTACCAATTCTTCAAAGTTATCCGTCCAGTTTCGTTGCTCTGCTAAATAGTCAATGAGGTGCTGGGACTTGTTGCTTGAATTTGAGCTAGCTATGGACAGAATTTCAAAACAATTTCTTCTGATACGTTGTATCCCTATGAATTTGGTTTCCAACGCCACCAACCATGGTTAATTCCAAGTTGAATTGAGTGAGTTATGGCCTAATTACAGACCTGCACCAGAGAAAGAAAACCCTAGTTTTGGGCTAGCCAATGGCTTACTTCGAATTGGGACTTGTTATTTGAAACTTTTGGTGTTAATCACCTACCAAATGTACGTTGAATGTTTCTTGGACCATTTCTTCATAAATGAACCATGTTTGAGATGATTTCTTTGGCCAAAGGTTCGAAAAAGGAAAATGGAAGCCTAAGGCAGAACTGCCTTGTATATTCCTAGAACTTTAGTGGTCTTGTCAACTGACTTCCCATATGAATGTTTTCATGAAATTTGACAGAGGAGTACCCCTTATATGGTAGTATAATCATACCAAATTTGGTACCATTCCAAGTCCATTTCGATGCCCAACTAGAATCCCAAAGTTTGTGTTTCAAATCTGGAAAATTTCTCAATGGTCGTCATTTTGAACCAACTTTGAGCTGCTATATCTTGGTGCTCAAAACTCAGATTCTTGTTCTGTTTGTTGTGTTTTAAACTTTGATTGTAACTCTAATTGAGTTACAAATTTGAGAGGCTAGTTCGCATTCTCTGAATTTTTCCGAATTTCCAAAGTTTGCTAAAAACCAACCCAGAATCTGTCTTGGGAGTCCAAAACAGCAACTTGAAGCCAAATTTTGAGTGTCTTCCGTTTTGAAGCATGGAAAAGTACCTTCTAGCAACTTTTAGTACTTTGGAAGTAGTTTCCAAAGGTACCACGTTTTCCAATTTTGGACCTACGAAAAGTGAGATATGATTTTTCCAAAAATGTACCTCCAATCTGAAATTTTCAAACTTGACGGGAATTGAGTTTTTAGACTCTTCCCTATCCTTCAATACTAGTTGACCATTTTGGACATGTTTTCACGAAGGAAATCAGTTTTTCCTTGTGTTATCAAACACTATTTTTGAATCTCGAATTTTGAGCAATTAAAGCTCTATTTCGTGATATTTTCTTAGATTGTTCAAGTGTACAATCTCTCTCTTGATAATTGGGGATTCTAAGTGATAGTGTGTAATAGATACCTATTATTTGCTCAGGCATTCAAGAGGACCTCACAACAGACGCCTAAGTACTCGAACTGTGCAATCGTACTCTCCTTTTGTCTAGATGAGTGTCAAGTGTATGTGAACTTGTTACGTACTTAATCGTTATTAGTGGTTGAATATTTTGAAAATCCTGAGTCGAGTGTGTACTTTACCGCACTCGTTCTCATTTAAGTGAAGTGTACTTGAATTACTTGAAGTGACTTGTTAAGTGAATTAAGTGAAATGTTTCCAATGTTTATTTATGCTATGGCTGCATAAGTCGAGTGGAGTGAACCTCCTCGACTCCTAGTGATACTAGTGGGGGAAGCCCAAATCTCATCGGCCGACCTTGCAACTCGAACCAGCATGGGCTCGGTCGAGAAGCTTGGTGAGCCATGGGAAACGTGTATAAGCTTGATTTAATGGGGAGATCTTGCTTGGCATAATCGAGCAGTATCGTCTAAAACAAAAGACAGGCGGGCCCGGTACAGGGGTATGTAACGGCGATCGGGGAACGTGTAAGTGAAGTTCTACGGATTGTAACCTACCCGATTGACGGAGTGTCAACTCGTGGAGGTTCTGGATCGTGCAAGTGGAAAATAGCTCCTGAGAGCTCTTATATCCTTGAATTGTTTCTGTTTACTTTTCTTGCCCGAATTGTTATTTACTTGGATATAATTGTTTACTCGCTATATGGGATTGTTACTTGGACAACGTGCTTGCATGTGTGTTTCTTGGCCTCACGAGCAATTGCTCACCCCGTAGATTTGTTTTCTTTAACAGGAATGGAACTGAGGTGAAATTCGGAGAAATCATTGGGATGACCTTTTGTAATAGGGATTCGATTGTAATCGAATGGACATCTTTTAGGCAGTTGTATGTCTTTCGAAAAATTGATGTACTTCGAACTTGTGGTGTAAGATTTGGATATTCGGTTATGGAAGCGACTTTTCTTTATCTGACTTATATTAATTGTTATGTATCGTTAAGCTTGAATCGATTTGTCTTGAGTCCTGACGAGAGCTGGGCAGGCGTCTCGCGGATACCCTTTGGTTCAACTTAGAGAGAAGTGGGGGCGTCACATTAGTTGAATTTTTATTATTAATTGCCCGGTTATTGTTTGGCTAGCATTAAGTGTGAAACTTGGGAGTGGTGACGTGGAATTTAGTCTTAAGATGAAGTCTAGAACATGTAGAGACTTGAGAGCTCTCAATTTCCTCCTCCATCTTGCTCTTGAAGATCACTTGGAAAACCATCAACCACCACATTTTTCTTTCTTCTTCTTCTCTTCTTGTTGAGCCGAGAGAGAGAGAGAGAGAGAGAGAGAGAAAGCAGTCAAGAGAGAAGGAACACCATCCATCTTGCTTCTTGTAAATTTGTGGAAGTATTTTATTCGATCGTATAAGTGAGTCCTGGCGCGAACTGGACAGGTAGCCCGCCGACCCCTTTGGTTCGCCCTAGGGGAAGGTGGGGCAGTCACAATTAATAATAATGGGACATTGTTAATATGGTTAGACTAGCATATACTAAGCCACTTCTATCGAGAAGTAGTAGATCTCATCTACTATGGTGTAGTGATGCCTAAGTTAGTATATGGGTGTTTGATGACATGATCAAGTTCACTAGATTGACCCACATAGAGATTACCTTTTGTGCCAAAAAGGATATTTCTCTAAATGGCGTTTTATGTAAGTGATCCTTGGACTTGAAGTTATCATGCTGCATTGAATATGGATAGATATATTTCATTCATTATATGATTGCTCCCGTAAAAGAGAATGCTCACATCATTAACATGTTGGGTATATTCCTAAAGTACGGATAGGTTGTGAATAAGTTTCAAGGATTTACCACCTCTTATGAAAGAGAAGTTATGTCTTTAAGGGTCACTTGTAAAAGTATAACTCATAAAATTTTAGTACTAAGTGAGTGAGTTTTAGAAAAGTATTTCTAAATACTTGTTCTTTTGGAATTATATTTTGGCACAAGAAGTATGCATTAATCATAATATGAAATTGGCACAGTACATCTATTCCATGATTAATATGGAGATAAAATTGGTAAAAGGATATTAATTGCATGGTCAACGTCCATTGAAAGGTGAAATCATCCACTTGACTTTCCTCAAGTACTTGGGTGGTCAAAACGCATTGCTAGAAACTAATCTTGATCTATAAGAATGAGTCAATTGATTAGATGAATCAATGATAAATTAAAAGAGTTTTAATTTATCTATAACAAATTCTTATTACCAATGTACTTAAGAACCTAATGTGTCACACACATTAAGGACTTTTTTTTCTTTCCAGATTAAGTGAATTTCAAGTAAGGACCTGAAAAGTTGAGTTTAATAACTTATAGTTTAATTTGTGAGACAAATTAAACTTAAGGGACTAGTAATGCAAATATGGTTGAGTCTTCCAATACTAGAGTTGTATTGGAAAAAGGAAATTCATTTTCCTTAAGAAAAGGAAATTCATTTTCCTTATGAAATAGGACTTCTATTTTCACATGGAGTTATTCAACCTATTGTCTATAAATAGTCTCTTATTCTCTCATAAAAATGCAACACATATTGAGAGTGTTTTTAGCAGAAAAATAAAGAAAAAACATTTTTAAAATTTGAGAAAAATAGGAAGGGAAAAACATTTTTCCTATTTTGACCGAAAACCCTAGCTTTGAATTGGGGTTTGTTTTTCTCTACTCTATTGTATGTGGATTCATCATAAAACTAGCTAGCACTAATTCTAGTGAAGCAAATTCAGCTTTGGAGGTTATTGGCCGGAGGAGTTCATGCGGATCGCCATTAGAGGCTGGACGCTTGAACGGCTTCGTGGACATCTCACCATCCTCGACTTCGAATTTGCCAAACTGCTCGCGTGCATCACCTTGATTGAGGTAATTCGCTTGAACACTCTCTTATGTTATATGTAATTTATCAAGGCTATAAGGTCCTCTGAGAAATCAAAAGTTTAAATTTTTGCTGCGTTTGCCTATTTGATTCCTAACAGTACACACGGCGCTTACAGTTATGCACACTTACAGTAACACTTGGTCAATTATCAACATTTAACCTCAACTATGCCGAGTGCGGTAAAATACACCGGCGACTTAGAAGGCAAGGGACAATTGAGATACACTTTACTAAGAATCGCTAGCAATATTTTCATAGTAAACAATTTATCAGATAACATCACTTAAGAAACACATAAGCAATTAACACACAAATATGGAAACACTCACTCAAGTCAAGCAAGTTACACCTCGGTCTCGAGATTGCTTTCACGCTCACTAGTGGCTTCTAAGACATATTACATGCACCCTAGTTATTTAATATTGAGGGGTATAATTCTAGTAATAAATACTAAGTGCAATTTCTTTCATCCCCAAACCCGATTCTAAGTCGATTATATTAGATTTAATCGTTAAAAGACACCCAAAATATATAATGGTCATTCTATTATAATTATAGTTAAGCTCAAGTACAACAATATTGTATTAAAATCTACCCAACAATTCGAGTTCAAACCCAGAAATAATTAGGGTTAAGGTTTGGTCTTAAAACTGGAATAATTTTCCAAGTTTGCCTTATTCATTTTCCTTGCGCACAACATCAAATTTCTTGCTTAAACCAATTGAAAACTCTCATGCAATTCTATGGTCAATATGCTAGGGGGTATAAAATGCCAAAAATACAACATGCATGGCTAGATTAGGGCAATGAATGATGCATAAAATAGGTTTTAACCAAGTTGAACAAACACTCTTGGCAAGAAAACTGAAAATTTCCAGCTTCGTTGTTTCTTACAAAAATCAATCTCTTCTAACTTTTAACTTAACAAATGCCACATGCATGTCTAGATAAAAGAGGTAAATGGTACATGGAGTGAGTTCTTGACCAAAACCAGTAAACCTTTGGAGTTAAAATTGCAACTCTCAATTCTACTCCAACGGCCCTCAAGTATCTATCATAAATAGAAATTTCATCAAGGTTCCTTCAAAACCAACACTTTTCTCACTTGGATTCAAGTAAAACACTCCATGCATGTCATGAAGAGAGGGATAGGAGGTATATAGAGTAGTTTTAGACATAATCCAGCAAAATATTTTGAAGAAAAGAACCAAAATTTGCAGCTTTTCCTCTTGATTTGCTGTCCAGAAATTCTAGCTTTAAGATTGCTTTAAAAGTCAATCATTTCTTGCTTTTAACTCCTCAAATATCACATGCATGACTAGATTTAGGTAATGGATAACCTATGAAGTAAGTTTTAACCAAAAACTAACAAAAGTTTTGGAGACAAAGCCGATAATTCTCGATTTCATCCCATTAGCCCTCATGCAATAACAAAATAGGAATTCAACAGGGTTTTTCTTCATGTTTTGCACTAATCCTTCTTTGATTCAAGGTAAATACTGCATGCATGACAAGATAAGAGAACTAGGGTGTGTATGTGATGCATATAGACATAACTTAACAAGTTTTGGAAAGGAAACAACCAAAGTATTGCAGTTTGACTCCTTCGAACAACTTGCAGCAACTTACCCCAAATTTTCTTGCTTTGTTTGTTCTAGTTTTCTTACATTTAAGCCAACATCTTGCCATATATCATACCATACAAGAAATGTATCTTATCTATTAGGAATTCCTAGTTTTCTTCCTCCTTAGTTTCAAGGTTGAATTGCAGCAATTTTTCCTTAAATTCCTTTTAAGATGCAACCGGTTTCCTCCCTCAATCTTACCCTCTCTTGTTTCTTGAAGAAATGGAAGATAAAGTAAAGTTTGGCAAGATCCAAATGCAACTTGTTTCTCTCTCTCTCGGCTGTTTAAAAGAAGAAGAAAATGAAGTTGTTTTCTCTCAATTTTTCTCTCTCGCTCTCTCTCACAAATGTGAATGGACAAAATGCAAGACAAAAGACTCAAGTTTGACCTAGTTCATTTTGTGTCTTCCAAATGCATGACTCAACATACAAGTGTCAAGAGTTGTGACAAGTGTCATACTATTTGCATGCAAGAAGAATTCATTTTATTTTGGCCCCAAAATTCTATACTTTTGTACAATTATCCCACTAGTTTCTTGTCTAACTTGTATTAAATTTCCATACTTAAATTCGAAGTAATCTAATGCACTTAACTTTAAGGCAATCAATTAAACGTTCCAAGTAGTCGGTAATCAAACAAAGTTGCACGTTCAACTTTTCTAATGGTAATGTATACAATTGGGTATGAATTTTCAAGCTCTCATAAATAATATTGAAATTTGTAAGTTACATGAGTTTGTATTAGTTATATATTTTAAAACAAAAACAATCGTTTTCAATGATGATACAAAGTAAAAACTCATAATGTAAACAATAAAAGTTATCTTATAATGTTATATTAAATATTCTCAGAAAAAAAAAAAGAAATAGCTTTTAGTTAATTTTGAGAAGGAAATCACTTCATGTGTTGCACACTAAAGTAGACAACAAACTAAAGAATGGATGAAGAAAAAAGCCTGTAAAGCTTGTACATCATACAACTCTTTACTATTTTTACCAATTTTGTTATTAGTTGTATAAGAGTTTGTAGAATTTTGTTCAATCTTTTTGTTTAGAATTTATAGTTTGATGGTGTAATCTATATATTTTTCAACTTAATCAATTGAATCTCTTTATAAAGCCATAGTCATGGTTTTGCACTTGATAGTAGATTCCTTTCTCTTTTTTTTTTTTGCTCTAAGAACTATGTTATAGGACCAATTCAACTTTAAACATCAATAGATTCCTTGACATTTGAATTTTCTGCATATAATGACATTAATTTTGATTAAGTTCAATATCATATATTTAAGCAACATTATTCATTTCATACACGTGCGAAGCATGTGCATTTTGCTAGTTGTAGAATCAGCCGAGAGCACGATCAGAATTGAGCGCCGAACAGGAGCAGCCGAGCTGACTTGGAATGAGCCGAACAGCCGGACTAACTCCCCGTTATGACTCTGACGCTCAAGTCAGTTTGGAGTAACAGAATAAAAGAGAATGAGTGTAATGTATTTTTCTGTACCTTTGCTTGGTCCATCTATCCACTAATTATAGAGCTCTTCCTGGATAGCCATGTAGGAGTCCAGATGTGAGGACTCATGTTTTTATTCTTAATTTAGTCATTTTTATAATTATTTGCCCTAGTGTTAATTAATTATACTAGTATTTCATGAATTTCCTTTAAATTTCGCTTTATCGCGTTCGCGTCGAAAGTTTCTCAAAAGTCGTGTCGGTACGACTAATTGGAGATTTGAAGATTTAATACTAAGCTAATATGTATGAGTAATTACAGTGTTAGAGGAATTACCTTGGAGGATTAGTGTATAAGTGTAACAAACAAGAGAGAAAGTGGTAGTACAATGCACTATTTCACTACTATTGAGAGTTGACTTTTGCACCAACTTAAAGTTACATTTTCTTCATTCTTCCTCCACAAGATTCACAACACAAACACTCCCTCACTCTCTCATCCTCTTGGCCGACCAAGGAAAGAAAAAGGAAGAAGAGAAAGCTCCATCTTTTTGCTCCAACCTTGCTTGTTTTTCATCCTAACAAATCATTTGGAATTTCACTCTAGCTAGAAGAAAGGAGCAACCTTGTGGAGTTTCTTGGTGAAGTAGTGGTGGACAACCTTGCTTACAACTAGGGTTAGAAGCTTGGAGAGGTATTTCACTTCATCTTCTTTAATCTTTCCAATTTCTTCAAGATTGAAGGTTGTATTTCATGGGTTTAAGACCCTAATCAAGATTCTAGGCTAGTGGACTTGAGGAAACTTTTATCTTGCTTTATATTCTAAGCTAGTGGCCTTGAGGTGACCTATGAGGTAGATGACTTGAGGTTATTTCTTGATTGTTGTTGTTTATGTGAATTATAGCTTGATATTGGCTTGATAGCGGAGAGAAATTGGAAGAAAACCATGAGAGAGAGCTGGCCGAAATTTCTGTTTTGTTGCCTTGCTTGGATTTCGAATTTTTTTTTATTATTTGGCTGCTAAACTGATTGATATATGCCGCTATTATGTGGTGTAAAAATTTCCTTTCAAACATCATTTCAATTGGTTACACAAAACTAGGGTTTTTGAAAAGGAAGAAATCTGAAAATTTGCTATCAGGACAGCCGGCCACTCGTTCTTTGTCCTGAACATAACTCTTAGTACAAAAGTCGAAATTGAGTGCTGTTTGTGGCATTCGAAACTAGACATCAAGCTCTTTCCAACGGTATAACATTACCCTGCTAATTCGTTTTAAGTAAACCAGAACGAATCGGCAAAATGGACTGACCTGTTTTATCTGTTTGTCCGAAAGAAACTGGGAAGCTGCATCTTGTGGCTCAAATTTGTCCCTTTTGTGAAAGGCGTTTGTGAACAATTTCTTCTGATGAATTATATAATTTTGAATCTAGTTTCTAACACCATAAACCATTCTCAATTTGGACTTGTGTAGAGTTAGATATGGTCTGATTTCAAAACTATGTTGAGGCTTGGTGACTGGAAATCTTCTGAACAGGTTGCGAAAATCAGCCAACTTCAAACTATTGTATCTTGCTGCTCAAAACTCCAAATTTAGTTCTATTTGTTGTGTTTGAAACTTGACTTGAAGCTCTCGTTGTGTTATAAATTTCAGAGGCTGATTCACTTCTTGTGAATTTTACCGAATTTCCAAATATTGCTGAAAAACCAAGACTGGTTCTGTCCTGTCTTCATGAAATTGTAACTTTGATCTGAAATTCGAATGGTTTATGGTTGGAATCTTGGAAAAGTGTCTTCGGGAAAGTTTTAGTACTTTGAATCTAGTTTCCAACGGTATAAATTTTTCCATTTTTGGACCTTCCAAACTCATGATACGATTTCTCAAGTGTCGTCGAGTAAAGCTGAAAAATTTCTGATTTCCTAAGAAGTGAACTTTAATGAACTTCCGATTTCCTTTTGAGATTGATGGTTCATTTTAAACTCAATTTCATGAATGATACGAATTCACTTGAGACTTTAAATTCTCATTTTTGAATCTCGATTTTCGAGGGATTAAAGCTTTTTTAAGACATTGTCTTAAGTTTTAAGCGAGTGCACTTTCTTCCTTGAATGTTAAATGGTCTTGAGTATATGTGAGTGATGGTTGGTCACTGTTTCTTCAAGTACTCAAGAGGGTTTCGAAAGGAATCCCGGTGTGGACAACTGAAGGGCTTTACTTACTCACTTGTTTTGAATTTGTGAGTGTCAAGTGCATGAATTATTGCTAAATACTTGAATTGTTTCTTGTTCATGAAGTGATTGGGATTTGTCAAGACGAGTGTGTATTTTATCGTACTCATTCTCTTGTACTTAACTAGACAATTGAATTGTGTGAAGTGAATTGATAATCGAATTGAGTGAACTTGGCAAATTGTATTTGTACATATGGGGACGCCCAAAACTCATTGGCTAACCTTGCGACTCGAGCCGGCATGGGCTTGGTCGAGAAACTTGGTGAACCAAGAGAAAATCATAAGCTTGATCTTTTGAGATCTTGTTTGGCATACTCGAGTAGTATTGCCCTCCCAGGGAGTGTTTGGTTACGGATCCGAGAGGGTGAAATGAAGGATGGGGGAAGTAAGTGAAGTTCTATGGAGTTGATACCTATCCGGTTGACGGAGTGTCATCACGTGGAGGTATTGGATCGAGTCTCGGCAAAGCAATGGAAATCTAGCTCCTGAGAGCTCCGATATCCTTATTCAGTGTGCTTTATTGTAAATTGTGAATTACTTGAACTTTCTAACTATATTTCTTGTACAAGTGTTATTGTTACTTGAACTATATGTTTGCATGTTTTTCTTGGTCTCGCTGAGCATTCGCTCACCACATAGTTTGTTTTCCATAACAGGAGCTCGGATTGGAGGATTTTTAGGGAAGGCGACTTGGTTACCTTTTGATTAGAATTTTGGATGTAATTGATTAGTTGACTTTCGGTGGTTGTATTTTTGGGGAAAGTTAATGTATCTTTTGGTAAATTGTGATGTAAGATTTGAATGTTTATTTAAGGAAGTGAACTTTCTTTGTATTTACTTTTATATTTGGTCGTTTACCCTTAAGTTTAAATTTGATCCGTATTGAGCCCTGGCGAGAGTTAGGCAGGCGGCCCGCCGATACCCTCGGCTTCGCCCTAAGGAGAAGTGGGGTCGTCACACCGGAGTTATCCTTTCACTCCCAATAGTTATCCCGTCTGTGAGTATAAGTCCTATTAGATTACTAGAGTCAGAGTCCTTTTTGATCTCTGACTTTGGGTTTTATCTCGAAGATCTAGCTATTTCCAACCATGACAGCCAGACCCACTCTATTTGGACTCGATATGGGATCTGAACAAAGCTCCTTGGCCTGACATGTGTCCATAGAGAGTTTCTCCCTCTACACTAGCCCTTCCTTGAGGCTAGAGTCATCGAATGATCGCATGAATCTGTCCCTAGTTTTGGGAACGTGTATGTTCGGACAAGGAGCATCATCCCTAGTCATCATTACATCTGACGTTTCGAACAATGGTCACTTGAATCGTCACATCCCTCATTAATGGCAGTTACTCAATTTAAATTCAAACCTTTTTGTCTTCCCGCTCTAGTGGTCCTTATAAATAGGGTCCTCTACTTGTCCTTTTTTCCCTTACTTTCTCATTTCATCAGTTCTCTCCTTCTCTGCCCTATTCACTTCTTTTTCGCTCTGTTAGTTCAATAGAGTTTGGCTTTCTTTAGCGGAACCCTTGTGCCGGAGTTATCTTTCTGCCACCACTAGTAAGTCTCCATTTCCTTTACTTTATGTTTTCTTTCGAAAATTCTGACAATACTACATCAGCTCCTCCTAGACATTGGGCAATTCGACTTGTACTTGTAGAAGTCCTTTCCTTCTCTACTTCGCCCACTAGCTCCTCCTCGTCTAGTTCTTCTAATTCTGAGTATATCCCTTCCCCAACTCATTCTCCTATTCAAGTCATGAGCTCTCCCAAACAAATTCCCCTGACTATCCCCGAGATTCCTATTTGGGTTGTCACGCCTGAAGGCATCGTAGGAACTTCTGGGGTAGTTTCTTCCGTTCCTCCCTCGTTCGAAGGGACTGACTTTGGTGAGGTCGATTCCATTCCTCCTATTTTAGATCAGGAGGAAGTGGATGAACGGGTGAGGAAGTACTCCATTCCTCCTCAGTTCGACGCCCGGGCCGCCCGACCTATGGAGGTCGCCTGCCGACCTCCCCCTGAGTGTGTGGTCGTGTATAAGGTTCAGTTCATAGTTGGTTTTTGCCTTCCCATTCCTTCTTTCCTATCTGAAATCCTATGTTTTGGGATATCCAAATAACTTAGTTGATTCCTAACACAGTTCGGTCAATTCTAGACTTTTTTATTTTTTGCCGAATTCTAGAAATCCCATACTCCTTAGATCTATTCTGTACATACTTCCATATGAAGTCACGTTCCGGGCTAGTTCTACTTCGCCCATCAAAGTGGAGTAAAACATCAAACCCGCGAAACTGTTCGTCAAGGCATCTTCCTCCATTAAAGGTTAGAAAGCTCAATTCTTCTATGTGAAGAACTTAGGCTTTCCACCACTGACTTGGAGGGAGGGAACTCAAGTCTCAGATACCTTCCCTTCCCCTTTCCCTAAATCCAAACTGAATCGCGTCCTTAGTTCGAATATTAAATTGAATGTGAAAGAGTTCTCCTATGCTCAACTTATTGCAGCCGAGCTTGTCTAACCAGACGTTTCAGACTTTTCTAATAAGACCCGAGCTCTCTCTTTGGAAGAGCTGGATACCTATACTCCTTATTCCTTTTCAGTTCGTTTCAGGCTTTTCTTTGTATTTGTCTCCTTCTCTTACTTGGATGTTTTTGTTGCAGTGAAAAGGTTCTCATAGCTGTTTTCTCTCTCCGGGCTGCCAGTTTGGCTACCATGCCTACTCCAGCTGCCACCTTGGCCAATTCAGCTCCTCTTTCTCCTCCAATTCTAACCCAGCCAACCTAAGCTGAAGAGAAAAGGAAAAAGAAACGATAGAAATCCACAGCCAAAAAAGCCTACACTGAGACTTCCCCTTCTCCTATTCGGGAAGAGTTCCCTACCTCCGCTGCTCAGGAGTTCAGTCATTATGGGATCAACACAGCGGAGAAACAAGCCCGAACTAATCCTTCGCCCCATATGTGGCAGTATCTAAGTATGATACCCTTTGCCAAGAAGTCAGCTCCCATCACTCATTGCCACCCAATGCACTTCTGCCCGCATGGAACCTGTCCATCAACAACTGGGCTTAATACCCCTCGGTAGCTCGGGAGTTGTTGTAGGGCACAATCTTATCCCATGATCATAATTTCATCAAGGTTGCGTTGCACTCCAGTCTTCTGCAGCACTACTATGCTGCGACTACACAGGTCGGTAGCGACTCTCTATTCAGTCTATGCCCATTATTTTCCTATGATTTGCTTATCATTTTATCATCTTTACAGGTGAACATAGTTGGGGCCGAACTGGCTAAGAGGTTCGAGGATATGATTCCAGCTCTGGCCACTACCTTAGAGGTGAAGATCAGGCTATCGCCCGAACTAGATGCATCTTCTGAAGAGGTTGAGGCTCTGAAGAAGCAACTGGCTCAAGCTCATACGAACCTTGAGTTGGAGAGGCAGAAGAACACCGCTCTATCCGCCTAACTGGAGGCCGAACAGAGAAGGTCAGCTGAACTGGAGAGTTAGCAAGCCACTACTCTGGAGAAAGGCTAAAGGTTGGGAGTGAAGAACTTCTTGAAGTCTAATGATTTTATAGCCGACCTAACTATGCTGAACACTCCCGTTCTCCAGCATGGCTACTCCTCAGCCTTGATGGAAGTTCAAGCCTTGGACCTTCCTAGGTTTGATATTCGGAAGTATCCCAATTACAATCCTAAGGCGGCCGAACAGATCAACCGCTTGGTAGAGGAATATTCCAAGGGGTACAAGTTGGCCGATCTAGTCGCCAATCCCCTCCTTCCCGTTACCACCCCAGAGGAAGAAAAGGAAGCTTTGGAGGAGAGCCGAGTTGGTGATGAGTAGAGGTAGTTAGGAGTAGCTGAACTGAGTAGTTAGGACTTTGGTGTATTCGTCCATCCTTTTGTAAATTATCTTATCTGGAAGTAGAATCTCAAATTCTCTTAACACTTAGTTTCTATTTCATCATTTTCACTAGTGTAACCAGCTCTATTTGTTTTAAAGAAAATAAATAGGCCTAGTCCGAACAGACGTAAAAAGAACCAAACAAACCTAATAAGGTAACTATGAAAATAAACATCAAACCAAAATCGAACAGAATAGGTTCACAAGCCGATCAATGAAAGATCTTCAGGTTTGGGCTGTGCCAAGTGCAAGGCACTTCCTCTCCATCGAGGTATTTTAGTTTGTAATATCCAGCTCGATCAACTTCTTTCACAATATATGGTCCCTCCTAGTTCGGATCCAGTTTATTCGTTCCTATAACCCAACTTATTGAGTTTTTTCTTAGAACCAAGCCTCCTGGTTTAAACTAAAAATATTTACCTTTAGCATTATAGTACTGAGCTATTTGCTCTTTGTACCTGGCCATCCGAACAGCTGCTTCTTCCTTCTTCTGTTCGAGTTCATCCAGGTTGAACCTTAGTTCCTCCTCATTATTTGAGCTATAAACTTTTGCACACTGTCCGAGGGTAACCCAATCTCTGCAAGAATCACTGCCTCTGCCCCATAAGTTAAGGCAAATAGAGTTTTTTGGGTAGCAGCTTGGGGTGTTGTTCGATATGCTGATAATATGCCGTGCAGTTCATCCAACCACCCTGTCCGAGTAACCTTTATCCGCGTCTTCAACCCGTGCAGAATTATCATGTTGATGTTCTCTGCTTATCCATTGGCTTGAGGGTGCCCCACCGAAGTGAAATGTTGCTGAATTCCCAACTCCTTGCACCAATCCCGAAAAGAATTATCAGCGAACTGTCTACTGTTATAGGAGATCAAAACTTTAGGAATACCGAATTTACAAGCTATGTTCTTCCAGAAGAACTTCTGTACCAACCTGCCGCTGATAGTGTCGAGAGATTCAGCTTCAATCCACTTGGTGAAGTAGTCGATGGGCACCACCAGATGCTCATATCCCCCCGACGCTTGAGGAAAGGGATCGACCAGATCTATCCCCTACTGAACAAAAGACTAAGGATTTTGCATAGGAGTCATCTCTTGAGTTGGAGCATCCCGAATTGAGGCATGGAACTGGTATGGCTACACCTTTTGACTAGTTCGGCCGAATCCGAAAAGATAGTCGGACAAAGATAACCCATTAACATTCCCTTTTCTGCCATAGTTCTCGGGCTGATGTGATTTCCACTGATCCCTTCATATATTTCCCTCAGGATATAATTTCCCTCTTCGGGCATAATACACTTTAGTCAAGGGCTTAAGTATGACCTTCTGTACAATGTCCCGTTGGACAGGACATGCCTCTATGACTTGATCAGAAACCTGCAGGCCTCTTTTCTATTCGGAGGAAGTTCCCCACCAGACAGATACTTCACAATAGAGTCCATCCATGAGGTTACTACTTCAATCATAGTCGCCTCCTACTGTTCATAAACCTTTCTCCTTGCCACCTCTACCAAGATCTCTTTGTTCGGAGGCATGAATGAAGATGAGGCTAATTTGGACAAAGCATCAAATCTCTTATTTTGACTCCTAGGAATCTGTTCAATGTTGAACTGACCGAACAGACACTTTATCTCACGCGCCTTCATCCTTGACGTTGTAAGTTCCCAACACCTGATTCACTACCAGCTGTGAGTCACTATAAATTTTCAACGATGTGGCCCCCATCTTTCGAGCTATTTCCATTCCCGTGATTAATGCTTCATACTCGAATTTATTATTAGATGCCCTAAAGTCAAACCTAAGAGCGTAGGCCAGTTCTTCTCCAGTGGGACTGATAAGGAGCACACTAGCACCACAACCCTCTTTACTGGATGCCCCATCAACATAAAGCATCCATACCAAGCCGATCTGGTCGGGTTTACCACTTTTCTCTTGTTCAACCTGTGATTGAAGGGAAGGCCCCTCCACAATAAAATCAGCCAGGGCCTGAGTTTTCATGGCAGTTCAAGCTTGGAATCCAATGTCATATTCAGACAGCTCTATGGCCTATTTGACCATCCTACCTGACGTGTCAGGCTTAGATAAGATCCGCTCCAAATGCTGATTAGTCACTACCACTATAGGATGGGCTTGAAAATAAGATCTAAGTTTTTGTGCTGCATGAACCAGGGCCAAGACATATTTCTCCATCGATGAGTATCGAACTTTGGCCCCCTATAATACCCTTCTCACATAGTACACTGGTTTTTGAATTCACTCTTCTTCTCTGATTAGTATTGCACTGACTGTCTCTTCTCCCATGGACAAATATACGAACAAAGTTTCACCTTGCTTGGGGGAAGTCAACGTGGGTAGATCGGTAAGATGTGCTTTCAGTTCATGAAAAGTAATTTGGCATTCGGTGCTCCATTCGAAATTTGGCTCTTTCTTCAAAATCTTGAAGAACGAAGCTCCCCGAAGAGCCAACCTTGATAAGAATCTATTCAAGGCAGCCATCCTGCCAGCTAGCTGCCACACTTCCTTGATGCCCTTTGGGGTTGCCATGCCCATAATGGCTTTGACCTTATCGAGGTTAGGCTTGATTCCTTCTTTGGATATCATGTACCCAAGGAATTTGCCCGACCTGACCATAAATGTACACTTTTTGGGGTTCAACCTCATTCAAGACTCTCGCAGTATGTTGAAAATTTCACACAGGTCAGAGATGAACTGACCTTGAGTCCTGCTCTTGATCAGCATGTCATCCACATAGACCTCCACGTTTCTACCTATCTAGTTTTTAAAGAGTTTGTTAACCTATAGTTTTTAAAGAGTTTGTTAACCTGTGAGGACCCGAAAATTATCTTTATTTTATCTTATTTCTTTGAGTACTTTTTCTTTACTTTACTTTATTGCCTTAATTTCCTAGATATTTTTATAAGTGAGCCAAGTTTTTAAAATATTTTTCTTTTATAAGTTAGTACATGTTAAGTTCGAAATGCATTATGGAAGTAGGACCTGCTAATACGGTATGTGCGTTAAATTTTTGAACATTAAGAGGAGTTTTGTACAATGGGATATTATTTTATAAAGTGTTAAAAGATAATGAGAGGTTGGCTAGATATTTTAGCCTTTGGAAGACAAAGAGATGAGGATTCACCACAGCAAGACACTTGTCACAAAAGCCACGGTTCTTTGACTTTGACTAAGACTTTCTTAACCCTTTAATTAACAAAAATTTGGCCAAAATCCTATCACTCTTCTCTTCCCTTTGGCCGAAATCTTGAGCTAGGAAAAAGAGAGAAAACTTCAACATTCAACCACCAAATCTTGCTTGAATCTTGAGTTTTAACCTTTGATCTTGCAAACTACTCCATAAAAGGTGATATCTAAGGTGGATTAAGGGTTTTCGTGGAGTGATTTGGGGAGAGAAGCTCTTGGTTTCCATTTCTTCTTAGGGTATTAAGGTAACCATATTAAGAAGTTCTCTTTTCTTTTAATACTTGCTTATAAGTGGATTTAAGGTTTGATTTTGGTAGTTTTCATGAGAAATTTCATGGTTTGAGTGGTGATTCAAAAATTTCAGTTTTGATGGTGAAATTTCAGCTGTTATACGATGCTTTGAGCTTGGCCATGATTTAGTAGCTTTGCCATGTGAATCTTCTAGCATTTATATGTTCTTTTGGCTTGCCTATGGAAAATTTCAGCTTGAAGTTCAAAATTTCAGCTTAGGGTTTCAAAATTTCAGCTTTGTTGTGGTTGGTTTTTGAGCTAGAAAATTGGCTATATTGGATGGTTTTGTTTCCTTAAACAAGTGAACTTTATTGCTTGTAACTTGTGGTTGTGATTGAGGTTGGATTGATATGAATATTGGTCTTGAATTTGGATGGAAAAGTTATGAAAATAAGGGGAAGTGTTGCTGAAACTTTTTCCGCAGGAGACTCTGAGCAGTCTTGGGAAATCTGTTATATCTTGGTGTAGAAAATTCCAATTTGAGTTTCTCCTGTTGCGTTTGAAACTAGATTCAGAGTGCATTCTACTGTGAAAATTTCAAAATTTTTCTCAATTCCTATGAATATCTATAATTTTCAAAGTTGACTGAATTTTCACACCTGCTCTATTTTTCTACTTGATGAAGCAGCAACTTGAGACTGGATTTTGACTGATTTATGGACAGAATCTTACAAATGTGTATTTTGGAAAATTGTAGTCCTTTGAGTCTATTTTTCAACGGTATAAAGTTTATAAATTTTGGACTTAAGAAGCTTGCGATACGATTTTTCAAACAGTGTCGCGTAAAACTGGAGAAAATTCTGTTTTCTAAACTTGTTCTTGCTTCCATTTCCAACTTTAAGTTGGAGTTGTTAAACCATTTTGAGTTTGGTTTTATGAGTGGAATTGAGGTTTTCTCACAGTTTTATACCTTTGAGTTGAATAGTGATTGTTGATTGTTCTAGACCGAGTTTTCCTACTAGCCATTAGTCATTATTCGAATAGCGCATAGCATGAAATCCTTATTTGATGGTGTTAAAGGTTTAATATAGGATGGTAGGACTTATGAAGAAGAATTCTAGCTACAACTTGGTACTTGGATGGTGAATTTGTGGCTTTTACACCACTATGCCTTGTTAACCCTACTTATACGTGAGTTTTCACTTAAAACTATGGCGTTTTAAAGAACGAGTGACTTTTCTTTCCGAGTCGCTTGTTGAACGTTTTGACAAGAGTAAACGTTATTATATCATCTTACCATATCCTTGCCTCATTTGAAACCTTATTTTGTCCCGTATAAATTCGTATTTTTGACTTTAGCGTCAAAAGTTTTCCCTTGTGGTTTGAATAAGGATAGGTGATACTTTTAGGACTAAAAGCTTGCACTTGGGGGTTCGACTACTTTATCCAAATGTTTTAAAATGGTTAACTTCTATAGTTCACTTACCTTATGTATTTGATCACAGGTTTCGAAAGTGGACCTGCGGATCCTTTCACCGAGGAAAGTTAACTTTTCTAAACGCGATGAGTGTTCCAACTACATGTTCCCTACTTATTGTTGTGATACCCCCACCTCTCCCCAAGGCGATCCCTAGGGTATCAGGGGGGTGCCTGCCCAACTCTCGTCAAGACTCACACACTCATTCTAACTTAATAGAGATCCACAAGTCAACCATAGACTTAAGATTAAAGGAATACTTTGAATATACAAGTCAAATTCTTCTAAGGCCACCATCTGCTATTACAATCCAAAATTCCAAATATAACAAAGTTTACACTTCAATTGTCTCAAATGTCATACAAGAGGTTTACTAGTTTCAACCAAAAATCGCTAGTCTAGAGTTTCCCAACTTCCACTTCCAAAACCTGTTAAGGAATAACAACTTAGGGTGAGCCAACGCTCAGTGAGGCCAAGAAAATTAAGCAAGCAAGTAGCACGAACCAAATCAAATAGCACACTTAAAGTGACTTAACATGAATTTCATATAAGTGAGTGAGTAGGAAGTAAAACACAAGTAGAAAGGATACAGGAACTCTCAGGAGCCATTCCCACGTTACAGCCGATTCAAGCCATCTTTGGTTGACCCTCCGTCAACTCAACTAGTAACATGTCCGTAGACCTCCACTTACTTCCTCCATCCACCATATCACCCTCTCGGATCCGGAACCTAACAAGCACGAGGTGGCAATACTATTCGAGCATGCTAAGCAAGATCTCAAAAGATCAAACTATAAAATTTTCCATGGTTCACCAAGCTTCTCGACCAAGCCCTTGTCGGCTTGAGTTATGAGGTTAGCCAATGGGTTGGGGCGTCCCCACAAGTATAATTGGTCAATGAGTTAACGCTCCAATCGACTTAGAATCGATCATAGTACTGAGTCGGGACGAGAGGCACCTCCTACCCGAATAGGGTGTGGTACATACTGCCGCTCAGTACTCATGAGTTAAAAGCATGTTCGAATACAAGTGCAAGTCACACAAATTCGTATAACAAGTAGCGAGTATTCAAGAGGGAGAGGACGAGAGCGATAAAGTGCACCATCATCTCAACAAGTTTACAAATCACAAGAATCATATAGCACTTGTACAAGTATCATTTCAATCAAAGTAAC